>BMAV01000996.1:427307-444334 GCA_019973955.1 Trichonephila inaurata madagascariensis
ACGTTCTTTTTACGTGGGATTATAATTAATCAGGGGGGAAAAATCAAGGGCTATGAGGGAGGGTCCGAACTCGTGGACCCTTCCCCCCCCCTTGCGTGCGCCCCTAACACTGGGTGGACCGCATCACCTTTAAAAAATATAGAAGTAGCCCGTACCCTGGAAAAGTCTGCCCTCCCCTGGCTTATGGTATTAGGTCTAGGTTATACATGGACAACGGTCATCACATAATAATGCAGCCTTACCACTTTTGCCAGCTGACACATGCAGTTTGAAAAAATTCCCTTCTTTTTGAAGAATATGTATTTGATTTGTATGTATTTGGAATAATATATATATATTTGACCACATTAAAATTATCCGGATCATGATCTTATTAAAACTTGGTCGAAAACTGAACGAGGCCCCACTGAGGGCTAGGCCCTGGGCCCGGGCACAGTTGGCCCATGCCTTTACACGTCCCTGTTCAAGATAGTGGACGGAAGTTCTTTTGCGCTACTTACTATTGTATCGATTCCGATATTTTTTTACATGTTGCTTGTGAACATTAATTTTTTTTCTTAATGAGAACATTTATAATCCCGTGCACCACAAAGTATCACACGGGGGCTTACATAGGAGTAAGCGTGAAGTACACATCACAAAGAGAAGGGTTGCAACACCAACATCCGTGTCTTACCCGGGATTCGAACCCAGACCCTACGGCACCGCAGTCAGCGTCGCTAACCACTATACCGGATGGGCGACTTGAACATTAATTTCAGAGTAACGAAATTAAATGAGTTACTCTGAAATTGAGAACTCAGAAAATGAGTTACTCTGAGTAATTAACGAGTTCCAATTTCGAAGCTTAATTTTTGTCAAGTTCTTCCTTTTTAATAGTAAACCAGCAGTTAGATTAGCCCCTCTAGATTTGTGAGTTTTGCGCAACAAATCCGCGTGAGCATCATGCACCAAGCTGCCATAAATTCTGACGTCTGCATTTCAGAATTTGTGTGTGTGTGTGGCACTCTCAAACAACTTTGACAATTTTCACCAATGCGATTGCGATAACACACAAGTGTACCAATTCATCTTTTATAAATAAAAATATTTATCTTCTATTATTTCATTGAAAAATTTTAAGTAAAGCTCCCTATTTAGTGTTAAAGTTAACAGTACTAGTAACAAATAAAGTAATGATTTTTTTTTTTTTGGTACCCTATCAGATACGGAAAGTCCAAAGCAGCGTTTTCGATTATGTTACTTTTTTACAATAGATGAGGAAAAAATGCTGTTCAAGCTAAAAAAAAAATTATTCGATGTGCTTAAAAAATATGTATTAACCGAACTCCATTGCCAAAACTGGTATTCAGAATTTCGTTCGGAAAATTTGGATGTTGAAGATGCACCACGTTCTGGAAAGTCAGTTGAAGCTGATGAAAGCAAAATACAGGCATTGGTTGATGAAACCGCCGAATAAAAATTTATGCGAACGTTGAAAGATTAAATTTATTGGAACGTCTTGGTTTTATTTTAAAATTCTAGTATACGCGTTCTTGCATGCTCTTACAGAAAGAAATTACGTCGTATTGACGTTTGTGATTTACTTCTGAAACGTCAAGAAAAATAACCATTGAAAATACCTTATACAAGTCCAAGAAATGACTTCAAACAAATCTAAAAAATGACCTAAAACAAGTTCAAGAAAAGACCTCGTACATGTCCTAGAAATAACCTCATATACGTTTGGTAACACGCCAAAAGCTTTTACAGCTTGGATGATACGAACTACTACATCTACCATATTCTCCGAACCTGGTATCTTCAGGTTATTACTTGTTTTCCTCTCTACAAATTTTTAAGGTAAAAAAAACCTATTATTTTGTATGAGGACTTCAAAAATAACTTGAATCAGTTTTTTGCCAGCAAAGATCAGAAATTTTAAGAGAGTAAAATCATGCTATTACCAGAAAGAGGGCAAAAGGCGTAGGACCAAAATGGAGAACATATAATTCCCTAGATACTTATACTTTATAAGAATATGGTCTTCCATTCTCCCTCCCCCCCAAAAAAGGAAATTACTTTCCAAAATAACCCAATAAATGCGTGGAAAACAAAAGTAATTATGAAAAGATTAGAACGAATTGTGAAACTCATGCGTAAATTATGAATATCTTCTATTCTTTTTTTAAGTAAATATTTAAAATTGGAAAACAACAAGGAACAATTTTTAGCTTTCCTGATACCGAAGCTATATTGGTTAGAACTTTTTATTTTTCAAAATTACATCACTATAAACGTATTAATAAACGCTCCAATTTCCTTAGCAAAAGAAGAAAAACAAACCGAAAGAACACAGAACGAAGGCTTTCAACATCATGTCTAACATTTGTTATTCCTCGTTGTTCAACCAGTATCTCTCCTTTCTGCTTAATCTTCTTAGATTTGCATAGACTGAATGCAGAAAGGCTAAGCCTATTAAATTAGCATTAAAATGCGCAGGTCGATTAACGATGCAACTTTGGAGGAGTATGCATATTTATTACCCACGATAATGATGGATTTTAGATTCTGTGATGAAGAATTGCGATGAGTTGAAAAATCTTCAGCATCATCCCAGGGGAAATTTTAAAGAACGGTTTTAAGAATGGTTTCGTTAATTAAAGTATGTTCGAAAGTACCTTTATGCAGCTGTTACATGGAACAAAGAGGATGGTTTTAAATTTACATTTCATGATTGGAACTGCTTGGGGTTTAACGTTTATTTGAATAGCAGAAATTGTGTTGTTTGAGGAGATACTGCTGAAGTTTATAATAATTCGAAGTAGAAAAGAATTTTGTAAATACGAATTCATGTTTAAATAAATGTTATTAAGGTTAAATATAAAAAATAAATAATACACCAGGCAAACCGCAAAATTTTTCTTACTGAGGAAGTTAAAAAATATTAATTAAAAACACTATAAAAAGGAAGTTTGGAATCGCTGAGATTTGTTCTTAAACCAAATTACTACTAATACTTCGGGTTTGATTTTTTTTTTTAAAAAAGGGCAAACACATGAATAAAACAAAACAAAAAAAAAGCAGGAATAAAGATATTTTTATTTAATTTAATGATTGCAATGACTTTTTAAATAAAAATAAATCTAGACTTGAAGTTAATAGAATAGTTTAACTCACGATCGGCAAACCGCAGCTCTTTGCATAGATAGTTACTTTTCTTCACGCCTTATTAGAAAATAATTGTCTACAAGAATAGTTTCCCTCTTTCTCTGTTTCCTTTATAATTATTTATTGAAAAATATACCTATATTTGCACATACATTTAAGTATTTGATTTATTTAAATTGTTTTCCATTAAAACAAAGCTTACCGAGAATCCGTGTGTGAAAATATTACACTTATTTTTGAATTAAAGCAGTAAAAATCTAATTTATAGGTAAAAATGTCGCCATGAGAAGTCACTCCTAAATCGATTTTCAGCAGCGTTTACTTATTCGTGAAAAGAAATGGCGAGAGTATTCATGAATGGACAAGAGATGCATCTAAGCCATATCTCACGCCTCCCAGCAGAAGTGGCATTCCGCACGCAGTCTGAAGTAATCATAAATAGTGATGTCATCGAGCATATTTTATTTATTTTTTAATAACAATGATGTTTATAAAATAAATATGTCTTGTCGTGAATGGCAACAGCTTTTGATTTGTGTACAAAAAATAATAAAAGAAGAAGAAAGAGAAAATGGCGCTGTTGTTTTAGATTTAACTTAGTTTCTGTTTTAATGTTTACCTATTTAATAACATATTCCATATTTTATGACAGGATTAAGAGACTGTTAATAAAAGAAGAGTGTTGCATAGACTTTTGTTTACAAGAACAACCAAAATCAATTTTAGTAATTAGTGTAGGCGTGAAAAATTCTCAAATAGAATACTTAAGGCATTATTATAGTTGTTTTTTAGAATTTTTTTCACGAAGCTTCAAAGTTAAATTGACAATATTGTGAAATTATGGCAATAGTTCTTCTTGCATTGAGCCACAGAAACAAAAAAATATCTTCCATAGTTCTTAGTTTTTGAAGAAATGTAAGATGCTACTTTGGATAAAATTTTATTTAAAAATATTGTTTCAAAAAATACTGATTGAAACATGACAGCCTTAGTCAATATCGCTCTCAGATCCCCTTTTCTCTTCTGCGCAAAAGTATGCATATAAATGGTTCTTTGATAATTTGATTACCGTGTTTCATTTCCAAATTCGCTCGTAGCCGCGGTAACCTAGTGTTCAAGGGAACGGACTCGTGGCTGGCATGTCATGAGTTCGAGCCTTGTACTGCTCGAACTGCATGTACTGCTGAAGAACCGCCGTGCAGAGAAGGCCGATGCACGTTAAATATGTCGAGTCTCAAATGACCTTCCATTGGTGTGGAAGTTAGGAAAGGGGGATGCCAACTCAGGTATCGTCCCGGTCACTTGATTGTGGTTCAAAATTACTACGTCCGTCGCCAAAAAGCCCTCGTGCAGCTAAATGGTGCGACGTTAACATTCACTCACTTACTCCAAATTGTCTCTTCTATCTTGAAAGTTTACCAATCCTAGTTTAACAGAAAAGGAAAAGTTATGCTAGCTATCATTAAAGTTCACGAAGTCTAATATTATCCTATGTCTAAAATATCTTTTATTCCAATTTAAACTTGGATAATTTATAACTCCAATATTATTTAGAGGTCATTCTTCAATAAGGAATTTTTAGTAATTCACACAAAAGCTATCACTTCTTTTCAGTGTGTTCAAGAACACCGTTATAAACAAAGCTTAAAAAAGTCATTTCACCTCAGTTTGTTGTTATTTTCGTTATCTTTCGAAAAATGATTCTAGATTCATGCTCGCCATGTTATTCTTATGTAAGCATCTCAATACTTTATTCAGAAATACTCAAGGCAAATTATTTCAAACGTAAATGACATAGTTGTATTATTTTTAAATAAAAAGCAAAAAATCGGATTTAAAATTTGTTTTTAAAAATTATTTTTTGTATAAAACCTGTGCATATATATAAAATTTCTAAAAAATTCTACTCTTTCTTATTTTAAATATAATATAAATAATTAACTTAGAATAATTCTTTTTTAATATTTTAAAAGGGATTTGGGGTCTTCTGTTTTACTTATATGTATATACGTTAATTTAGTTTAAAAAGTAATATCTACAAAATTACACAAAAATCAAGGGGAATCTATAAAAGTTTTGTCTTCTTTACTACACAATAGCTTAAATATGTATATAAAGTATATATGAATCCTCTAATCTTGGAAAAAGTTAGTTGAAAAAAAGGGAGCTATGCGCAAGCGACTTACTCTTTTAGCCTTTTGAATATCTTGAATGGAACTTTTATTTTAAATGAAAGAGAAAAAAAGTGTAGCATATATCCTTCAAAGTCAGTGTCAGAAACCAAATTTCCGAATAGATCTTAAGATTCACATTCACTCATTGGGTTGTCTGAAAGCATATGAACATCACGCAGCTAGTTTTTCCTCCAAAGCATGAAACATAGGTCGACGGTCACTTACCACACACATACAAGTTTTCCCTTCTTCCCAATTTCCAAACAAAAAAAAGGGCGTTTAAAGTATAACTAGCACAAATTATGTACAAATGAATGAAAAAATGAACATGTGTGTTAATTTCATCTAAGATTACCAGAAATAAAACTACCGTCCTTGACGTCTGGTGTTTTACTTTACAGGAGTTCCAATGAAAATATTTTGCGCATTCTGGCTACTTAGCAATATTATGCCTTCAGGGTGACATGTTTGAAATTTACAAGAATATATATGTTACCGTTAAAGTGTGAAATCTGTTATTTCATAAAATAACTAGACAAGTCAGTTTTATATAAAATTATTGAATTCTATGATTTAATTAGGTATTCTATAGAATAATGATTACTTGATAGTTAAAGTATGAAATGACGCATTCTCGAAAGTTCTTTGAATCGATTTTAGCTGCTTTAGGAACGATTTTTTATTGTACTCTAGATCTCAGTTCAGTATATTTTAGCGAGAATTAATTTCCACTGAAGAAGTTCCAAATATTGACAGAATGCTTAGATCTGTTGTAACTGTATAATGGTAAAAAGTGGGCTTATGTTTCAAAAATAATAAGCAGTCCAATCCGAAGTGTCATCACAGTAATCATTGATCTAATAAATAATGAAAAGTAAAACAAAGGCATGTCATAAAATTTAAATTAATATTCTATTACATTTTTGTTTCAGAAAGTTAATACAATGTTTTTTATGAAGCAACGATTTTTCTTCACATCATGTATTTTTGTTGATAATATTTAAATATAATCTATTTTTGCAACATATTCTTCTTTCCTCTTTCTGTTTAACTAATGTTAGCAATATGAGCAATAATAAATAATATAATCCGATTTCCCTTATTATTTATCAATTATTCATCCACAAAAAATATATAATGTATTTTCGAGAGATTTTAGCTACTTATGATCAATTTATTTATAAAATATCTTTGAAATTGGGTTTTTCAGTTTGTGACGGGCTCACGCGTTTCTTCATTAACATGTCCTTTTGGGTTCTTTGGGGCCAGAATAAATGGCAATTCTTTTCCAACCACCCCGAAGAGTAAAACGTGAATGAAAGATGCAAATTAGGAAGCTTTTAAATAACAGAAGTTTAGAATAAGCGGGGTGGCATTTGGGAAGTGTCATGATAGTCCGTGTTGCAAGTGGGAAGAATATTTCGAGAAGTTAAGTGACAGTCAAGAGAGGTTACCCGTGACAGAAAGCCTTTAGTCAAGGTGCATACAATTGCACGCCAGTGAACCGCAACTTTAGCTAGGATCAGATAGATTTCTGCTTCGTTGGACATTAAGGTAGGAGTAACCATTTTGATATTCGGATCTGTGTTTACATTGAAATTGAACCTAGGCGAGTTAGTTATTGATAGTGGTCCGGGTTACATTATTTCAGTATTACATATTGTGTGTTTAGCCACCGTAGATTCTCTCACATATCATGTTATTACCTAATCTGTTATTGGTTTAAGTTGAGATCTTAATAAAGTAATATTAAGATTATGGCAGCTTCTGGTTCTTCATTTATTCCTACACCTCTAGCTCATGCTGATAATCTAGGAGAAGGGCATTCAAGGGGGGCACCCTTACAACTTTAACGGTCTATCCTTGGTTATTTCATAGAAGACTTAGTTATTTCATAGAATAACTAGGCAATGTAGGAAATGTTTTCTCTATCATAAACTTTGACTGACTTGTCTAGTTATTTCATGGAATATAGCTATTCTATAAAATAACTGCATTATACACTTTAACGGTAACATAGATATATATGTATAAATCCAATTCAAATGATATACAAATTTCCAAATTTCGGATAAATTTTTGAAGAAAAAACCCCTTTTCGGCTTACATTCGGAAATGTATTGCAATTAAATTTTAATAATGCTTATATATTTTAAATAGATTAGTTTTAGGATATGTTATCGATGACAAGTAATAAATGCTACTAATACACCTTCTGTCATTCTGTTTCTAACCTTTGACAACACATGATTCTCTACATTCTGTACTATACAATTTATTAAAATCTTGCCTGTTCCAACAATTTAAAACAAGTCATATTTTTTAATTCCTACTATTAGCTCACAATCTCTATATATTTATTTATTTATCTTGGTGGAATTTTCAATCGTTAATAAAATACATTTTAAAGCGCTCAATTGAGCTGAAATCTTATATACATGATTATTTTGGATGACAATACAATAACATAATAATAATTAATAAAAATTAATTGATTAAAACTAATTATTTAAAGAATTACAAATACAGACACGTTGAATCATTTTTGGTGACTTATGTCAAAACTTGAAAAGGTTTTTTTTCCTTCACGTTTTAAAGCATTCAGTTGAACTGAAATTATATAGACACAATTGTTTTGGATATATGACAATACGATACTTTAATGATAATTAATAAAATACAATTACCTCTTAATGTTGTGATTCTGTCCTATGTATATACATATTTATATTAATTGTAACTATTTATAAAAAGTAGCTAAAATAAAATTTTTCTTTGTTGATATAAGTAGAAATTGACTTAATTTTTTTTTTTTTTTATATTACTTGTTTCATTTTTTTTTTCGTAAAATTTTCAGAGATGTAGCCCAACTCAGCTAACATATGTTATTTCGCATTAAAAGAGTTTTATATTCGCAATCAGCATTATTTGAAAGATTTTTCAATTGCTTTTTTTATGAATGTCACGTGAAACTATAAAAGTTATGATTTGATTAATTTTTCCTGATATTTCTTTGAAATCACTAGTTCCAAATTTTTCTCATAGAACTTGTTGGTGAATAACGGCTACTTACGTATTTACACCATTGATTTATTTCACCAAATCAAAAAACTTCCCCGAATAAAAGAATATCGCCAAATGTTGTCATCGTTACCAAACATGCGCGAAAACAAATTTCTGCTCATATTCCTTCCATATCAGCCCGTTGATAAATAAATTGCTTTTAGATTTGAAATAAATATCGTATTTTAAAAGTGAACAAACACACACTAAAAAAAATACCGAAAAATATAATAACAATCAAATTATTCAGATGGCCAAAACACCGTAATTACGTTCTAAGTTACGACAAATGTGCCTTCTCTATGGAGACGACTCCACATAAATTTGCTTAAGTGCGAATCTAAATACTGTAGTGTTGATCTGAGATGTTTTCTTGTGTTACAGTTATTTGTTTTGGGGGATATGGAGCAATAAAGGCTAATATCCCCTTGATTTTTGTCGTTGAAAAATTTTTCTACCCCCAGAATGACAGTATGTAAACAAGAAATGCCCAAGAAACTAAAGAGAAGAAAAAATGCGAGCAGAGAACTGATCATCCAGCTTTCGTAATGGTTTGGTGAGGTGTCAGGTATAAAGACGTCCCACAGATTCATTTTTGCCCGAAAAGAGGGCAGGAAGGTGAGTCGGAAAGAAAATTTCCCCTGTCGACTGTAGAATTGTGTATGAAAGTCAAAACATAGAATGAGACATTAAAGATAAGGTATCACTTTATTTTTACACGTAAGTACCAAGTACATTGGGGCATTTGTCATACCACTTGAAAAGCTTTAAAAAGCCCTCCAAGAAAAATTCAGGGCTTTGCAACTTTTGAGCTTGCTCAGGTCCGATTCCGATTTCTTCCGCTACTCCATCGATAGTGATACCCCGGTTTGCTTTAATCATGTCATCTACCTTCCTCAAAAGGTCCTCAACGACATTCTTGGATACAGGAAAGTGTCAGCACGATAGGTTCCCTGACAACTGACCCCGATAAACATGGAACAACGCATGGCGGTCAGCCTGGAACATCTCATGCGTTACCATGAGGATGGCAAAGACTTTCTGTTTTGGATTGGGACGAGGGATGAATCGTAGGTCCACCATTTCACTCCCGAAGCGAAGGTTACATCAATGGAGAGGAAAAACCCATCATCACCTGAAAGAAGTTCAAAACAAATCCCTCTGCAGGTAAAGTGTGCCTCACAGTTTTCTGGGACCCCCAAGGAGTTTTGTTGCTGGACTTTTTGGAGGTTGGAACCATCAATGCTACGCAGTACTGTGACACCCTGTCGAAACCGATAAAGGCGATCCAGAAAACGTGACCTGGGCTTCTCAGATTTGGCATTTTGTTGTTGGATGACACTGCGAGACCACACTCGGCGACGGCAACGCAAAACCTTATTGCAACTCTTGGTTAGGAGCATCCACACCATTCACCGTAAAGTTCTGATCTCGCACCAAGTGACTTTCATTTGTTTCCGACTTTGAAGAATTTCGCCGGAAGGCGCTTTGGAAGCAATGCTGAAGTCAAACAAGCCGTTAAACGCTTCTTCCGTATGTAAAGCCCTGAATTTTTTTTCGAGGGATTTTTGAAGCTTATCAAGTGGTATGACAAATGTCTCAATGTACTTAGTACTTATGTGGAAAAATAAAGTTATGTCTTATCTTTAATGTTTCATTTTATGTTTTGACATTCATACACAACTCTAACCACAGTCGATAAGGGAAACTTACTTCCTGACTCCCCCTCGTAAATTACGGTTAAGGTTATCAAGACACTGTTTTAGAAACAGTACGAACGTGAATTTGTTGAAAGGAAACAATTGGATTTTTCAAAAGGATTCTACTCCTGCTCATGAGGCGAACAGGACCCAGCGATGTATGAAAGAGAATGTGCCGAACTTCACAAATATTTGTCTTCCGGCAATCTGGATTTAAATCCACTCGACTATAAATTGTGGTCAGTATTTAAGGCTAAGTTATGCTAAAAACTGCCCTCTTATTTGAACAGAATTAAATGTTCCATAAGAAGGTAGAGACAGAAATTTCCTTGAGGGAAAAGTGTACCTCTATAGATAATAGGCCAAGGAAAGACTTCTATGGTGATCAGTTTGAATAAAAGGTGTATAATGTTAAATTTAAAGGCAAGTATTAAAACTTCAAGGAGATTTAGTTTGAAATTTCATTACGTCCATGAAAGTAATCATAAAAGTTTTTATTTTTATTTTAACTCCTTTATAATTGTATCAGAACTTATGGCTTGACTAGGTATTTGTTTAGTAGGAATTATTTAATCCATTATGCTTCCAAAGTTTGTTTATTCGAATCCCAGACATTTAGTAGTTGATTCAAGAATTAACTAAACTGTACAACTTAGACAAAATGAACCGCCATAAAATTTGAGTTTTAACCGTACATTTCACTAAATAATTAAGTACAATAGAGTTGATTAAGATTGTGCTTTATGTATTTCGAAACTGAAATATCTTGACTAAAGTGCAAAATACAAGCACTAAGAATCACCTACCGTAATGTACCTCAAAATATATTTAAAGTGTGCAAATATTTGGATACCTTTCATCCAGATATTGGGAGTAGTGTTTATACAATAAAGGGAAATGTTTTGTGCCGAACATTTCATACAATGAAACTCTATTAAAACGAATAATGAATTCCTAAAAAGATTTTAAATAAGTTCTTTGAAGAAATGGAAATTAGTTTCTTCGATATAAACATGTTTATAACGGTTGTTAAAATTTTCAATAGGAACTGATTTGTATAATAATCAGTAAAATTAACTTGCTGTTTAAAATACATTGTTACTTTGTACGGAATATGTATTGAAAATAAATATTATAACTTAAAATGTTATTGCATTAGATTTATCATAGTTTAACATTATTCGTGGTTAGACGATATTGGAAAAATCTAAATGTTGTATATCCTCCGATTTTTTTAAGTTATTTGTTGAATCATTAATTGTGGAAAGTTTGCGGATTTTTAAGAAGTAAGGCTTGGTAAATAATTATATAAATAAATTCTAAGACAAATTGAATTATTTTTTAAATTGAATAATGATTTTATACTGAACTAAGCACACAAAGAAAATTCAGTGTATTAAGGTATCCGACTACGTTCGGAACCGTGATATTAAAAAAGCGCATAAATGGATAATTTTCACGATATTTAGTGTCACTTAGATTAAAAAACATGTATAAAATGGTTTTAAGGACATTATCACACAACAAAAAATTTATTTAAATACAATATTTTGGCAAAAAATTAACTTAGAATAATCTTTTTTCAAAACGTTCTCCTTTTATAAAAATTGCTTCTATAATAATATTTTGTGTGTGTGTGTGTGTGCTTTTATAAAGTAAAGAGATTTCTCCAGAGAGTCTGAACTAAGATTTTTGAAAAATTCGTATTACTTTCAGAGTTACTACCCATTGAAATAATTATCGGCGTTTTTTTCTTAAAATTTCTCCCTTCGGTTGTCGTAAAATATGGATAAATGCACTTCTAAGTTGTATATTTCAAAAATTATAGTTCAATCTCTGTACAGAGGTCTGAGCTATATACAGGCAAAATATTATTATAATAGAAGCATTTTTCATAAAAGGAGAATGTTTTGGTCATTCTATGTTCATTATTTGTCAAAATATTGTACTTAAATAATTTTTTATTATAATACTATTCTTAAAACAATTTTATATACATTTTCTAATCTAAGTGACACTAAATATCATAAATATTATCCATTTATACGCTTTTGCAAAATCATGGTTCCGAATGTAGTCGGATACCTTAAGGTTTTCTTATGAGTATGTGAAGACAATCTTAAAGAAAGTTTTAAATAAGCATTTATTAAAAGGGGAAAAAATGTGTCACACACATATAAATATTTGTGACACAACAATTTTCTAGCAACAATTTTTTTTCAATAAAATACATGTAATGCTTTAAAGAGCAATTTTAACAGATGTTCTGGAAGTGAAGCATTCATAACTGCCATCATTAAATGTTAATAAACAGCCCAGACGTGAATATATTTTTTCAAGCAGCGATAAATAGACAAAGGGATTCACACAAACACTAGGCAATTTACGAGACTTGACCTTAATTTGATTAATTTAATTAGTCCAGAATTCGAGAAGTCGAACTCCCACGCAAGACGTGGAATGCATAAAAATTACATAGTTTTTCTTACATGATTTAATTTACAAAACTTCTCAGTTTGGAAGAAATAAAAAAAAAATAACCTGTCCGTATAAAAATGCACTTACGTCTATTCTGGACAAAGGTTGGACTAAATAAATGAAAACTATTAGCGGAAAATTAAGAGGACACAGTGCGGTTCAATTAACAAAAATTGGTCGAATATTCAAATAAATTTTTTTCATCCTAAATTATTCTTTACAATTTTCTCACTCGATTTGATAAATTTAAGTTGAAAGAGAATCCAGAATTATATAACTTTCTTATATCTGTTTTCATTCACATCCCAATGGCAAATAAAAACTTTAAACTGATTCTTATTTCAGAAAGAAAAAAATAACGAATTAGTCTTCATTTAAAATGCTAAGGCTTTTTTTGAATTGTGCCAAATGCTTTGATATTTTTATTTCTAACTATTGCTATTACTACATCTAACAAAAGTGAGTATGCATTTTTGAATCAAAGAAATATTTTTTTTTTTTTTTAAAAATAGTCACATTTAGAATTTATGCACTTTTTAAGGAATTTTCAATAACCATTCATAAAAAAATGCATTTGACAAATATCGATCTATCCTGTTAGCAGAAAACCCATACCGACTTTTGTTACACGTAGTTTAACATACTGGTTAATTAAATTGCATGTGTGTACTTCAATTATTTGTAGGAGTAGCATTTTAAAATTATTTCATAAACTTTTAAATTTTTCCTTAAAAAAAATTAAATGGTTAGCTTCTTGTAGTATTTTGAGCACAAAAACTGTTTAACGTAATACCAGTAGCGCACACAGGAATTTTTCAAGGGAGGGGGGTCCGGGGTTGAAAGTTTACCATTCTTGTATCAGGCTCCTTTTGATTTTGTCGATTTTCGGGAACAAAACACAATAAAAACTAATTATTGAATAAATAAAATAATCATAATAACAAATATTTAATTAAATTTTACGTTCTATATACTTAAAATTACAGTCAATCGGAAAAAAAAATCAAGGGTTTGGGGGGTTGTTCAGACTTTTCAGGCCCCCCCCCCTTGTGTGCGCCACTGCGTAATACATATACATAATTTACAAGCCAAAAATTATAAAAAACATTAAATCAAAGCTTTTTTTATATATAAATAGTACTACGTCCCATTAATTATGGAATAGCAATATCAATTAAGAATAAGATTTTAATATTCGATTTAAAACTAATAGAAACTAAATTACATGAGGTGTTATGTGAAGCGTAAGCGCACGTGGTGGAAATATATGTTGTTCCTCCCCTGTACAATTAAATAACTTTTTTTTTTGCAGCCTATTAAATTTCATAGTAGATATATTCTATTGTTAAAAGAGCTTTTAACTATAGCATTAGATCCATTCATTTAACAATCGATGCCAATGGCCTAAAAAATATCTTGAGCATCACACCGTGAAGGCATAATTACAAAGCGGCTTCCACAGACCAATAGAAAAACCAGCAGCTGCAGGGCACAGTAAAAGTTTAATTACTTCATTTCAGTTTAACCAGGTGCTAAACGCATATTTGCAATAGAATAGGGAGGGGGACCCAAAATGGTGGAACTGGTAAATTGTTTGTCTCTGATCCTCCAGAAAGACAGCTGAAAGCTCGTAGTACTACTCTCTCCAGAGAGAAAAAACAAAACAAAACAAAAAAATCTGCACATAGAAAATATTTCCATTAGATGAATAAATAAACTGTAGAACCGCATCCACATTCTGTTTTATTATACATTAAACACTATCTTTTTCACTTTGTGTGTGTATTCCAGTCTTCTGAGTTGGATATTTTATTGTGCTTTAAAAGCATTTTGATGGTACTGTTTTATTGCTTTGGAACGTCGAAAAAATAATGAGGGTTTAGGTTTTAGAATTGACATTTTGTGTCAATAAACAAGTAATATAAAAAATAGTTTTTAAGTCAATTCCTACTTAGATCAACAACGAAAAATTTTATTTTAGCTACTTTTTATTAAATAGTTACAATTAATACAAATATGTATATACATAGGACAGAATCACAACATTAAGTGGTAATTAGTTTTTTTAATTATCATTAAAATATCGTATTGTCCTTTTAATTTCAGTCCAACTGAATGCTTTAACACGTAAGAAAAAAATCTTTTCAAGTTTTGACACAAGTCGCCAACGTGGCTGTATTTGTAATTCTTTAAATAAGTAGTTTTAATCCATTAATTTTTATTAATTATAATTAAATTATTGTACTGTCCTTCAAAATGATCCTGTGTATAAAATTTCAGCTCAATTCAGCGCTTTAAAATGTATTTTATGAACGATTGAAAATTCCACCAAGATAAATAAATAAATATACAAATATATTAATAAATAAATATATAGACAGTGCGAGCTAATAGTGTAGGAATTGAAAAAGACACGCGCAACCTTTCAAAATTATTCTCTTTTTTTAAGTATATTTTTATGATTCAAGTCACCAAAAAGGTTTGAAAGAATTTTTCCACTTGGTTAACTTTGTCAATGTTTGAAACTATGAAAATGATTTGTAAGACCTAGATTTTTGAGAAATGATATGTACATTAGCGTGCATCGATTTTTTCCCCCCTAAAATTTCAAAACTTACCTATGCGGAAAAATGCTGTTTGATATACAGATGAAGGAAAAAATTAAATAAAAAAATCAATTTTTTATTTATACCGTATTTTTCCTCAAGGGGAATAAAATTTAGGTACTTGAGCTTTTTTATGATAAAAAAAATTAAAGCACTCCCATTATACAAATAATACAACAGTTTATATACTCATTGCTCAAATTGTAGAACTGTAATTTAGATGTATGATATAATTTTAACTGTTCAGGATGTAAATTTTCAATTAATCTCTTTAATAATTTCTATCTTTCGTACACCTTTTCATTTCTTCTTTTTTTTTTTTCTTACAAAGCTCGTTCTTGGGGCTCCTTTTCAGTTAAATTCAACTTTTTACGACCCATTTTTACTAACTATAATGATTATGGGTAATGGGTTTATTTCGTTAGCCAGTAAAGACTTGTGACGGGCTCACGCGTCTTTTCATTAACATGTCCTTTGGGTACTTTTGGGGCCAAGATTAAGGGCAACTCTTTTCCAAACAAAACCCAAAAAGTGAAACGTGAAGGAAAGATGCAAATTAGATAGCTTTTAAATATCAGAAGTTTCAGTGAGCGGTATGGCAATTTGGGGAATGTTATGATAGAGATTGATACAATCGTGAAGTGTGACAGCCAACTGAGGTTACCCCGAAGATAGAGACATTAGGTCAAGGTGCATACCATTGCACTCGAGTAAAGACGCAACTTCCTTAGTATCGGATCAACGATTGGATTAAGGTAGGATTGACTATTTAATATTAGGACTTGCGATATTATTGGAAGTAAGATTAGGCAGGTTAGATATTGATAGTGGTCCGAGTTAGATTATTTCGGTATTACTTGTATTGTGTATTTGTTCATCGTAAATTCTCTTATATATATTTATTATTTAATCTGTTAAAAGCTTAAGTTCTAGTTCTTAATAAAGATATTTTAAGAACATGGAAACTTCTCGTTCTTTAGTTGAACCTACACCTCTAGCTCACGCAGATAATCTAAGAGAAGGGCACCCGAGGGGGCATTTTCACAGACTGAGAGTTAACAGACAAAACTGTTTGTTCTAACAATCAGCAAAAAGGTACAACACAAGTACATAAATACTATTCTACGTTAAACGTTTAAACGCGCGTCCATCGTTGCGAAGAGGCTAAAAAGTTTGTCTTAAGAGGTCTCAGGGGTGTTAACTTTCTCTACAGGGCTGAAAATATAAACAATATTCAAATATATATAACTCTTTGAAATTAGAATTAAACAATTCGAATATTTTATACATTATTTATAAAGGAATGATGCTTCAGAAAAGTATAAAATGTTTAAAATATAATTGTAATTTTAAAAATTGTAAGCATATGAAAATAAGAAACATTTCTATAAAAAATATTAATTAAGTTTTACGTTGCGCATGTTATTTTCTAAAATATTAGCTTTAAGTATATACTATCTATAAGTTGATTTATAAAGTTAAATGTATCCTTATTACACTGTAGTATTTTTATATTACTAGAATAATAAATAGTATTTTTTAAAAAATAAAAAATTACATTTTCAATTTTTTTTTTAAATTTCAATATTTTGATTTGATTGATTGATTGAATATTAACGTCGCACTTTTCAGCTACACTCAATATTTTGAAATACACACACTAAAGATATATTATTCTTAAATGGTGTAGGGTTTAAAGAGTATGATACATTTTATTATTCTATAAAGTTTCATATATCAGAGGCTACTATTTAACAAAATAGCATGCGCAAAGCAAAAATTATTTAATACTTTTTACAAAATTATTTCTTATTTTCATACGCTTATAATTTTTAAAATTATGATTATATTTCAAA
>BMAV01000996.1:449334-468000 GCA_019973955.1 Trichonephila inaurata madagascariensis
AAGCAGGTTGAAGGTTTATTTCCAACAAAATGTTGTACTCTTCAAACAATTTCATAGCATTTTCGACATTTTTATAAGTTTAGCTTAAGACGAAAATACGCAGAAGGGGGGGGGGGATTTCGAAACATGGAAATCAAACGCGAATGAAAATGTCTACGACGATTGTCAAAGCAAAGTTTGTAGTTACCAGCCTGGTTGTCGTGAGCAAATGTCTTCGGGTTACCAGAATTTGGCACAATTCTTAACTTTGGCAATTTCCACTAACGTGGTTGTAATAACGTGGTGATAATATATAAGAACCGAAGCGACTAAAGGACATTTGTAAAAAAATTATTATTTGTTTATTTTATTTCATAGGAATTTTCCTTAACAAAATATTTCTTCCTATTTGCCAATCAGTATGTACATTAGACTAAATTTGATTACACATCAGCATTAATAAATAAAAATATTAAAGTAAAGATTAAAAATAGATCTGAATTTCTATTAGCGTAACGGAGAATATTTGGGGCCCCCTTCAAAGTTAGGTATTGGGCCCCAAGTCGGATCTTACATAAGGTACGCACTTGGCGTCAGTCAAGCTTTGGGCCCTCTGGAATCCTGGGCCCCACCACGATGCGGGGGTGTATGTAACGCTACTGTGTATTTTGTCTAAATTTCTAGTCAATTCATGGAAATTGGGTACACTTTACTTTGTAAAAGACTATCCGAAACTATACATCTCCCCCCCCCCTTCCCAATGTGTTACATGGATCATTATAAAGTGTTCGAATGGCATACACGGTTGAGAATGCAAGGTACACATGTAACATACCGACAATCCCTGGAACACCAACCTTTTGAAAAACGAATTCCGAAACTGATATACATCTGTTTCGAGTCCATCAACGTACCAATCAGAATAGCACAGATCTTCTATTAAAAAAACAGATGCATATGATCTATACTCTTTTATATGATCTAAATCAAAAATATTTGAAGCATTTGGATATCGAGTCGATCAAATCATGTCCCGAATCACAGAAAAGACAAAAGAGAACTTGCCAACTTATTGACAATAAATAAAAAATAACTCTTGGTACTTACGTATTATACCGGCGAGAAATATCGTCAAATCAAAAGACGTTGCCAAATGCCACGATATTCAGCCAAGAGTGGAAACCGTCCCCGTGCACGTTCAAACACAGTAATTATAGCGATGACAGCATTTGGCGACAGCTTTCGAATTGGCAGTATCTTTTCGCTTGGCAAAACAAGTTGACGGAATAATACTAAGTACCGAATTCTTTTTCCGATCGCTTATAAACATCGTCAACTGATCAACCGACACAAGCACTCGAAAAGATAAAGGCAAACAAATTGACAGACGTCATATCTTCCACTCATTTCCGAATCATAAAATGTCTATCATTCTTTTTAAGAAATCAAAACTGCGGGGGGCGCCGGGGGGGGGTGTAAAAAAAAGACTCGGCAGAAAGGGAAAAAAGTAACCAATCTCTCCCCCATCAAAGCGACTGCAATCGATTCTGCAGCAAAGAAAAGAACGGCTCGACTAATTGCCATCTTTTTGAAATGCATAAATGTGTGAGCTTATCATTATAACATCAAGAACTTTTTCTTCGCCTGGAGCAGATCAACTCGTATAATGGAAGGAACCTCAGGAATGAAAGGGAAAAAAATGCTGCTAATATTCAGATTGATTTTCCCGAAGCCCGCTAATTGCGAGTGAATTCATCTTCCCGCCATGTGTTCAGTAAAAAAACTGAAATCGCTCCCTCCCCGCCCCCCCCCCCCACTCCATTTCAGTTCCCTTTTAATGGAAATGATTATTTCCCTCGGTGGCCCACTCAGTGCTGTGATTAAGAAGAAAGAATCTGATTTCTGGAGCTTAGGATGGATTTCAATTTTTAATTCGGTGGCGGTTGTTGATGATTGAACAGGCTATGAATTGTAATTGTTTTACTCTTTGGAATCGTGTGGGTTGGCTTTGGGAGAGCGGGCCTGTAACGAGGGTGAGTCGGAAAATAAGTTTCCCCTGTCGTGTATGAAAGTCAAAACAAGAAGGAGGCATTAAAGATAAGACATAACTTTATTTTTCTACATAAGTATCAAGTATATTGAGACATTTTTCATACCTCTTGATAAGCTTCAAAAAGCCCTCCAGGAAACCTCAGGGCTTTGCAAACGGAAGAAGCGTTTAACGCGGCTTGTTTGGCTTCAGCGTTGCTTCCAAAGCGCCTCCCGGCAAGATTCTTTTTCAAAGCCGGAAACAGATGAAAGTCACTTGGTACGAGATCAGGACTGTATGGCGAATGGTGTAGGCCAGGAATAGCGAACCTTTATGGATCAACGTGCCATTTTTTTCAAAGATGTGTCTAATGACGTATAGACGTGCCGTCAAATTATTTTGACTTGTGATTATTGGGAAAATAGTAAAACTAAATACGAATAACACAAAACTCTATTTAATACAAAAAAAATACAGTTGCGCTGTATAGTTATAAATGTTTTAGTTATTTGTGTAGTTCAACGTAAAGTTAAATTAGTGTGACTTCTGTTGTTGCAGATAGGATGACAAATAACTTATATTAGAATTGTTTATTACTTTTTGTAGAATACATGGTGAATTTGAGTCATCTGCCAAACGGTTTCTTAGGAATTAATTATTTTTGCTGTGGCTCTCTTTTTTTGACAAGAGAGTTTATGATTTGTTTTAAAATACCGTTTTACAGACGTTGTTCTGCATACCATTATTCCAGAACATAAAACACATACCACTTGGTCGACTTTACTTCTCATGCCATGTTTCTCGGTCCACAAAATTTGAAATTCTCTGTTACACTTACTAACTTGCACTTTTTGTTCTTTTGCTAACTAGCCATGTTAAACAACAGTTAAAAATCGTAAATATAGCATAGGTAAACTTCAACAGTCGTATCAATGAAATTGATAAAAGACAAATTTTACATCATAAGCAATTGTAGTCTACAACGTAACTAAGGCAAGACAATAACAAACGAGTGTGCTCCCCGATCACTCGCGTTTGTTCGAAATAGTTTATAATGAACTTTGAAATTTTGTAAAAAAAAAATGCAAACCATTTTGATCACTGACGTGCCAAAAATATTGTATCATGTGCCATCAATGGCACGCGTGCCACTGGTTCGCCATCCCTGGTGTACTCCCAACCAAGAGTTGCAATATAGTTTTGCATTGCCATCGCCGAGTGTGGTCTCGCATTGTCATCCAACAACAGAATGCCAGATCTGAGAAGCTCAGGCCACTTTTTCCGAATCAATCTGCTTGATCAAGGTCGATCTCTACCCAATGGTGTATGGGTGTCTTACGCGTTAACTTGCTGTTTCATCATTCACCCATAGCTGTTAAATGCTTCTTCCGTATGCAAAGCCCTGAGTTTTTCCTGGAAGGCTTTTCGAAGCTTATCAAGCGGTATGACAAATGTATCAATGTACTTGGTAATGTGGAAAAATAAAGTTATGTCTTATCTTTAACATCTCGCTCTATGTTTCGATTTTCATACATAACTCTGACCACAGTCGACAGGAGAAACTTATTTTTCGACTCGCCCTCGTATGTTCAGTGATTAGTGAAGAGTAGATTTAAAATAGGGATGTCCCATTTGTCAGAGTTTTTGGGCTGTAAGTCAGTTATGTGTAAAAAAAAAAATTCACTATAAACTTAACTATAAACACACTTAATAGCCAATTGACCTCGCGTGTCCGGATCTGGGCGATTTCTATTGTAAACTGGCTACTGATTGTCTGCTTTTTCTGTTAGGTGCGGTACAAGTTGACCCCTATGAAAGGGTCCTTACGACAATACGAAAAAATAAATAAATACTAATAGTAAATAAAGAGCAACACTACATTGGTAGGCTCAAAGAGTTCTGGAAACTGTTCCTGGACGGGCAATTGAGTACATATCATGCATTTTTTTTACACATTAGAAGCAATACGTAGGTTGAATTTTTGTGTCTTATATTCCATTATTATAGCTCATTCCAATAAAAAAATAGTATTAAAAAGTAATTCGACTTATAACCTGTTAATAGTGTGTCGCGACTCGTCGGTCGCGGGGAAGGTTCGTGTGAGAGGGTTCGAGGAAGAAACAGACATGGTATTAGAATCACTACTTTTATTCAACTTTTACCACCAGGAGAATGAACTTTTATAACTAAAACCGAGGAGCAATAAGAATTATCAATCCGAAGTTAAATATCAAATCTATGGAAGCACTTATCTGGCTTAATCTCATGTACCGATCCGGCTTGCAATATGCAGCCGTAACTCGTTCAGCAGTAAAGTGGACACTTTCCACTGTTCCGTGGATTCTTCCTTCAGATTTAATCTGACGAAGTTTGACCACCAGTCGCTAACACTTTACGATCAATTCTTAACCATTACCACGCCTACTCAATGACTGGCACTTAAATAGAAATTTGCATTCGCATAAAACCAAGTCCTATCTAATTAAAGCGGTTTTCAAACATATCACAGTAAAAAAAGTGTATTTTCCCCAAGAGGATTAGAAAAGCCTGAATAGAACTCTTTACAATTGGAACGAGAGATACTTACGTATTTATACTGTCGACCAATTTCGTCAAATTAAAAAACATAGCCAAATAAAAAATAGTGCCATATCAGAAGACTTGGCCAAAACGCTGTTATCATTATTCTTATTTTAGAATAGTTTTCCACTATTAGTTGCATATAGGGCCATTTTTGGCCCAGTGGCGTAGCATGGGGGGTACAGAGGGGGCCATGGCCCCGGGTGGAATATGAAAAGGAGTGGCGGCAAGCACCGCGATATTTAAATTTAAAAAATATTTCAAACTCTAAATCGCGCTCACGTGACGAAACTGACGGAAAAGAGTGAAAGCTTTAATACATGCATAGATGCAGGAAGTTTATTAGTCGCTATGCAATCGCATTCGTTTTCATGTTACTTAGGCTTCTGGCAACAGGTACTGCGTGAAGTCAATGATGCTGAAGATTATTTGCAAATAGAGAGACTAAATATCCATGAATGTGCTAAAAAAATACGTGCTTTACAGAAGCAAAACGAGAGGAATTCGTGGATGATGCTCTAATATATGCTAAAAGTTTATGTGAACAGCTTGACATTACTTTTAATCTCCCAAGACGAATCAGGAGGAAGCATATATTTGGCGACGAAAGTAAAGATGTTGAGCTATCGTACGAAGATGACTTGAGGCGAACAATGTTTTCTTCAACAGACAGAGTAATAGCTGAAATTCGAGAAAGATTCCAACAGTTGCAGGATCTAGCGCAAAAATATCCTTTTTTAAGGCCTGAAGTGGTATTGAGCCTGAACGAACTTAACTTAGATCAAGCCCCTCAAGACATTAATAAAGAAGTATTCCACCCCTCGAGCGTGTACGTCTACAAGCTTTCGTAGCTGCAACAGACCCAGGCTGTAAAAAAGAACTCATTAGGTACGGCTCTCTGGGTTTATTAAAATATATTATTGAGTTCAAACTGGAAGATGGGTTACCAAACATTGTCATAATGCTGAGAACATTTTTAACATCTGCCATCAGTAATGCCAGTGGCGAGAGAAGCTTCTCTAAGCTAAAATTAATCAAAAATTATCTCAGATCGACTATGCCCACGTTAAGGCTAACAGATTTAACTATTCTGGCAATTAAATATGACCTACATATTGATATTGACAATTGTATAAAAGATTTTGCTGTGAAAAAAACACGAAAAGTGCACTTTTAATCAATAAAAAAACTTAAAAGCAGTTTTTTTTTTTTTTAATTTTTACTAATTTTCTTGCTTATAAGTTAAATAGAGAGGCGACAAATTTTCGGTCGGCCCCAGGCGGTGAAAGCCCACGCTACGCCACTGATTTGGCGACGCGTCTTTTGATCAGAAGAAGTTCAATTCATTATGATAACTAAGTACCGGACGAACTATTTCAAAAATAGCGAAGTTTGAATCTTTCATAACTTCACAAAAATGATTACGAGAAATGAATTTACCTCACGAACTAGGAAGCGGAATCTTTCACCGTTTGCGAAAAGTGAACCCTAACGAATTTTTCTGTCATCGTAGACTGCTCTTTTTCTTTCTCCTTGTAGTCTTGCTTTCAAAAACACGACAGCAGAAAATGTTAGATGAGAACCCCATTCGCTGAAAGAATTCTGTCGGGGAAATGGCACACGAGTTAGACTGCTAATGGAAACGACTGATAGAAGTCAGGTTGTATTCACAGAAACCAGTGATGAAGAGTTTATTACCTCAGTTTCCCTGCTTGGTGATGATACAATTATACTCAACCCCTTGCTTTGGCCCCAAGTGTGTAGGCTGGTTTTAATACATATGACATTTCTTTCTTGGTGCATATAGTCCTTAAGGATATTTACCGACGAGATACAAACGTAATTATACGTTTTCCTTTTCGAGTGTTCTCAGTTTATTTGAATCTCGTTTTGAAAATTTTAAGAAACCTTAGTCAATCAAAACTTCAAATAGTTTACTTTTTTTTTCTAATAAATGACAAGAAACTGGATTTTTGAATGCAACCCTCTGAATTTCATACTTAGGAGAATGAAAAATAAAAATTTAAAAAATGGAAAAAAGATAATTTTTATTTTTTGTTGGCTTCAAAATAAAATAATGATTTGCTATTACCACCACAATCGAAGTTAAAACATTAGTAATTTTGAAGATCTATCTTATTCTGAATTTCTCTCTTTTAATGAAATTTTAACCCGTGATGCGCTTCTGTCATTTTGTGAATGATGATTATAATGTAATTTACGTAGAATTTACATTTTTTTCGAAATAATAAGAGTTTGAAACATGTTGAATGAAGTATTCGAATAAAGTCTAGTACACATTCAAAAATTGGTAAAAAAAATTGTGAAGTTACTAGCTGGTATACCCGTTCTTCACACGGGTGAACTGAAAAATAAAACAACACAGATTAAAGGATAAAGAAATTTTTAATGAGTCAATATTAAGTGAATTGCAAATTAAACAAAAAAAGCTTTTTGCATATCTCAGCTGAACAAAAAACAGAAAGAAAAAAACCACCTTTGTTAAATTTTAAGTCTGTAGATCTAATAGAGCTGATAAAAGGGATTTTTTTAATTTTTTATTTTCATTTATAACTCCCCGTAACACTGTTCAGGGTCAATTTTTGAAAATACCTCCTTAAGTTGATCTCTGCTCAGCAAAAGTAACACATTGTTAAAAGTTTTGTGTAATGAACGCTTAAAATAGTGTAAATAATTTATATATCTGAAAGTGTAATACATTAATATTACTTTCTGTTGTATTTATTTTATGTTAAAATTGTAATATTCGCAAGCAACGGCGTTTCTTAAATTATAATGGCGATTCAATGAAAAACATAGGGAAATGTTAACGATAGAGTCAAGTTAGCAAATGTCTAGCTACTTTCATAGCTCGAGTTTTATTAGAGCTTTGTAAGACCCGCCGTGCAGAGGAGCCTTGCATGTTAATGCTTTATCTACCGCAATATGATTTACTGCAGTTTTTTTCACGCAATATATATTTTTTTTTGGATCACTACATTGAAAATTAAGGGATATACATAAACAAAATACTCCACTTTGGGAAATTTAATCCGTTAGAGCTAATAAATTAATTCAAGTTATTCCACTGTTTTTTCGAGACAAAAATGATAATCTTTGCAATCCACTGAAAACGCAATATCTACTACAAAACTATTCGCCTTCCCCGCTAAAATACTCATGATAGAACCCGTGCTGCCACATATCTTGGAAGAGTGGATTTCAAAGAATATTCCTGCTTAGTATTGGTAAAATATTCCTGCTAAGTTGGTGTGATGCGGTAGTTAGGAGAAAGGGGTGCAAGCTCAGGTGTCATCCACGTCACTTAACCATGGTTCAAAATTACGTGGTCCGTTGTCAAAAGCCCTCGTGTAGCTGAACAGTGCGACGTTAATATTCACTCACTCACTCCAAAAAATATAGTACAGTAGTTACAATTATTTTTATACTTAAAAATGCAATATCTGCCTATTCAATTAAAATTATAGCGTTATAATTAACTACTAACCACAAACAAATTTTGAAAATTTGTCTAAAGGATGTAGTGTGAAAGAGAAAGTTTATTTACTTTAAGTGCCAGAAGCGATAAAAGCATTTATTTTGAAAAAAGATCAATTTCTTACTACCAAATGTGCATAGTAAAATTAGAAAAAAATATTTAAATATAGAGACATTTATAACAACTGCTCCCTTCAAAACTTAGTTTTATTCTGAAATAAAAAAAAATTAGGGATTATGCTGATCACAGGAATAAATTAGAAGCGAGCGCCTTGCGTAGCCAAAACAAAAAGGGTTTCTTCACAAATAAAAGATAGATATATGCTGTCGTGGGCTTCTTTGCAGCGCACGCCAGAATTGCTTGCAGATGGCAGAATTTTTTTCCTACTTATTTGACAAATATCGTTATATTTTGGACACTTCACACAATATCTTTATAAATTATAGCCTATGCTGTAAATTATAGCTCATGTGTTATTCTGATGTATAAGCTATATTACTGTAAAGTTTCATTAAAATCCATTCAGTTTTTTTTGCGTGAAAGACGACCAAACATCCAAACAAACTTTCACATTTATAAAATATATCTAGATAATTATATCTAAGTTGTTTTTACAAAAACAAAAGTACAATAGCATTGTTTCAGGTTCTCGCCCATAGATGGCGTTTCCGTCACACGAGAACTTGTTCATTTTTTAATTCCTATACTATTAGTTCACTCCCTCCCTATACATATTTATTAAAAAATATATCTTGTTCAAATTTTCAATCGTTAATAATATACTTTTTATTCATCCATTCAAGTTCAAATACATCTTTTTAAACTTGTAGTGGATAACACTTGATATTAATACAATTTTTTTCAAATATTAATTCATTAATTAAATTTATTTTTTAATTTTAAATTTATCCTGCGTTATTTCTGGCGAAGTTATAACTGGCTGTAACAAATGGCACCAGTACGTCTTTCTATTGAAGTAAGAATTGACTTAAATTTATATATATATATATATTACTTGTTTTGTATATAAAGTATATACAAGCAGTGTAAGAACTTGAGAACTTGGACTTGGATGAGAGACGTGGCACTAGGAAGTTTTCTAATCCTGTATGGTCAAATAGAAGTGGCACAAATTATGCATTGAATAATTGTTGTCAAAAGAAAATAGTATATATATACAATAAGACCCCGCTTAACACTGTTTCGGTTTAACGCTGTTTTATTTGAACAGTAAGATTCCCTGAAATTGTACGCAGCGTTAAGGCCGTATCACACGTACACGTTTCAAGCAATTTTTACTCAGTTGCCATAGCAACCACTTTAGAACAATTTTTTGCTAGCGAGCTCAAAAAGTAGTTCCAAATAAAAATTGCTTGAAATTCCAGCCAATGCGGTTCTTCGACGCCTTACGTCATAAACAAGATGGCGGCTTCAGTTTCGTCTAACATTTCAGATATGCCTTATAATATTTTAACGGCGTATAAATTTTAAATAGAATCTTGCTCTATTTCTGTTTACATCCATCAACAAAAGCGCAAGCGAAATGAAAAAAATAATCTTGGATGTTCGTTTTCAGAAGCAGAAAAATCGGCGAGTAATTTTTCAATGTGGAGATAGAGCGCGGCTGACGTCAGAGCATGTTGTTTTGTTTACGGCAACCCTTCCCCCTCAGATTCGGTCAAAAATTGGACGAAAAAATTGCATGAAAAATATACGTGTGATTACTGTTTTAGGCTTCCCAATATCCGAAGCAGTTTATCTGTGTTTCTTCTTTCCTGCGGTATTATACGAACGTATTTTTATCGTTTCAAATATTTGTTGACGTTTTTGTAAGTATAAATTTATATAATATAATGATTGCTATAGTGACAAATATTATGATTTTTAGTTTTTATCATGAGTGATAATAAAAAACACGAAAACAAAGCAACAAGAAAAAGCATTTCACTAGAAACTAAAATGCAAGTGATTAAAAGATTAGATATTGATGACCGTCAATCTCAAATTGGTGCTGCATTGAATTTGGCAACTTCAACAATAAGGACCATTCTCAAGAATAAATAAAAAAAATACTGTCATAGGCAACTGCAACTACAAGCTCAGGAACTAGAATTATCCATTCTAGTAACTCTTGATGGAACGTATACCCCGCGTTAAGCGGGGTCTCACTGTATATATATTTGAATGAAAATGCACAAGCATACATATATTAAAATTAAAATATTTCTAAAAAGATTGCATAAATATACCATAGTTAATAAATATATACAATTTACAGAAAAGTGATAAGTTAGCACAGGCAACAAATATGTTGGCATAGTTCCAATTTACTTACGAACTTTTTCTTTCTTATAACTTTAGCTATTGTCTTAAATATTTCTTACTTAAATATATATTGTTACTTAAGTTGACTAACTACGTTCTGAACAGTGATTTTGAAAAGGCGTATATAAAAAAATAATTTTTTGATACTTAGTGTCAGTTGAATTAGAACAGGCACGGCCAACCCGCGGCACGTGTGCCACAGTGTGGCACGATGCAGTTGTAGCAGTGGCACGCGGGGACTTACAGAAAATTTTTAAAAAATTTGAAAATAAAATGAAAATAACCTTTTTTTTTTTACAATTTTATTGAAGTGGGGTTTTGTCTCAGACAAAAAACCTCAAAATTTAGATGACAATATGTATGTTTGTGAATAAATGGTTTTTACTATGAAAATAATGAAATAAATATCTCAAAACTAGTTGATGTGCACCTATAATAACTTAATTTTGTGAGCATCTGTAGGAGCTAATTCTAATATAGATGACTTAGTAAAAAAAAAGAAGAAAAAAAGTAGTACTTCAGAAGCTTCAATAAGTAGATACTGAGCATTTAATAATTATTTTGAAATAAATTATTCAAATTATTCATGTTTATTTTTATACCTAACCTAATTGATTGAATTTGTAAAAAGTTACTTAACAATAAAACCTAAGTTTGTACTTTCATCTTATTTATTATATTGTTTTTAAATTTCAACTACATAGACTTGCATTTAAAAAAAATGTGCTTTTTGCGTAAAAATCCCATAGCAAGCTTATAAGAAACATTTTTTCCCCTTTTCCATGTTTGTTGGAAAAGCTGAAGTGGCCCGCATAATTATTTTCTGATAAAACAGTGTACTCATCTAAAAAAAGGTTGACCACCCCTGAATTGAATGTACATAAAAAAGTGTCTTAAGAAATGATTACAAAAAAAATTTTTATAGTGCAATTTTTTTAACAAAAAAAATGAAGAAAAAATGACATATTTTCAAAACATGCTTTTATGAAAAATGCTTTATTATATATTTTGTCTATATATAGCTAAAATTTCTATACCGGGGTTAAACTAAAGTTTTTCAAAAATTTACATTACTTTTAGAGTTAACATCAGTTCAAATAATGACGGGTATGTTTTGATAAAAAATTTCTCGACTCTGAGATAAAAAAATATAAGTAAATGCACTTCTAAATTATATATTTCAAAATTCCTTGTTCAGACTCTGTAGAGAAGGAAAATGTATTAAAAATATGTCCTTTTTTCATTTGTTGCCAATAAACTACATTTGAATAATTTTTTCTTATAACAATATTCGGGAAACAATTGTATGCGTATACTTTAATTCAATTGGCACTAAATATCACAAAATTATCCATTTATTCGCTTTTTCAAAATCAGTTTCGAAAACAGAATAGGTTACCTTAATTATTTAACTGTAACTATTATTCCTTCATTATAAATAATTATATTTTTGTTTCTATTTGTATTCACATAAAACACTTACATTTATATAATTATATACACTCGTTCCCATGCAAAACATGAGCGCCAAGAAAAAGTTGTCAGTACGAAACTAAATTTTACATGCGACTGTACAACGTTGATGTAAGAAAGTGATTACAAAATCAAAGCCACAAATGATCATATACCCTGTTAGGCTATCTCTAGCATGAATGCATGATGTGATATGATCGGGCATTGCGACATACAAGTTCCGTATGATGTCCTGTGATATCTCGTTTCACAGTTGCTGGAAATGTACCGCAACTTGTCCAAACTCATAGAGTGCCCAACTTGCGTCTTAAATAATCCCACATGTGTTTGATCAGTGACAAATCTGGGGATCGAGCAGGCCAGAGAAGGGTGAAAATGTGGTGGATTCAGTTCTGTGAAAACCTTGCTGCGTGTGGGGGAACATTGTCCTGTTGAAGAATGGCTTCTGAGGACCCTGCCTTGAGTAGAAACACATGTGGCTGAAGAATATCATGAACGTACCTCTGGGCTGCCATGGTGTCGTGGATTAACATTAGGGATTGGATTATATGACCGTGTGTCATATACGATGGCATCCGATCACACCAGTTGGGGAAGCGGTGTGCCACTGTAAAGCGAAGGTAGGATTGAGACATTCACCAAGGGGCCTCCCCACACATACACGATAGTCATCACTGCCCAAATTGAATCTGGATTCTTCGGACCTGATTCCATTTGCTTGCAATCCCCTTCCCTTCCATTCGAGCGTGATACTACTCCAAATAGAGACAACGCGATAGCAACTGTCTTTTAGCCAGGCGCCTTGCAATGGTACGAACTGACACAGATGCCCCTAGTGAATGTGCTGCCTGTGAATGAATGGCGGGTAATGATATAGTAGGCGCTATGCGTGAGTGTCGTGTGATGTGACGGTCTTCTCAACTGTTGGTCTGTTGAGTCTGGTTGCCGTGTAACAGATCTCTCTTTTGTGTACAGGTCCCAACACTTCCTCACAGCAAATTCGAATGTTCTTGGTGGCGGTTTACGAGCCGAGAGTTATTCACCCGGTATCCATCATCCTTATGATTCTTCCTCTCTCGAACTCTCACAGTTGTTCATGTTGTCTCCGACGACTGCGTAATGGCATCTCTAGATAAAAAGTGTCCCTCTGCAACAGATTAAATACACCCAAACGTCTACGGGAATTTGTGCGGACATCTGGGTTTCAAAAGACCCTTAATCCCGGATCTGATTAATGTCTATTTTGTGACTTGGCTTTAAGTTGAGTTTTCATGTTGAGGTGTGGAGCATTGCTATTGGAAGAGTGGCAGCGGGCCGGTAGGTGGGGCTTCGAGGCATGGATCTTGACAACTAGAAAGATTTTTGCAGTGGAGAATCTGGATGGAGAGCGAGTTTTCCTATTGTTTATTGGGAAGTGAGGATAGTGGCTGCCCAAGTGGGAGGTGTGAGTGGTGTTGTGACGATTGTCCAGTAGGGGCGAAAAAATTAAGAGGTAGAAAATGGCAACTGGGTGGTTTGCGAGGCGGTCACCCTCCTGCGCATTGACCACTCCCTATGCTGCTGCAGTTTAATCTTAAGTATGGCGAGCGCTTAATGCACTCGAATACACCCAAACAAGCTCTGCTTACCTGTTTTATAATCCAAGGAGAACGACGTTCAACGGCCTCTGGTGGCAATGCGCAATAACATTGCATTTCTGATCATTTACATATCTGCCTGACACGTGCCTTTATTCCAAGTTTCATAACAATCCCAATCTTGCTCCTTGGTGCTTAAATGTTTATGGCAATGAGTGTATATGTGTTTGGGCGAGCGCAAAATTGTAAAATGTAATTATAGTTTCAAGCACATATTCTATGAAGAGGGTACAAAAAGGTTGAAAAACACATGGTAGGTGGCGTATCAGCACAGAAATATCATCTGTATAACACAGTGCTTCTCAAACTTTTAATACTGGAGATCCAATTTTCAATCATAATTTTCATCGCGCTCACCCCCATACTATAACAATGTATTGAATGCAATAATAATGCACTTTAACGCTAAAATTACGATGCAATCTTAATTATAAACCACTCAAATTATCAAGATAAGTATTAAATTTTATATATATTACTTTCAAGTAATAGGTTTTTAAATTACTTTATTTTTAAGTAATAGATATTTTAAGTAAATTACATATATATATATATATATATATATATATATATAGGTCAATTCTCTACTAACAAGAGATCACATCCAATATATATATATACTTTTAAATAATAAAAAAGTATTATATTGCTTTTCTTTTCTAATTTTTAAATTGGAACAGATAACAATTAAAGTGCAACGTGTATTTTTATTATGTCAGAATGTACTTTGTTTTGCTTTCTTTAAGTAATTTTTTATAATTTTTTTAAAATAACCTTTTGTTCTCGAACTTTTGATATGCTCGCGCTTCCCTCGTAGTGTTATCACGCCCCCAAGGGGAGGGGGCGCCCCACAGTTTGAGAAACACTGGTATAACATAAATAAAATCGAAGATATAAAAGACAGGGGGGGGAAGGCATAAAGAGATACACATGGTCATAAAATAATACAATTAACAGTTATTTAATATAAAAATTCAGTATTTATAATTATTGATACTGAATTAAGGGGTGAAGTGAGGCGAAATAATATATATATATATGTTTAAAATATTAAAATGAGGAAAGAGATCCATTTTTTTGAGAAAAATATTTTCTGTTTTTGAAATGATTTCACAGATAACACCAGAAAAACACAAAGATTAAAAACAACAACATTATAACTTCGTGTGAACGTGCAATGGAAGATGCGGGATTTTTTGTCGGAGCAAAAGATGAGATTTAAAACATGTTCCTTCCGGCTGAATAGAAGTATATTAAGCAAAGATAAGCACTCCATCATCCGGCAGTAGAAGAAACAATAAGTGTCAAGAATGAGTTCTCAGATGGCATCGAGATGGGGAGGATCCAGATTAATCATTCAGCAGGGAAACCACATCTGGCGGCTTATTGATTTTTGGCGATTTGCTTCTATATTTAGCTATGAGTCGCTCTGAATTAAAATTGCTCATCTAGCATTTTCATTATTTACTCACGAAACCTTGTTTTCAAAATAATTTCGTTAAACAGTGAGTTTATTTATTACGTATTTTGCATAAACTATGTTCTTATTTTTTTTTACGGGAATCGTATCTCTTGCTATAATGGGCTCAATTCACGATTGTCATATGATAAATGCAATCCCGTGTTCTCCATGGAATTCAAAACTGACATTAGACTTGTATTTGTTGTTCCACTTGTAAAATTTAGATACAATTTCAAATTTGGTATTTGGGTAAAAATGTTCAAGGACTAAGATTCATCAAAAAGTTCTTCAGAATTTAAAAAAAAAAAATTCTTGTATTAAAATGTGCTCTTAAATCAAGTGCATTTTGCTCAACTAAATACGTTATTATTGTTGACAAATATGTAATTTTTAAAAGAAAGTTTCTATAAAAAGAAAAAGTTGGCAACAACGAGGAACATAAACTGATTGACAGAAAACACGTGTTTGTAGTTAAGTGACTATGACGTCGCATGAATTTAGCCCATTATTTAGATCAAGGGTGTCAAAGTTTCTACAGTTGTTAAGGTTGTCTTTCTTTACTGTTGTAGATTAGGACATGAAGTTGAAATGCTTTTTTTTCCGAAGGCATAAAAAATATTCCAATATTATTATTACAATCTGAAATTCTTATTTTATAGATATAATCATATTATACTTCACTATTAATTTCTGTTGAATAAATGCTTCCTCCTTGGAACAGTATGTGTTCCGTGCTGGTCTCCTGTACCCTAAAGCTAAATGAGCTCTTAACTTTCCATGTTAAAATGAAAATTTTTTACGAATGGCCACAGTTTTTAAATTATAAACGCATTACAATAAATTGTGAACGTATTATAATCCGGGGCGTAATGTACACCCCGCATTGCTGAAAGGGGAGGGGCTCAAAGCTTGACTGACGCAAAGTACATATTTGGGCTTGGGGTCCAAAATCTGAGTTTGCAGAGGAGCAGTGGTGTACCGTGGGGGGTGCAGAGGGGGCCATGACCCCCGGCGGCATACAAAAAAGGGGAGGCAGCAAGCACCGCGATGTTTAAATTCAAAAAAATATTTCAAACTCCAAATCGCGCCTGCGCGACAAAACTAGGGGAAACGCACAGATGCAGGGTTTATTAGTTGCTATGCAATTGCATTCGTTTTCATGTTACTTAGGTTTCGGGCAACCGGTATTGTATGAAGTCAATGATGCTCAAAATTGTTTGCAATCAGAGGCAAACTTAACTAGCAAAAACTAAATATCCATCAATGTGCTAAAAAAATAAAAATAAAAAAATACGTGCTTTACAGACCGTATTAGAAGCAAAACCAGACGAATTCGTGTATGACGCTTTATTATATGCTAAAAGTTTATGTGAAGAGCTTGAAATTTCTTTAAAACCCCCAAGACGAATCAGAGGGAAACATATATTTGGCGACGGAAGTAAAGATGCTCAATTATCGTACGAAGATGACTTGAGGCCAACAATGTTTTCTTTAATAGACAGAGTAACTGCTGGAATTCGGGGAAGATTCCAAAAATTGCAGAATCTAGGGCCAAAAATATGCTTTTTTAAGGCCTGAAGTGATATTGAGCATGAACAAACTTAACTTAGATCAAGCTCCTCAAGACATTAATAAAGTATTCCAACTTGAGCGCGTACGTCTACAAGCTTTCGTGGCTGCAACAGATCCAGGCTGTAAGAAAAGAACTCATTAGGTCCAGCTTTCTGGGTTTATTAAAATATATTATTGAGTCCAAACTTGAAGATGGGTTACCAAGCATTGTCATAATGTTGAGTATTTTTTAACATCTGCCATCAGTAATGCCAGTGGCGAGAGAAGCTTCTCTAAGCTAAAATTAATCAAAAATTATCTCAGATCGTCTATGTTCATGTTAAGGCTAACAAATTTAGCTATTATGCAATTGAAAATGACATACATATTGATATTGACAATTATAAAAAATATTTTGTTATGAAAAATACACAAAAAGTGCATTTTTAAACAAAAAAATTTAAAGCTGCTTTTTTTTACTTTTACTACTTCTCTTGGCTAATAATTAAAATAGAGAGGCAACAAATTTCCGGTTGGCCCCAGGCGGTGAAAGCCCATGCTATACCACTGCAGGAGGTGGGGTGGGGTGAGCCTTAATATTCATCGTTATGTCACTGATTATAACATCACGAATTTATGCAAAATTCTTGATATTCTTCTGGTTGAAAATATGTTCTGAGTTTGCATGTGAATGTTTGTGAAAACAATCTTAAAATACTGTGCTGGCTTCGTAACTTTTCCTCCCTGCTAAAGTTTTCCGATGGATTGAAATATAAATTTAAGCATTTTAAAATTATTAATTCCTTATTATCTTAATAAATATCTCGATTAAAATTCAAAAAAGAGCAGTGAATAGCATATTCTAAAAATAGTTGGAAATCAAGTACATATTTGCTTAGCGATCCTTGATGCATTTGAAGTACTTTTAACGTACCTTGATATAATTAAAAGAAAAATTTACTCTTCCATATGTTTATCAGGTTTTGAAAATTCTCAAAGGAATTTTAATTTTCAGGAAGGATCCAACATGTTTCTTGATAGGTTTTTCCGTCAAAATTTGACAATATATATTTCAGGATTTTTTTATATTTTTTCTAAAAAAATAAAACCGGATTGAAGAGTTTGAGACATTTGGCATTTTTCTTTAGTTGTTCAGATGGAAGTCTTGCAACGTAACCGTATATGTATTTTGAGGAATTTTGTGATCATATGTATCGTTTCTCAGTACATTTCAACTGCAAAACTCTGAAATTCAAATTTCGTTGCACTGCATGGTAATAGATTTTTGAAAGTCAGCTGTGATTAATTTTGCAACAATTTGAAACACTGGCGTAGCTAGTCCTGAGTATCAAAACTCCTTGGGGGACCCTTTTTTGGAAATGGAAGCTCTATTAAAGGGACTATTGGCAACCTTTCACGATTTTTTGCTTACACATGTTGGGCCCTCTGTAGCTGAGGGCCCCGTATCATTGATACGGCGGGAGCTACGTTCCTGATTTGAAAAGAATTTTTCATAAGCTTAATGAATTATAATGATACTCAAAGACAATGTAACTGAGCTAATTATTAAACACATTACGTCAAAGTAGTTACAATATTTCAACAACTTTACTTCTTAAAAAAAGAAGAAGAAAACATCCACAAGGACATTTATTTCTTTAAAAAGTAGGGGAGAAATATTCTTTTCATGAAGCCATTCATTATTTGAGAGATTTCTATTATCAGTAAACAAATTCTTTAGAATCTCTCTCTTTCGCTCTTAACACAACATACTCATAATTTTTTTTTAATTATTTCTTGAAGGAAGGGAAAAAAGAAGAGTAAAAAAATTCTAAAATTATTTGCTTGTAATTTTTTAGATGAACTTACTTATTATTTAGTAAGATTTCAACATATTATTTTTATGTATGGTATTGTAAAATATAAAAATTTTATGCGAACATTTTAATACGGAGTCATTTGTAAAAACATTAAATGCTTTATAATTATACGAACAGCTTCTTCATATAATTATTAATTTTTCATTAGAAAGAAAAAAACAATGATTTAAAATAGATTAACTTGTATCTCTTATTTCTAAGACGAGAAAAGGCAGTAATGATGTAAAAGTTATGATGTATTTAGATATCAT
>BMAV01000996.1:473000-500534 GCA_019973955.1 Trichonephila inaurata madagascariensis
TTAAACGTTTGAAGTATTTGTTCATAAGCTTCGAAATTCCCATGTTATACTATTCTGGCACGACATTATGCCTGGTAGTCAATCAAGCAAAAGACCGATAGTCTGTACCAGGCTTTTAGTGATAACTACTTTTCCCTAAGCAGAGGGAAAAGATAGTCTCTCAGGGAAAAGTGGCAACAGTTTCTCGGTGGCAAACGTTTTGGAAATTATGAAAAGTTAGAGAATGCAAAGACACACTTGGCTTAAGGTATCCGACTACGTTCGGAACCGTGATTTTGCAAAAGCTTATAAACGGATAATATTTATGATATTTAGGATCACTTAGATTAGAAAATGTATATAAAATTGTTTTAAGAATATTATTACAATAAAAAATTATTTAAGTACAATATTTTGACAACAAATGAACATAGAATGACCCATTTCCAAAATATTTTCCTTTTGTGGAAAATGCTTCTATTATATAATAATATTATGCCTGTATATAGCTCAGACCTCTGTACAGAGGCTCAACTAGAATTTTTGAAATATATAACTTAGAAGAGGGTTTATCCATTTTTTACGACAACAGAGGGGAGCAATTTTAAGAAAAAAACGCAAATAATTATTTCAAGTTGTGATAACTCCGAAAAAAATGTGAATTTTTCAAAAATTCTAGATGAGCCTTTGTAGATATGTCTGAGCTATATACAAGCAAAATATTATTATAATAGAATCATTTTTTACAAAAGGAGAATATTTTGAAAAAAAGTTATATTGTATTTAAATAATTTTTTTTGTCAAGGTGTCCTTAAAACAATTTTATACATGTATTCCAATCTAAGTGACACTAAATATCACGAAAATTATACATTTATTCGCTTTTTTATAATCACGGTTCCGAACTTAGTCGCGTCAAAACTTAAAAAAATGAGCAAAAAACCCGGAAATTCTGAAGACCGTGCACAAATACGATAAATGTTTAAATGTAAGAAGTGATAGCGTAGAAAAATAAAGAACGTTGCTAAGTATGTTAGATAATTGATTTTCTCATTAAAAATATTGTTTTTAATATCTTATAACAAGTGGGCTTTATTTTCTGGATATGATTCACATATATATAGAACTATTTTCCCGTTTGCATCAAATAATTTATTCCCTAATTGTTAAAAAAAAAATAACATGTGTGTTTCGACTATATTTTTTCCCTTTCTATACATCTAAATTCTGAATTTCTTTAAGTTTACAGGTCAAAATTAAAAAAAAAAATATTTTTATTGCCTATTTCTATAATTTAAAGAAGCTATAGAATACATGCATGTACAGTTAAACCTCCATTTAACGAACCTCTATTTTGAGAACTTTTTCCTGGAACCATTTTACAATTTTCTTCGTAAAATAACCTCCAATAGCGAAATGCATTTTCTATTTAACGAACTTTTTCTCTTGTGATTCGTTTTTTTTTCCCTCCCTGTTTTAAAATATTTTAGGACATTTTTCAAATTATTCTCTCTTTTAACACATTTTATGAGGATAAATGGCCTTGAACTGGTTTTATCAGGTGCCTGTCTGACCTAGAGCAAGAAAATTGCCGTAATTTTTTTAAACAAAAAAAAAAAAAAAACAAAAAAAACAAAAAAAACCCTCAAATAAAACTAACAGATTTTATGAGTAATTAAATTTTTAAGGGTGAATCTGGTAGTGTATTCTTAAAATTACTGGTTATATGAAATAAAGTATGTTCAAAATTACTTGTAGTTTTAAAACTAAAAAATTTCATTGAGAAATTCATTCATTATAATATAAAATGATTTTTTTAAGGTTAAAAATATAGTGTATTTCTGGACAGTGTTTATTTATTTGTTCTTTTTGCAGGGTTTTCTTTTTTTTTTATGGGTAAGATATATAAAATGAATAGATAGTAATTGTCAAAAAAGTGGAAATAATTACTTTTTGAAATAAAATATAGTGTTTATGAATTTAAAATTTGTTTTATATGGTCTCTAAAGTACATTAAAAGATGAATAACGAACTCCCCCTCCCCCCACTAAAAATTCTTATATTTAAAACTTAATTTCAACACACGGTCGACGGAACAACAAGTCAAACTAGTTTCAACCTTCGTGTATTAGTGTAAATGTGCGTTGTATGCTAACTACACTTTTGAAAAAATTAGCCGCAATTTGTTTGGCTGGTGGTCATTTGGCGTGCTTGGCGGTGTTATTCCATCCCGATAACCCTATTGAGGCCTACTGATGAAGTCTCGGCAACCATAAATAAAACTCACAGAAGAATAAGTAGGATCCTATGTTTGTACAAAATAATACGGCCTCTGCTACCCTGGCGATAAATCATCACTTTCAATCAAGGGGAGTGGACAGCGATGCTCATGCTTCGAATACGCTTGCGCACAAATGCCTCCTCATTCATTTATTCTATGCCTCCCTCACGAGGGTAGGAACTTTTTCAAGGAGTATGATGCTTCTCTTTCATCTTTTTTCCGCGGAATAAAAGTATGATTCATAAGAAATTGTCCTCTGGATGGCCTGTGATTGGGTCTTTGTTGTAAGATTTGAATGGATTTGATTGATAGGAATTTTATATTTCTCGATTCCGGTCGATATTTCTGTCGTGAAAAAAGTTATGCTGCAAAAATAATTCCGAAAATAAAATGGCGTTATTTCAGGAAGAGATTATATAGGTCTGTGCGTGGTATAGATTAAAACACTTCATTTCAAATCAATATATTATACTTTAGTAAATTTATCAATGCAAAAGGAAAAATAATTAGAGCATCTTCCCTTCTCTAGTTCAACTAATGAGTAACGAGTTCCACTACCCATGACTGATTGTCAATAAATAAATATTTTGCAATGGAAATTATTATCAAAGTTTACCTATATCAACAAATTACTTTTTTGTTTTATACATATACATATTTTCGAAAAATTGTATAGCATGGAATAATGAAATATAAATAGCATCAAAACAGCCTTTCTCAAACTGTGGGGCAAACGTTATAACCCTACGTGGAGAGCGCGAGCATATCGAAAAGTCGAAAGTAAAAAAGATTATTTAAACAAATATTAATTTACCGAAAGGAAGCAAAACCGAGAGAGAATAAATTCTGCTATTATAAAAAACAATAATTGGAACAAAATTTTTTTTTAATGTACCATGTTTTGTAACGGACTAAAATGTTTATATATTTTTTTTTCTTCTTCTTTTTTCCCATTTTCATGTGCATTGTCATCTACTTCTGAACTATGGTCTAAACTTCAAGTCTCTAGCTCATCGGGAAGTTAGTTTAAAATCAATCACAAAATTCCACCCGGACAGACATACAAGAAAGCGAGTTAAAACATGGTAAAATACACACACATGTACAATGATATAATATACTTCAAAATGTATCAGTACTGAACAATGTATCTGATAATTAAATTTATCAATACTACATTAAGAACAAGTTTAATATTAACTAGTGACTCACATGGGCTTATCTTGCACAGCAATTTTCCAAAGGAAAGTTTATTATAAGATGCTGATACTACTCTAAAACCTTTTTCTATATTTAACAGAGAACTTGATTTTGTCTTCAAAGAAACCATGGTAGAGAATCCAATTTCACAAAGGTAAGATGTTGGAAATGGAATATTAGACTTTAGAAATGGGATGGCTCTGAGAAAATAAATATTTAATTTAATTAAAAATTATTTTGCAATCAGTTCCAGTTTAAAAATTAGAAAGGTACTTATACCCTGTTACTTAAAATTAGTTTAGTAAGTTTAATTCTTATCTTGATAATTTATACGGTTTATAATTAAGTCCGGATTGTAGCTTTAGTGTCAAAGTACATTATTATTGCATTCAATACTTTGTGAGTGCACGGAACGAAGCGTGATAAAAATTATAATTGAAAATTGGGTAGGCAAATAGTGAAAGAGTTTGAGAAGCACTGCACCCCAAGATAATTTTTTTCATCCATAACTGATAACTAAAAATATCATTTTACTAGAAAATGCGTAACATCCAAAGAACTCGATCGCAAACTCGTCTCTGGTGTTGTTTCTGTTGCATCATGGGTTACCAGGAGTGTAACGTACCCCCCCCCCCCGCGTGGGGGGGGGGGGAGCAAGATTCTAAAGGACCCTAACCCTGATGTTATGGTTTTGCAACCCTTTGCAAGATCCGGCTTGGGGCCCCAAACCTGACTTAGCTGGGGTGCTCTAATATTCTCCGTTACGCCAATGTGGGTTACATTTTTAGTACCACCATAGACGGGCTGATGTACGTTAAATGCAACGAGGTTCAAAGTCCTCACATTGGTGTGGTGAGGAAGTTTGGCAAATAGGGTACCAGCTCAGGTGTCATCCTCATCAGACCGAAATAGTTCAGAATTAAGAGGTAGATTATTGTTTAGTACTTTTGAGTAGGGGTTGGAAAACTTTTAGCTGTGGTGTGCCAAACCAATCTACCAATATGATTCACTGTGCCACGGAATAAAAAATATTTGGAACAGTTCGATTCCTGCTGTGATAAATACAGAGTTAGGGAATAGAGGTCAAAAATACAGATTTAGAATTTAAGTTATATTTTAATTATGCATCATTTAAAAATATTGACTACCATAAAAATAAACAACGTAAAATATAACTACTCCTTTAACATAAATAAAAAAACTAAAACAACAGACTTAAATATGCATTTTTTAAGAATATTTATTAAGAAGACTTTTTTTTCCTTTTACTGTCGGTGCCCAAACTTTTAGTGGTGGTGTGGGGGAAACCAGCTACTTTATTTTTTATTCATTAGGGTCAGATGGGGAAAAGTGGGGGTGTATTGAAAAACACCTGTTTTCTCTTTTTAAATAAAGATATTTAGTTTTTTTTCTTAGAGACATATATTGAGATTATAGTAAATATTTTGATTTAGTTCCTGAAGTTTTCAACAAATTTGATGTTTATTTTCTTGATATGCTGTTTGTAAATGGCTTATTAGTTTAACCTGCTGATGAACGTTCTTCTTAAATCAATATTAACTGGCAAAAACTATTAATTTCAGTTCAGACTTGTAGAGAAATATCTAAGGAACACATCCACATAAAAAGTTAATAATAAATTTTATAATTCAATTTATCATGAGTTGTTTTTTAGGTGGGGTAATTTGGTGGTATGGTTAGGCTTAGCTAAGTGTTCTATGATAGGGACATTTTTTACCTCTACGTTAACTTTAGCATGTGTCTAATGCTCTATATTTTGTAATATAAAAGGATTAAAACAATTATTTACTTATTACTTATTCACTAGGTAGTAATTTTAGTACTGAAAAACATTTTGAAACCATTAGATGCTGGAGTGTTTTCTCCTATGAAAAAAGCTTGGAAGGAGATTTTGAAAGAAAGCGGATTACAAAATGTTTCTACATCATTATTTCCATTTCTCTTGAAAAAGTTGTTCGAAAGAATGAAGCCGGAAAATGTAGTGAATTGATTTAAAGGATCAGGACTTTATCCTATGAACAGAAAGGCCATCCAACATCGTATTCTCATTACAGATAAGGGAAACAACCAAGAGCACACACATAGTACAAGAACAGATTCTTTCACAACTATTGTATGTTCTGAAGCTCTGTGTCGCTCAACTCACCTTTAAAAGATTTAAAGAAACCAATAATACAAACTCTCTCTCGCACCCCATCTGTAAAATCAATTTTAGCCTTTGAGAAATCGAAAAAGAGTACAGAGCAAGACTGGTGAGATTTTAACTACCGAAAATGTTTTGGAAAGGTTGGCTGCTGAAGAAAGTGACTGTAAGAACAAATTCCATCAAGTAAAAAATATGAAGAAGGATGTAAAAGATACAGAAAGTTTTAAAGTAAAGCAAGGATCATGGGTAGAAAGGTTGAGTACACACACAGGTCAAGAAGTCAATCATCTCAATTCATTGAACAAGTGATAGAAATTAATTAGTTCTATCACAGAAAATATCTGATCAAGTCACCTTTGGGGGACTATTACACTTTTCCTGCTATTAATGATGAAGGTTGTGTAGAGTTGAGTGATATATGCTGCATACTATGTGAACCTAATTTTGATAGCCCTGGTCATTGTTTCTTTAATTAAATGATTCGTAAAAAAAATTTTTTTTTGCCCGTTTGTACCATTAAATATAATCAAGGCACATTTATTTCAGAGTATTCTTGTTTCAAAAAGAATATCTACATAATTTTATTTAAATATACACTAATTTTAGAGCCACCACCACTTTCCCCCATCATGGGGTAAACTGGGGGTATCAAAACATGCTCTTTCAAATGTATCACTGTGAGAAAACAATCTAACAAAATTGAATGACTATGTTTCATATTTAATCTATATGAATTCAATGTATATAAATTGTATCAAAAGTTTCATTAAAATGAATTCAATAGTTTGATTTTAGGGCCTTCTCTAAAAAAGGCTTGATTTTACCCCCACTTTCTCCCACCTGACCCTATGCAGCAATTACTTCATTTTACAAGTATTGCTCAATCATTTTGGTTTGTACTGAATATTTAAACGAACTATGTACATGCAAGCTGATTCAGCAGAATCGTTTTATGGCAGAGAATTGAAAGTGAGAAATGGCCTTTAAATAAAAATGCGCGAGGCGTAGAGAGGTGACTGACTCTGTGTGTGTAAGCGATTGAACTTTAATCTTATAATTTTGTAGATAGGTGGAATGCCACAGAGAATTGCTCCGCGAGCCACGTCTGGCACGAGCGCCATAGGTTGCTGACCCCTGCTATAGAGTTATGAGAATTTAGATTTTTATAAATAAATTTTAGTATTGAAAATAAGAAATACAGTGAAATAAAATAAATTGAAAAGAAATAAAATGTATTTTTTAAACTTTTATATTATTTTTTAAATTTTATTTCCGTCTTATAATATAGACAAATGAAGGAGAAAATTAGTGCCTCTAAACTACATTTAATCTTACAATTTTAGTCCTAAACCTTGTTACTGTATAGTTGCGACTTTTCTATTTTTTTCTGTGCTATCTATTTTTTATTACTGTTTATTTATTTACGATTGCTTGGTATTAAGTTAAATCTATAGTAAGTTAGAGAATTATTCATCATTTTGTATATCTTTGTATATTACGTTGTAAGGCTGAGAATTCAAATAAACACGATACAACATTCAAAATAGACACAAGTAATCCTTTTTTCACTTTAAGCAATGCCAACTTTAAACTTATCAATGAAGATCATTCAAAATAATAAATACATAAATAAATAAAATTAATAGAGCCATGTAACTTAAAGCAGAGATGATAAATTATTAAATTAAAGCATTCGATAGTAAAACACTCATTGGAAACTATTCATCACATTCATGCGATATCAGTAAAATATTACTTATTCTTATTTTAACTGCTTTTCAAGCTGAGAATTAGATGTCAACATTCGAAAACTGTGTCAGGAAACACAAGGCCAACAGTTTAACAATTCCCGGAACTTGAATTGTAATGAGTACGTAGAATCAAAATAAATCTTAACATGTGGTTTGGAGTCATGGGTTGACTATTTTGATTTTGAAGGCTGATTACAATAAAAGGTGTACAAATAAAACTATTTAAACGTTGAGCTATTAATATGTTTTAGAAATCGGTAGGCGTGTTTATTACATAAGTACTTCGGAAATGTTTCGATACCGTATCGAACATAAATATATATAACATCTATAGCTCCACTGACTTTATAAACATATTTTGCCCCGATGAAAAGTTTCTGTAAAGAAATACAATTTTTAAACAATGGTTCTATCTGGCAGCTTTGTATTTTCAAGCGTGTTTCTGTAAATATGCTTGGAATAATGATAGAGAAGCAAAAAGTAAAGTTATGTCTGAAAAGTTTGCACAATTTTCAACTTATTTGGGCTTTTTCACTCCTAAAACAGTTCTTGCCTTTGCAGCTTTACTGATACAGATTGATTCAGAAAGAGTGTGACCAATTTTAAAAGCGTATAACTATTTATGGTAAATTTTAATCGCTTTACTGTCAGTTATATTTTAAAAATTAAAAGTTTAATTCACTAGTCTAACTATTCTTAATAATGGAAGAAAATCATGGCTCCGAAATTAGATCCTCAAACCCGAACAAAATTGTATAGCTTTTGAAGGATGGTTGCTCAAATTCTATTATAAATGAAGCATTTAAATATCAGAAAAGACATTTTTCTAATAGATTGCTATCAAAAAACATCAAAAAGAAATAAAATTTGGCCTGCAATCAAAAACTCCAGGGAAAAAAATCTAGACGAAAGGAAGTCGTTGGTCAAAAAGAAAAAAGGAAGTTGAAAAGAGACATCGTTGTAGAAAATCCTCTACTTCAAAGAACTTTAGCTACGAAATTACAGGTATCGCAATCAACAATTTGTCATCAGGTAAAGAAAATTGGCTAAAAAAAGTGAATAAACCAGTTTGTCATCAAATGTCTGCAAAGACCCTAGAAAAAAGAAGAAAACGTTCTTGGTCTCCATATTTAACGTTACACAAAGGTACATACAAAGCATGGGTAACTCCGGATGTAGCACTGCTTCATTCACAACAAAACGAAGATACAATATAGTCCTGCACCAAGTCATACTGCAAAATCAACCATAAATTGGCTGAATGATAAGAAAAATATTTTTTCTGCCTCCTGAGATGGCTACCATAATCCCTTGACTGTGTTCCTAATGATTATTTTTTATTGGGATACTTAAAAAAGTAATTAAATAGACGCAAAGAAAGAACACTTCAAGGGCTTCAAAAAGCATTGAAAGAGGAAGTTGGAAAATACCTTTCAAAAATGGTCGAAAAAGCTCTTTTGCCTTGGCCTAAGCGTTTACATCGAATGTACTATGGTAAAGGAAACCACATTGAAAATTTCATGTAAGTAACTTAACTTTTCAATAGCTCATTACAAATTACTTTAAAGTAATTTGTTCATTTTGACACGCAGTAAAAAAAAGATACCATGTTTGCAATATGTTTGGGAAGAATTTGTAGTTGATCCGATCGCTAATAATAATTCTAATTCAATGTTAACTCCACACAATGGAAAATTCTGTATAAATATCTCTACATAGATGCTTATTCCATTAAACAGAGGATTGATATTTATGCATCAGAAAAACTCAACTCTACATATTTCTCCGATAACATTCTATATTAAATACAAATACAGCTGACATCTTTTACAAAATCTTAAGGTATCCGACTACGTTCGGAACCGTGATTTTAAAAAAGTGCATAAATGGATAATTTTGATTATATTTAGTGTCACTTAGATTAGAATATATGTGTAAAATTGTTTTAAGGACATTTTGACAAAAAAAAATTATTTAAATACAATATTTTGGCAAAAAATTAACTTAGAATAATCTTTTTTCAAAATGTTCTACTTTTATAAAAAATGCTTATAAAATAATATTTCGCGCTTGTATAAAGTAAAGACTTCTCCAGAAAGTCTGAACTAGAATTTTTGAAAAATTCACATTATTTTCAGAGTTACCACCAATTGAAATAATTATCCACGCTTTTTTTCTTAAAATTGCTCCCCTCTGTTGTCGTAAAACATGGATAAACCCACTTCTAAGTTATATATTTCAAAAATTCTAGTTCAGCCTCTGTACAGAGGTCTGAGCTATATACAGGCAAAATATTATTGTAATAGAAGCATTTTTCATAAAAGGAGAATATTTTGAAAATGGGCCATTCTATGTTCATTTTTGTCAAAATATTGCACTTAAATAATTTTTTATTGTAATACTATTCTTCAAACAATTTTATATACATTTTCTAATTTAAATGACACTAAAAATATCATAAATATTATCCATTTATACGCTTTTGCAAAATCACGGTTCCGAACGTAGTCGGATACCTTAGGATTTAAACTTCTTTGCCGGAATCAAAAATTCCTATCGTAAGGCCGAGGCTATTTCGAAAATCATCTCAACTACAGGAGATAAAGATCATTCCAGATTCTCAAATACATTTGTTAAAAGCTTGAAAAATTTCTTGAGAGCGAGAACACTGCAGAAATTCAAAAACTCTGAATTGAGTTAACGAGACAACATACACACTTTAAACGAAGCTGTTAATTCTACGAAACTAGATGGCTTTAAGAACAATTATCTGTATACTCTTTAAAAGTATTTAATGTATATATATATATATATGACATGATTTTTGGAGTCAGAAACAGACTTAGTGTCAAAAAAGGTCTTTATTCTAGAATGAGTACATCTCTTCTAACGCAAGATGTAGAGAGAAAAAAGAACGCCACCGAAAATCTTAAGTGGGTTAAACACTTAAAACACCGATCGCAGCGTTCACATGAGTACTCTTGAAAGTTAATGCTGACATATACGGGTATTAAATATAACGATCTGGAATTAGACATGTTTATTGGCTAGGCCATATGTTCGGAAGAAATAAATGGGTGGTTAGTTTGATACTTGAAGAGGTGAGGAGAAAATATAAAAGTGAATTGCTAGATAGGGAATTTAATTTTTAATCTAATTTAATTATCCTTATATATATATACTTCTTTAACAATATTGCTTATTTTTGAAGCGGACAATTTAATCTAGTCTCTAGATTACACCTCATTTGGCACTCACTTTCTCTCGATTATTACAATGAGTTACATCAGATGTATTATCTCCGTTGGAATCACATTCTCTCAATTGACACTTCCAAGAGAATTGATAATCTAGTTGTTTCAGTGGCATCAAATACTTTAGAACGAAAAGTGGTGAATATTATTTCATTCGTGAGCATCTTAAAAGCAGAAATATCACTAATAATTACCCGCAATCCCTCTTTGAGAACTTCAGATGTACTAATAAAGGTTTTAGTCGACGGAATAGCAGCATTGTGTTTGGAGTCGTTAATGGGGCTTATATATATCTGGTTTGAATATTTGGAATACTGCGACTTCAATTATTTGTCTGTTAAATGCATTTCATGATCTGTTCGATTTATAGGGTTGGAGAGAGCTGCTTGAATTCAAAGGATAAAGAGCTAAGCTTAGTGAATTATAATGAAATAAGTGGTTTGCAAATACGATAAAGAACTTAACAAACTTGCTTAACTCTGAATAATTCTCGATAGAGGTATTAGAGTAGACCAGCGTTTCTCAAACTGTGGGGTGTCCCCCCCCCCTACAGGGGTCTGATAATGCAACCAGGGGGGTGTGAGTATATCGAAAAGTCGAAAATAAAAGATTAAAAAAAATTATTACTTTATTGAAAGGAATCAAAGCAAAATACATTCTGAGGTAATAAAAAATGCACATTTACAATGATATAATATACTTAAAAATGTATCCGTACTGCACAATGTATTTGATCCTAAATTCATCAATACTAAGTTAAGAACAAGTTTGATAATTACTAGTGACCCCATGGGCTTGTCATATACAAAATTTAATACTTATCTTGATAATTTGTACAGGTTATAATTACAGTCGTATTGTAGCTTTAGCATTAAAGTACATTATTATTGAATTCAATACACTATTATTGTATGGAGGGCAGCGCCATGAAAATTATGATTCAAAATTTGTCGCAAACATTGAAAGTTTGAGAAGCACTAGAGTAAATTAAGTAATTTTAATAGCATAATACATGGTAAAATAGTAGTATCTTTACATGTGTGATATTCATCAGATAGAACAAATATATTTTTATCATTCAGAGTAATTTAGGAACTAAATAATTTAAATGCTATTCAAATATTGAATATATATAAATGAGTTTCTCTATTTTATTTTTAAAAGTATTTTGATAATTTTCTCAATTTTGGGGAGAGGAAAAATTGCTGCTGGTAAATTAAAGAGAATATAGTTTATTCGACTTCTGCGAAATTAAGATAAATTATTTTAGATGTAGTATAATACTGCAGAATCCAGAGCAACTTTCCGGGGGAAAAAATGCACAGAAACTTAAACTGTCTCCAATATCTTTCCCAATTTTCGTATTATTTTAGTTAGATTCGAAATATGTTTATTCGTTGTTACTCTAATGCCACCAGATCGGCAAAGGCCAGATCAAGGCCCACAAAATTCATCATGGTAAAGGGGTATAAGTGACGCATGTCGTTAACCGTAGCTTTGAGCACCACACAGATAACAGAACGTTTTAGCTGGGTTTCACTCCAATTTTGAGGGAGAGCACCCTGAAGGTAGTTAGGGGCCTTCCACCTCTCTTCCCTTCCACCAACCTCACGAGAGGACTTGCGACTCGACGGCTGTTTAAAATACCACAATACCGCGAAAGCACTATACATTTACAAACATCCATGTCCTCTCTGGGATTCAAACCCAAGAACAACGGCATAGCAGTCAGCTTCGCTAACCACTATACCGGATGGGCGACACATGTGTATATTTAAATTCCTTATTCTTTCCGTAATATTACAAAGTTTCGTTCGGAAATGGCACTTAATGATTAATAAAGAATGATAGTTTAGAAAAAAATTTAAAATAAAAAAATAAAAGGGTTTGTTTGAATGAATTTATATATTCATTTATTTTTAAGTTACAAGGTTTATTCAAGTTAACTGATCATTACTTACTGCATTACACTTTCCTAATGTATGTAATTTGCAACAATGGGAAAAGGTTTATATGTTGTTTATTTTTCTTTCTGCGTCATTTCCCAGATAACTGGTTAGATTATTCAGTTTACTTGTCATTTTAGAAAAGTGACCAAGGCACACACCAAATTGTAATTTAAAAAAAAGTATTTTATTTTTCGGAAATTAAATTTTTTAATTTAGCTGTTCCCAATTTAAACCATTTTTCTGTAATTTGAATTAGTTTTTTTTTAGACACACTATCCCTTTTAAACGAATATCAAACACACTAACTAATATAGCTTCAGTTTGCTTAAAGCTTCAAAATTATATTTTTATTTTTCATTCTAGAAAAGAATTAAAACACCGTGGATTTTTTTTTAATCGAAAAATTGAAGACGGAACAATATTACATAAAAATCAAAATTTCTTGCTTACTAATACATCATATATCAGAAATCACCGTTATAAAAAACGACATATTTCTGAACTCAACCATCTTAAGCCCGCTTCTGTCTTCCGTAACCAGTCTTCTTTTAAACACATCCCCCCTCCCCAAGTAGCATTTTTTAAAGAAATTGACCTCCTTTCTAAGTTTGATGTTGACAAATGAGCTACCTTTTCACATGAGTCAGCCCGGAGAAGATAAGGGTTAGAAAACTCAACACCGTCAAGTATCTTCGACGTTTGACACACTACGGACTTGTCCAATCAATTCTTTATTTCTTAACAGAAATAAATCCTTCTTCTCGTTCTTTGGAATTTTTCTTTAAGCTTTTCTTAGTGTGACACTCCTCTCTGATCTAAAAACACTGGCACTTGGTTAATAGTTAATGTTTTCGGTATTGTTGATTAAATAATTGACCGTTTATTTATCTCGCATCATGAAGCAATACAGGGCTATTAGCAAAATGTCTCAAGACGATGAAACCCATCTAAAACGGTTTAGAGCGTCACGTTTTTGGTAAAACTGCCTCTATCTGATATTTAATCATTATGCGCGCCATTTTTAGCTTTTCCAACAAACAAAAAGATATAAAAAGATGAAAAAAATGTTACTTATTATCTAATGGGATTTTTACGCAAATAGTGTATTTTTTTAAGAAGGCAAAGTAGTGAAAATTTTAAAATCATATAATGAATACGTTGGTTTTATTGTTAATAAACTTTCTTACGTATACACAATAATATAATAAGTAATTTTAAACATTTAATTCTAATTTATTATTAAACAGTCAGTACTTGCTTAATGTGGCTTTTGAATTTGTAACTTTTTTACCAAGTCATCAATATCGGCATTATTTCTTGAAGATGCTAACAAAGTTATGTTGTTGTAGGTGTAAATTAGATAATTTTGAGTGATATTATGATTTTATATTATGTTCGCAGTAGAAAATAATTATTCACAAACTTATGTTGATCCAAAACTACAACAATATCTGACAGGGAAATCGAATAAATTTAGAAAATTACCTGTCAGTTCAAATTTCAAACATTCAATATAATTTGGATTATTTAGGTTGAAATAAGCTTCTTATATTTGCTTTTCAGTCTAGTATGGTGCCGTAGTTTAATAATTCCGATTTGGATTGCAGGTGGGTAACAATAAACGTCTTGTAGAGATATTGAAAAAGGATTTATGAAAAGATCAGCATTTTTTTTATCGTCTTGAAAGTCAACCAACCTAGCACTGAATGAATCCTTCAAAATGAATATTAAAATTTAAACTATTATAGCTCGTAGCATTATTAACTTTTTTGATAGTTAATAATGCTTGACCTGTTTTTTCCCTTCAAAATATAGATAAAAGTGCAAAAATTAGTTAATAAAAGATATATGAGCAACTAGGGTAGAGGAACAAGTAATATAAAAAAATTTTTTTTAGTCAATTCCTACTTAGATCAACAAAGAAAATTTTTATTTTAGCTACTTTTTATTAATATAAATATGTATATACATAGGACAGAATCACAACACTAAGTGGTAATTATTTTTTATTAATTATCATTAAAGTATCGTATTGTCATATCCAAAACAATCGTGTATATAAATTTCAGTTCAACTGAATGCTTTGAAACGTGAGAAAAAAACCTTTTCAAGTTTCGACACAAGTCGCCAAAAGGGTCGCTAAGTCACCAAAAATGATGTCAACGTGGTTGTGTGTATTTGCAATTCTTTAAATAATTAGTTTTAATCTAATAGTTTTTATTAATTATTTTTATATTATTGTATTGTCATCCAAAATAAACCTGTATATAAAATTTCAGCTCAATTCAGCGCTTTAAAATGTATTTTATTAACGATTGAAAATTCCACCCGGATAAATAAATAAATAAATATATAAATAAATAAATAAATAGAGATTGTGAGTTAATAGTAGGAATTGAATAAACTAAATTAAAAATTCGATTAAAAAGCAGTTGAATGTTCCACAAATATTATTTTTACGTATTTAAAGGTTACTTTTAAATTAATTTACGGCACCAAGAAACACTAAGCCGCCATTTTATTCCAATCAAAACATTTATTCACAGAACAGCAATTAAGAACATTATTTTACATTTTATCTTGTTGAGTAGTTCATGTACTACTTCGCCAAACGATTATGGTTTTACATTTAATCTTGCTGAGTAGTACATGAACTACTTCGCCAAACGATAATGGTTTTAATTACATTTAATCTTGACGTAACAATTATGTTACACAAGCAACCTAAAACAAATAACATGTTGCCATCACGCAAAAGCTAAATACAGTCGATGGCATTGGTAAAAGCCAAGAGAATAAACTAATTATTGTACAGAAATATGTATAAAATAGACACGTGAGAAAAAAAACTCTTTTCAAGTTTTGACACAAGTTGCCACAATGTTCGCTAAGTCGCCAAAAATGATGCCAAGGTGGCTGTGTTGGTAATTCTTTGAATAATTAGATTTAATCAATTAATTTTTATTAATTATAATTAAATTACTGTATTGTCATCCAAAATAATCATGTACATAAAATTTCAGCTTAATTGAGCGCTTTAAAATGTATTTTATTAACAATTGAAAATTTCACCAAGATAAATAAATAAATATATAGAGATCGTAAGCTAATAGTAGGAATTGAATAAATTCAGATATTTTGCCATGCCTCAAGTTCTGTTCTTAAACATACCTATTATACTATTGAAAAATACTGCGTTAGTAACAAAAATGAAGAATTTTCTTTGTTTTTCTTACATTTTTTCAACTAATAATTAAATAAAGCAAATGTTTTTTGTATCATTTTGTTCGCAATTTCATGTAGGTTTTAGATCAGTTTACGAATATTAAATATATTTACAAACTCGGAAGTTATTCATGAAAAACCGTGACTAAAGAAACACAAGTAGTCTGTAGTGAGATGAATTACAATTAACCAATATATTAAATAAAATCTTGTGTTGGCGAATCAACTTTCCTTAATTTTTCACGGAAATTTACTGCAATGTTTTGTTTCTCGGTAAATCGTTTCGGTCATTAGCTCCAAATACAGTTTAAATTCTAAATAATATAAAAAAAATTTTTAAGAGTCAATTCCTACTTAGATCAACAACGAAAAATTTTATTTTAGCTACTTTTTATTTAATAGTTACAATTATTATAAATATGTACCATGACAGAATCATAACATTAAGTGGTAATTAATTTTTTAAATTATCCTTTAAGTATCGTATTGTCCTTTTAATTTCAGTCCAGCTGAATGCTTTAACACGTGAGAAAAATACCTTTTCAAGTTTTGACACAAGTCGCCAAAAGGGTCGCTAAGTCGCTAACGTTGCTATATTTGTAATTCTTTAAATAATTAGTTTTAATCAATTAATTTTTATTAATTATAATTAAATTATTGTATTGTCATCCAAAATGATCCTGTATATAAAATTTCAGCTCAATTGAGCGCTTTAAAATGTATTTTATGAACGATTGAAAATTCCACCAAGATAAATAAATAAATATACAAATATATAAATAAATAAATGTGTATAGACATTGCGAGCTAATAGTAGGAATTGAAAAATAGAATCTTGTCCCTGTAAGTTAAATTTAAATTATTTAAATGTTCTATAATATCGGTAAGAAGAGTTTAATCCCATAGCTAGTTTTCATTCTTGAGTAAGAAGCACTCACCGAGCAGTTCATTGTTTCCTTCAAGATATATTTTTTTAAAACACGCTCCCTCTGTAGTTGGGTTAAGCGGCTGGCGGACCTAGCGGCCGCCAGGTCCACCAGGTCAAGTCGAAGACGGCACCTGGATTAGCACCACACTCTACGCCACAGTGAGACCGAGCCTCGACAGATTTAACATGTCTAATCGGTGGTGTTTTCAGCACAGTCCTTAGTAATATAATGTTAGAATTAAGGATGAATGTGAGAGCTATATTAACATCGCACTACCAAACAACATGAAGGCTATTGGTGACGGACGTAATTTTGAACCTCGATCAAATGACGAGGACGGCTCCTGAGCTGCCACTTCCCTCTTCTAACTACCACACTACACCAACCAATGGTAGGATATTGGGAGCCTCAACAAATTTATTGAATATTGATGCACATTAATTATGTATCGAGTTAGGTTAATGTGTCTGAGGAGGTGCTTATCAGAGGTCAAAACTCGCGACATATGGTTCCGTAAGACAAAAGTGTGACTAGACAAAACTAGACAAAAGTGTCCACTAGACAAAAGTGATCACCTCTGTCCTGAGGCTGTTTCTGGCTTATGTATAGTTATCCACCACATTACTCCCCCACCAGTAAAACGGTGGATAGGTGAACGAACGATATAGTTGTTATGATGAGCGTGTGAGTTGTTGCTATTGAGTCAAGTGAGTCTGACGACTTTGTTTCGCTGCGTCAAGTGGATCGAACGGCTTTGGTTGCTGCCTCAAGTGAACCTGACGGCTTTGGTTGCAGCGTCGAGGGGATCTGACAATTTTTGATTGCTCTTGCGGCGGGTAGATGGCTCTGCGACAGCTGAGCGAAGGTTGCATTTTCTTAGTTCAGTGCAAGGTCACCAACGATGAGGTGAATATCCGAAGGACAGAGAACCCCCGACCTATGGTTCCGTAGGCACGTAACATACCCCTAGACAAAAATGATCACCTCTGTCCGGTGGCTGTTACTGGCTTTTGTAGTTATCCGCCACATGTTCATAACTTTACAAACAACACAATTTTTGCTTAGCAATTGATAAGAAAGGTGTGTGCATGAGTGCGTGTGTGTGATTTGATTTTAATGAGCGTCTCACATTGAATCTACACTAGCGCTATTTGGCGAGAGGCCTCTTAATTTTGTATCTCTGTCAAGAGTGACGAGGATGACATATAATTAATTCTGCTAAATAATGGGATGTAGTAGTTTTATTCTTTTCCGGAACATTGGATAACGTACTTTTAGATTAATTGTTTATTAACGTCTTATTTTAAAACTACACTATAGCTATTGCAAATATCTATGAGAGACTTGTAAGAATGTTCACTATAATTATTAAGAAGAAAAAAATGAGGTGCGATGCTTTTCATTATTTGTTTTAACTGCTTCTGTTCTAAGACAAACCCGAAAGACCACTGCACGTTACTTAGGAAAAAGTATTTAAAAAAGAAAAAACACTGTAAAAGCATTTTTACAGCTAAAACAATAATACATATAAATTAAATGAACAGTCGAAAAAAAGAGACATCCTTAATAGCTTCAACAACCCCTTTGTTTTTAATAACTTTTTTATCGCAATCAGAAAAATTGATACCATTCTTAATGTTTTTAAGGGAACTGAATTTTTTATCGATTGATTAAAATCATTCGATAAACGTCGCATTCGGAAGCAACATAAGGGTTATTGTTGACTGACCTCGAGAGAAGTCTAAAATATTATATTAAGGGATTAATAAAACAATTTAATCACTGTAGTTAATTAACTACATTGTGGGGAATGTTCGATATCAATTGTTATAATTTCTTACAAGTTCTAATCCGAAATGCAGAGTTAGTGAAAAAATGTAGTACAAAGAACCCACGCTTGTGCCCCAATGGCAATAATTTTCTCGTTAATCATTTTATTCTTATATTAAAAATTAATTTTTAATTTTTAGTTCGATTAACAATAAAAGCGTATTTTTCAGTTTTTTTTAAACTATAATTTATTGTAGTTTGTATTGTTCTCGCATATGTTCAAGCACAATAATCGTGGTCGAAGATAATATTGTTTTTAATCGGGTTAATTCTTCTATATTATTCTTCTCTTATTTTATTATGAAAAATGATTAAAATTGGGAAACTATTTTCTTTTTGGAAGCGAACGCGCATTGAGAAGTATTTCCAAAAATACGGTTCAATACGTAAGTACCCGAAAGACTATAGCAGGGATGGCGAACCAGTGGCACGCGATACAATATTTTTGGCACGCCAGTGATCAAAATGGTTTGCATTTTATTTCAAAATTTAAAAGTTTACTCTCTGAAGTATTGTGAACAATCGCGAGTGATCGGTCGCGGGGCGGCGGGGAGCACACACGTTTGTTATTGTCTTGCCTTAGTTACGTCGTGGACTACACATTAGCTAATGATGTAAAGTTTGTCTACGCATAGATAGTCAATTTCATTGACACAACTGTACTTAAAAGTTTATCTGCGTGATATTTACGATTTTTAACCGCTATTTAATATCGCTAGTTCAGCAAAAGAACACAAAATGCAAGATAGCAAGTGTAACAGAGAATTTCAAATTTGGTGAACCAAGAAACATGTCATTAAATTAATAAAGGCGACAAAGCAGTGTTTGTTTTTTGTTCTGGAATATGATATGCAGAACACATCGTCTGTAAAACGGTATTTTGAAACAAATTACAAACCCTCTTGTCAAAAAGAGTGAACCACAGCAAAAATAATTAATTACTTAGAAACCATTTCGCAGATGACTCCAATTCAGTATGCATTCTACTGAAAGTAACATCTTACAAATCTAATACAAGTTATTTGTCATCCTCACACAATCTGCAACAACAGAACAGAAGTCGCACTAATGTTACTTTAATTTGAATTACACGTATAACTAAAACATTAAAAACAATACAGTGCAAAAGGTATTTTTTCGTAGTAAATAGAGTTTTGTGTTGATAGTATTTAGTTTTATTATTTTCTCAAAATTATTTGGCGGCACGTCTATGCCTCATTAAACATTTTTTTAGAAAAAATGGCACGTTGATCCACAAAGGTTCGCCACCCCTGGACTATAGAGTTCGGCGAAATGAGAAACGTAACCGGAACTGCACGACAACATATAGAATCGTACTTATTCGAATTCATGAGGCAGGAATCTAGTTGTCGGGATTTTGAACGCAACTACTGCGTTTAGGCCATCTAAATACTGTAGTTATTACATCTTTCACTTGTTTCAAGTGTGCATGCATTTTTTAAAATGCAATATTTAATTCTTCTAACTCTATACCAATTTATATGTATTCTGCTGTAGGCCTACTAGGAGCGATTAAAATCACGTCAAATAGCCTTTAGACAGAATGTAGATTTTATATTCAAGATGACCACCTCGCACTTAAAAAAAATGGGTTGTGCAGAGTAAAAAAAACTACTGAAACTTAATGAAACAACTTAGAATTGCAAAATTACAACCCTTTAAAATGATTTAAAAAATTTAATAAGAAGAAATTTACTCTTACATTTTCCATGTAAAAGGTTCTGAAGATTATAAGTACCAGGATAAAGAAACTAAATGCGAGGAATTTTAAAATGACAAAAGAAAAAGAAATTAACAAAAGGCGAAAACAGTAAAAAATTATAAAAAAAAATAATTTGAATCCGAAGGAAAAGAAATAAATATTAAAAAAAGCGACTTTATTTTGGGATGTGAAAGAAAAAAAATTAGGAAATCATTTATTAAAAATAAAACACTAGAAATTTGCAATTTACAACCATTAAAACAAGAATTCTGCGTGACAGATTTATCGTTATGTTAGTTGGAATTCTCACCATAAGATTCACAGTAAAATATTCGACCACCCAATTTATTAACTTTTTGAGAAACAATTGTTACGTCTTGCCAGATTTGTCACATTTCCAACATTGGGCAAAATCAGTAAAATTTTAACTAAGGTTGTAAAAAAAAAATTTAATCCCTTAAAAAAATAAAATTGGCCAAAAGAGAGATACTCATTTTAAAAAGTAATCCTGATACTCGCCAGTAATTTCAGAGATATTCATTATCCAAAGGAAATTACACAAAAATAGAGAATACTGGAACAAAATAACATCCACAATATAAAAACGGTTAAATATTTTTTAAAAATCGAATTTTCCTTAAAATTAGCAGGGGTACCACACCAAAAATAAACCTAAAAAGCAAGGATCATACACGTAAAAACTGTAGCAAATATATTACCAAACGATAAAAATCAATGTAATCATATTGTAATATTATCCCCCATTTTGACGAAAATTAGAAACAATTTGGTGGGTAACAATCTAAATTAAATTATACCTTATCCGTACACAAGTGAATCGCACTATATTCTTCCGAATTTATTGTACTTCTGTGAAAGATGCCTGTGCGTATAAAATGAACCAAAACATTTTTTCTCTAAATAATATCCAACAATTTACACATGAAAAAAAAAAGTTTTTAAAATTGTTCGATAATTTTTTTCAAAGAAATTATCCAGTGATTTTCATCAAATAACTCATTAACTATGTTTTGTGCATCATTATATATGTGTGTGTGTAAAATATTTTATATACTTAAATGCTATTAAAAAATGGTATCTAAATGAAAATATATTTTACGAGATTCAATATATATCCAAGTGCAACTAAAAAGGAAAAGGAAAAACTTTTGAGCTAAAAAAGGTTACTGTTGTAGTTCTGGAGAGTAATTAAATTATCATTATTATAGCCATACAAAAAAATCTAAATTCTATTAGAAATATTAAAAATATATATCACAAAGAAGAAGTCTAAATTTTAGTATATTACTATTTCGATTATGACCAGAAACAATTCAAAGCTTGAAGATATGAAATGACATCTGATCGTACAGATTTAAATATTTCGTTTTTATTTAATTATATAAAGAAAGTTAATAGCACATATACATCTTTCAATAGCTCAATCGCTTTTACTCAAAAGTATGATGATGTGAAATCACAAAATATACCACTACTGAGATACATCAAAAACTTCTATTCATTTAAAACTGTTTAGAAATAACTAAACAAGTAATATAAAAAAAAATTTTTAAGTCAATTTCTACTTAGATCAACAAAGGAAAATTTTATTTTAGCTACTTTTTATTAATTACTTTTTTTACTTAATAGTGTGTGTGTGTAGGAATTGAAAAAGAAATTCAAACTCACTAATACTGTACAAATGCGTACCGATTATATAAACCTTTCTGAGCAAAAACTGTGGAATTAATTTTTATTGTTTTAACATAGCTTAACCTTGTCTTAAGAAACCGTCTTCACTTGGGAAACTCACGTTTTTATTGCATCCATATATCTTTACCCTGTCTTTGGAAGCCGTTCTCACTTAGGATGCTGACGCACAGCTTTACCCTGTCTTTGGAAATCGTCCTCATTTAGGATGTTGACTCATAGCTTTAACCTGTCTATGGAGACCGTCCTCATTTAGGATGCTGACTCATACCTTTAACCTGTCATGGAAACCGTCCTCGCTTGGGAAGCTCACGTTTTTATTGCATCCATATATCTTTACCCTGTCTTTGGAAATCGTCCTCACTTAGGATGTTGACTCATAACTTTACCCTGTCTTAGGAAACCGTCCTTGCTCAGGATGCTGATGCATAGCTTTACCTTGTTTACAGACACCGACTTCATTAAGGAAGCTGACTTTTTATATTGTGTTCACATAGCATTACCCTGCCTTCGAACACCGTTTTCGCTTAAGAAGCTAACGTTTTTATTGCACCGACATTGCTTTATTTTGTCTTCGGATATCGTTTGCGAATGAATTTTTTACTGAATTATTTTATGTTCATTTTACTAATAAAAATATGCTCATATTATCTTTTAGTAAATAAAGTGTAAAAATTCGCTGCAGTAACCACGTTTGATAAAAAGAAATTAGAGTAAGTGTCTCTTAATTTTCCATTTTTTTTAAATTTAGAATTTTAAATTTTAAATCACTTTTAAATAATAGTTCACCAATTAAGTCTTATTTTCCTTATTTATAATAAATATATATTTCGCCAAAATATTATCTTTAAGAAGTGTGTCTGGAGTAAAATTTTAAAAATAAATTTTTTCCCTTCAAGCAGCTTAAATATTTCTAAAAACAGAAATGTTATTAATCCCATTAAAATGTGTCTTCATTTTTGACTTTTTCAAATGATTTTATAGTAAAACTATATTGTTCAATTTTAGAAATAGTGAATTATATTTGAAACTTTAATTACGTAAATTTCATATCGGATATTTTTTGTACATCAAAGATTCTTCATGCTCAGTATCAATATCGAGAACAAGAGTCAGTTTTAAACTGCGTGTTAACCCTTTATCTACCGCATTATGATTTACTGCGTTTTTTTTTTTTTTCATGCAATATTTTTTTTTTGAATCCCTACATTGAAAATTAAGGGATATACATAAACAAAATACTCAACTTTGGGAAATTTAACAAGTTGAAGCTAATTAATTAATTAAAGATATTTAACTGTAAAATTAATTGTATATATTGTTCACTTAAAATAAATGGTCAAATCGTTTTCTAAGGTCATATTAACATATAAAAAAATTAAGACACTTAACTTTTGACGTTAAGAGGTGTTGGAGACCTAAAATCTTCTTAATATGACAATTTTGAGATTTTTACAATTTCAAATTGTATAGATTATAACCTTTCTAAAAATACCTTACTTCAACCTCTAGGGTAATTAGAAGCCTTTAAAACCTGTTTTTAAATAATCATTGAAACTGGGCCACGCCCGTTTAAATAGTGAAAAATGTAAACAAAGTATTTTCTTTTTACTTAAAAGTTGAATGAATGATGGGAATTAAAACTTTTAATCCAGAATTGCTAAAAAAGTGTTTGTATGGAGGTACACAATATCCCAATGAAATTGTAAACCACGTCATATGGTCTCGTGTACTGAAGAAAATATTTGTATAGATAGAAGTATTATCATTGGGCGCATATGATGCAATTCCATCATTTAATATGGAAAATATATGAAAACCAGAAATTTTGATATAACTTAATATTGAGCTTGTGATTACACGGTAGGAGCGCCTAAACAAACAATGGAGCGCCTAAACAAACAGAGGTTGTTAAAGGCTAAATAGTCATCTTTATAAAAAATAAAGGAAGTTAGGAATGAAAAAAGACTTAAAAGGAAGAGAGAGTATGATGAGATTAAAAAAAGTAGATCTTTTGGAGTATGAGAAGGAATGTTTTAATAAAAAGTATTTATACAATAAAATCAATTTATCTCAAAATGTAAATTTTGATGTTCGATGTACCTTTTCTGAGAAACTATTGTTCACGGGTATGTGAATTTTTTATGATGCCTTTATAATGATGGCTAATATATACTAAAATGAGCTTTTTGTAAAAAATTCAAAAAATTATTTCTTACAAATTTTTTTTATGTGAAAAATGGGTCAAATTTTACTATGTTTGATAAAATATTTTATAAATTATGAAAAAATTCAATATTATCTAAAAGGTTATTTTTGTATAATGAAAAAGGTGTAATTTAATTGTATGAAAAAATTCAAACATGTACATATAACAAATTTTAAGAAAAAGTACATCGAAAACAGCCTATTTAACATTGTCTCGGTATAGAGGTTTCCGACTCCTCTTAACTATTTTTTCGGAACAAAAATGACAATCTTCGCAATCCGCTGAAAACGCAATTTCTGCTATAAAACACTTCGCCTTCCCCGCTAAAATGCTCATCATAGAACCCGTATCTTGGAAGAGTGGACTTAAAAGAATATTCCTACTAAGTATTGTCAGAGCATTCTTAAAAATGGTTATTCTATGTAATTTTAAAGTGAGTGGTACTTATAAGTACCGTCGGTAGGTAAAGGGTTAAAATGAAAAGAAAAGAAAAAACATCTTATATACAAATGCTTGAAATTTTACTCATATGGTGGCTACTAGAACTGATCGGATACATCAGAAATTTGTACGAAAAACCATGTCACTGAATTTCCAAAATTTTACTTAAAGAGAAAAAAATCCTCATTTCCCTATAAACCGCATTTATAGAATTAAGTAGTAAAACCTATTTTTTATTTTTCAAGTCCGCTAGAAATAAAAATATATAGTGTCTCTCAAAAGGGTTCGTACAATTGCAGTTTTCTATAAAATTTAATATTTTCGACTAATAAAAATTAATATACCGAAATTGAATTTCAGAAAATTCAACATTGACAGAAAATTGATTGGGGTGACAGCAAATTCAACATTTTTCGTTCATATAGGAGTAGAATAGTTCGGAGAAGAAAAAAATAGGAACTTAATCCTAAGAATTTAGTTGGAACAGTGAAGTATGATAATAAAGGTGGGTTTTTTTTTTAGGGTGGGTTGTATATCAGCTTCAAGATTAAGTATTTTGGTAGTTTTTGACGATATTGTGATTCCTGAGCTTTATTTAAGTATTTTAAAGAACAATTTTGCAAGATTTGTCTGGCGTTAAAAAACCATATAAGTGGCGCTGTCATCGGAATGGACATGGAAAGAAGAGTCAAATGGCGGTTACTTTCGCGAGTATTAAACAGTTTAATGTATCGTAGTTATTTTTTATGTTGTTTTGTGTTATGTGTGTGGACCAATAATTGATTGATTGATTATTAACGTCGCACTGTTTAGCTACACGAGGGCTTTTGGCGACGGACCACGTAATTTTGAACCATTTTCAAGTGACGTGGACGACACTTGAGCTGGCACCCCCTTCTCCTAACTACCACACCACACTAACAGGAGGACGTTTCAGCTCTCGACAGATTTAACGTGCATCGCTGCCCTACACGGCGGGTCTTTAGTGGTACTGGGCTCGAACTCGTGACAAGGCAAGCCACGATCCGATACCTATACCATTCGGCTACCACGGCCACATATGGACCAATAAATCTAGCCACTAAAGATAGCCTGACTTTATTTGTGCCTGGTAAATAATGGAACTTCAGTTAAAACAAAGAACCTACAGTCACAAAGGGAATATTATTAATTTGAAATATTATCCTCCGAAGGTTTGGATATTGGAGACAAATTCATTTTTTAATGAGATTATGACCCCTTAGTACTACTCTCAACGTAATCTAGTTTCTCCAGAACTGTCTCCGAATTCTGAAAGCTCCTCGGTTACCGGATTTAGGCCCAGTAGAACATATTTGATGAGAATTTGAAAGACTTAGAAAACATGACGTATCCAAACCAAATGTGAACTAAAAACTATAATCACAGAAAAATGGAGGAACATCGATGCAGAAATAGCAAAAAAACGGATTAAATCTATATCAAGACGTTAAAAAGTTGTAGAAGCTAAAAGATATCCTACTGTAAGTACTAAATTAAGAAAAAAATACAGCAGAAATAGAGAGTTAAAAAACAATGTTCAAATTTTTTAAGTGTAAGAAAAATTTCGGGGCGTAATTTTCAGTAGTTTTTGATTATTAATGTTTCAAAATAATAGCTATATATTATGTTTGAAAAAATGATAATAATCCAATAAGAGCAAGTTGCAGATATTATTTTATAAATTAAAATTCCGATATATTGATTTTTATTGGTCGAAAACATTAATTTTTTTAAAAAATTGCAGGTTTACGAACATTTTTGAGAGACACTGTAGAAGAAGGGAAAATAGAGCCACGGAAAGGTAATAGAATACCTAATTTTCGAATTTCGATTCTCATACTTTTAAATAAGTTTATTAAATATTAATATATTTGGCAACCTTTTTTATTGTTGTGTTCAGTTGATGTTCAAAGTATTGTTTGAGGTAATTTTCTTTGTTTACGTTACAAAATCATTCTGCTTAATAAAGTAAGGAAACAACAAATGCAATTCGGATTTTTATTATTATAAAAGTAGGAGAGCTCCTGCTAAATTAGTAATTTTATTCACCTGGACTTATAGTGTTTGTTTATAAAACACTTTTGAGAAGGGAAAAAAGAATTTAACACCAGAGTTATACTGTCCGTCCGATAAAGATAATTCGAAACAAGTAATATAATTTTTTTTTAAATCAATTCCTACTTAAATCAACAAAGAAAAATTTTATTTTAGTTACTTTTTATTAAATAGTTACAATTAATATAAATATGTATATACATAGGACAGAATCACAACATTATAAGTGGTAATTAATTTTTATTAATTATCATTAAAGTATCGTATTGTCATCCAAAACAATCGTGTACATAATGTCACATTCCACATAATGTCAAAATATTATCGTCTGCTATCTCTTAAAAGCTAAACATTATTGCAATATTCTCGTTTTGGAATAGTTTGATAGAAGTTTAATAAAAATAAAATGTTTTACGCTGTATTTGGTAGAGAAAAATTGTTTACATGAAAACTGGAGTTTAAAATTGTGCACCAGACGAAATTTTAAAGCAAATAATATAAAAAAAAAATTTAAGTCAATTCCTACTTAGATCAACAAAGAAAATTTTATTTTAGCTACTTTTTATTTAATAGTTACAATTAATATAAATATGTATATACATGTGATAGAATCACAACGTTAAGTGGTAATTAAATTTTTTAATTATCATTAAAGTATCGTATTGTCCTTTTAATTTCAGTCCATCTGAATGCTGAGGGCTGCGGTAGCCCAGTGGTTAAGGTATCGGACCATGGCAGGCATGTCATGAGTTCGAGCCCAGTACCACTAAAGACCCGCCGTGTAGGGCAGCGATGCACGTTAAATCTGTA
>BMAV01000998.1:0-26162 GCA_019973955.1 Trichonephila inaurata madagascariensis
AGAATCGTTTTAGACTTTGATCGAAAATCTTTGGGAAAATTTCCCGATTCTCGGATAAATAGGGGGTTGAATCAGTTGAAGAGGAAAAAAATTTTGAAATAGATTTGTCTAAGACAAAATTGGAGGAGGCAAAAAAACAAGAATTTCAAAAATTTGTTTAGTATTTTTAGTTTATTCTGAAAAAAAACCAGGTCTCCCCATTTTTTATACCATGAAATTGACACGGGAGATAACCCACCAGTTTTCCAGGCCATACAGATATGACCGGGAAACAAGAATGATTGTTTTTTACATAAAAAAATGAGAGGGGGAAACGATTTTTCCCAATTCAATCCCCGTACGCGTAAAGGGTTTGTGTTATCCCAAGAAAAATAATAGGTTCCCAAAGGATAATCCTGAAGCATATAGTTTTTCCCGGGTAACCCAAAAAAAGCAAAATTTTAATCACAAAGTACCCGGGATCCCCTTTTAACCCGTTAATAGACGATTTAATAACGAACACCCCTATCCCGACAATAATTTTCATATCTTGAACTGGAAAGGGGGGTACTTTAAAATTTTGGCAGTAAACCACAGTGATATTGTTAAAAAAACCGCTTTCCCGTGAAAAAAATTGGCACTTATGCTTTAAAGGTGGATGCCATTGGTTTATCGGGGGCAACCCCAATTTTTTAAAAAGGCAATTGCCCAATTCCAAAAACCCAAAGTGATGGGGAATTTTGGGGAGTGTGTATAGGGATGACGTTATTTTAAGTTTCCATCATTCCCCGCACCATGTTGAGCTTTTAAAGAAAGGTTTTTTCTTTGTTGCAAGAGGAAGGATTGACATTAAAAAAAAGATAAATGAAAATTTGGGGGTTGCAAATTTGAGGTTTTTTGGAAATTTTATTGGTAAGAAAGGAATCAAAGCGGAGGGAGACAAAGGTTAAACCATACTAGAGATGAAACCACCCCGAAAATCAAAAGGGGGTTGTCCAAGGTTTGGGTATTGTCCCAGTGGTACGCAAAATTTTTTAAAAAAATTACCCTTTTCTTTTTTGTGCCCCCCTTTATAATCTTAAACAAAAATTTAAAAAAAAAAATTCGCCCCTGGGCCCAATTGGGGGCGAAAAAAGGCATTCGAAGCGGTAAAGGGCCCGGCCAAAACCCAAAGGCCCCAGTTTTTAAAATTGCCAATTTCAAAACCCCCTTCGAACTATTTAGATGTTGGTTCAATGGGTTTTTGGGGAGCAGTGCTTAACCCCAAGGGAAAAAAGGGGCCCGTTATATTTTCTTGTAAAACGAACAACGCAGAGGGGAAATTATACGGTAACCGAAAGAGTTTCTGGTAGTAGTAGGGGCGTTGAACAAATTCCAAACATATTTAGGTGCAATCCCAAATTTAAAAAGATTTACAAAATCCGCTCCCTTTAAACACTCCCAACGCGGGAAAAAAATTTTGTCGAGTGGGGGATGATCAGATGGGCACTTTTTGGAATTTAATATAGAAGGGGAAAAACATGGGGACCTGGAACTCAAAATGCGGTGGCAGATATACTATTCCGAAAACCCCGTGGAAAAAAAATAATAGGAAAAAAAGTTAACTGTGCAATAATCGAGTTTTTAGTATTTACTTTAACAGTTAATAACAGAGCAAAAGAATGCCCAAAATTAGTCATATCTATAGATATTTGAAAACCCCGGGAAAATAACTCTGTTAATGCGACAATATGTGAGTTTTCCCTGACTTCCCAAATGAAGGTTTTGTTTTATGCGAAAACGCAACGTCGTTAGGTGAAATGCGTGTTTCATTCCCAAAATCTTTTGGGAAAAAAACATCCCCCGCGAATTTTACGACAAAAATCGCGGGGGCATTGGGGAAAAATTTAAAAAAATTATCCCAAAATTTTGGGATGTTTGTTATTTCCCTATATGAAAATTTATTGATCAATATGTCTCTAAAGCCAAGGCCCCCCCTTAATAATTTTAAAAAACGCGTTACCCCTGGTTTTTCAAATCCGATTGTATCAAATTATCCAAATGAGATAAAATTCATTAGATTTTTTCCCGAAAAACCACATCGAGGGAGACGTAATCGGTATGGTTTTTTGTAATTACTGATCATTTTAAAGCCAATGAGCCGAAATAATCCCCCTTAAAAAAAGGCCTCCCCGGGTTTGTATAATAAGGGGGATTTTTTTGAAAATCCTTTTAAGGCCCCAAAAAAATTAATGGGGGATAACGGTCCCCAATTTTATAATCCGAAATTTTTCATTTAAAAGGAAAAAATTAGGCATAAGGATTGAAGTTTGTTTCATATGGCCCAACAAATGGACAAAAACGAGTTAATCGAGATATAGTGCAAATGATTGCAAAATTGGTTTTGGAAAACAACACGATACTTTGGGACCAATTTTACGTGAGGGTTTTCTTTTTCGATATTCGTACGGCAGGAATGAAAAAAAACGGAAAAACCCCCGCGGAACTATTTTTTGGGTCGAAAGTTGATTACCCCATTTCAAAAATTTGTAATGATTTCCAAACGGAAGGAAATTTTAACAGTAAAGAATTTTAGAAAAATCTTTCATTGGGGAAACCAAAACTAAGTACGGTTGCTGGAAAGGTAAAAGAGGGGGTTTTTAAAGAACGGATGTACAAAAATTTAAAGGGAAAAAGATTGGCTTTTTGGGGCACACCCCCTTTAAAATTTCCCCCCGGGAAAAAAATCCTTTCCCAAAATTTAAACAAAATTTAAGGGCCCCATAAATTTTTAGAAGTAAGAAAAAAAATAATTATATTGTAATATGGAGGTCAGGAAAAAGAATGAAGGGGATTAAATAAGAATATATCGTCATAGGAAATGGGACGAGGTCCGGTTAGGAAAATCCCCGAAAAGGGATTATTTCACGTCAGGGGAAAAAGTAGCTCGGGAAAAAGGCCCTCAAAGATCAAAAGAGTCCCAATATGGAAAAAAATCTGCGGTGGCGTGAGTTAGAGGAAAAAGGGATAATCTCAAATCAAAACAATGCAAGAAAAACACGGATAGGGCCGATAAGCGCAGATCACTTATCAGATCACTGCCTAGCTCATTTCAAAACAGGCGAAATAAAAGAAACGGCTAGATAAAGGAATTAAGGTCGTATGGATCGGGGGCAAAGGTGGGCCACAGAGAAAGTGGCAGAAAAATAGACCCAATAACATTAACAAAGAACCATTGTGTGGTAATATTTATATATAGTGGGAACTAAGACGGAGACAAATGGAGTTCAAGATGGACAGAGATACGATCACCACTTACGCCAAAAGAAAGGATCAGGTCCCCGACCGGCCGAGGAAACAGCGGGGCAGCAAGGAGAAAGCCAACAAGGGGAGACTACAAGCCTACAGCAGGCAACATAAAGAATTCCAGTGCAGCCGAGGAATGAAGTGGAAAGAACGGTGGTAGCACCTCATTATTACAAGTCATGGTGGGGGACTGGACTATAAAAATTCAGGTTGTATTTCATTTTTTGCGTGCCAACAAGTGGTCGGAAAAATTATTGCAAAGAAGAAGTCTCGGGTGGTGTTTAAGTTATAATCTAAGCAAAAGTTGACACTACAATAAGTGTATAATTTTTAACTTTTGACTTGTAAAATTTTTTCTCTCTAGTGTTGGAGAAAACAACTGTAATTATGCATTTGTTTACTTAGATGTATGACTTCGTGAGATGCGACAATTCCTTTGGTTATTTGTTTTAATGATTTATTGAAAATGTTTGTAATTGTATAATGTGTATGTATATATATGTTTGTATTGTTCCGGCGTAAGGTGCATCTGGTTCAGGGAAACGTGGCGTAGTCAGGGCACTAACAATAATATTAACAGCGCTGCGCGGCTCATTTGGGGATTTGACGGGGCCCAGATGCGGGATGGAAATGAAAGTTTGTGCCATTTACAAATGATATATAATGCATAAAAATGTGAAACTTATTGGTATTATGTAAATATAGGAATTTGCTTAAAGTAACTTAATGAGTTTTTATTTCAGACAGGAACTCTAGAAAGTATTGTTCCATAGCTGATATGTAGCCTCAACTCGAACAGTGGAGCTGTCTCCCAACTCACAAATGGTATCTTGTCCTGACACCAGGGTTTTGAATTCGCACGCACCCAGGAAAAAATGCACGTAGAGGTGTTTAGGTGTTTTAGAATATTTAAGTAACGTTAAATATAGAGAGTTAAGTAAATGTGTAAAGGAAGGAATATACCATTAATTAAATAGCAAAATTGTTAATGTTGGCCCCTGTGGATTAATGGAGTAAAAATTTATTATTAAAATCTGTGCAGGTTTAAATTTAAATTTAAGTTGGTCATTACATTTGAATTCTAAAAGATTGAATAATGAAATTACAGTTAAGTAGGAAATATTGGAAATTATAGAAGTTAAAATGAGGATTCAAAGGTTAAATTTGATTAAAACTTAGAAAGCGAGGAGATTCAGAAATAAAACTTTAGGCACGTAATTTATTAAGGGTGTTGAGAACCTTGAATAAATCCGTTTTTCTTCTTGGAGGGTTGTGACATCTCTCGCGTTCTTCTTCTAACATAACTCCTACGTTCTTTGACGGCCACGATTAATGGCAAAACTTTTAACCCAAATCAAAAGTAAACAAACAAAAATGAAAACCTTTAAAGGATGAAAGTTTAGTGAGCAAGGATGGAAATTTTGGGAAAAGCTTGGCGGAAAAAGGTGGAATTAATTAGACGGCCTACTCGGGATTCACGGAACCCCCACCCTCGAAAATCTATCGGGGGCTGCTTTGCACACGAGCCCATCGTCTACCAAAAAGTGATTGGATCGTTGATTATTCAACAAGGGGGGATTATATTCTGAACGCTAGTAAATTTTGAATCGACATTAGGTGGATCTAATTGTTATATTGATAAGTGATCAAAGGGGATCTTATTTAAATTAAAATCGGGTATTTTGGGTTTTTATTCTCATTAATATAAGTTTGTTCGTTATCTAATAATTTAAAATTGTTTTAAAAAAAGTTATTAAAATTATAGAATGTCTCATACCCTTTCCCGGAATCCCACACCCCCTAACTTAAAGAAACCCCAGCGCTATCGCTGAGGGCCCCATGCCCAAGGGGAAAAAAAATCAATCTCAAAAAAAAAAGTTTGTTGTAAGAAAATGCACTTCGCTATAGGGGGGTTATTTTATAAAGAAAATCGTGAAATTCGGTTGGAAAACCTTTTTTAAAAAAATTCGCAATATAGGGTTCGTTATAGGGAGGTTCGACTGTATATATATTTTTGATAAACGAAAAAATTTTCCCCCTTATTACAGAACCATAAATCTCTCCTTCTCTTTTCCCCCCTTTCCCACCCCTTACACATTTTTTGAAAAATATTGAAAAAACTCATTACATTTTTTTTTATTGTTAAATATAATGAAACGAAACAAAAAAAATATGTAGGTTTTAAGTTGATTTTTTAATTTTTACAGGAGTAAAGCATTTAGTTTTAATTTAGTTTACTATCCCGATTATCTCTGGAAAAGGGAAAAAAAATTAAATATTAGTCTTAATAGGTTGATTTTGAAACAAAGGGGGAATAAAAGTGATACCTGACATTCTGTAAACGGTATCTGGTCTCGTTTTTTACTGGCATTTCTGGAATCTCTTTGCGGGAGCACAGTCCGGGAACACTGTCTCGTTGGATTTGATTTTTTTTGATGCAGAAATAACATCAAAAAACTTGAGGGTAACCTTGGTGAAGGACTAATGCTGGGTTTCCCGATGTGGCAAAAAAAAATCGTCACGGTGATTTTCTGACATTAGTTTTCGTGTTTCATTCTAAATTGTTTAGGTAATCATGAACCTCCCCTGATTTACAGAACAAAATGAAAGAAACCAGGCCAAATCAAATAAATGGAAGAAAAAAATCTTAGTATTTTCCTTCTTTTTTTTGGGTGTAGAATAAGGGCTAAATGCTGGTCAACTTTATCTACACACCCATTTGGTCATTCGTCAACAACACATTTAGGCCTGGACTTTGTCTCTCCCCGTTCATTTGTTACATCCTGCATTTCGATTGTATGTATTGTGGAAATTAGACTAACATCCTTCTTATCTTTCCATATGTCATTACAGTTACTTTCCCTCTCTAATACTCAATAATTTCTCCTATTTTTTAAAATTACTTTGTCTTTAGATCTCGAGATAAATCTTTTCTATTCAATCGAAATGTTCCACTCACATCAATCTTCCTTCAATCAGCAATAACACAATTATTTATAAGAATATAATTACCAGATAGTATTACTAAATTTCTCTTGATGTATGAAAAAGGAGAAAAAGAAATAATTTGAAACCACTTCTGTTATATTGATTTAATATGATGATTCAGAAAAACGGAATTAAAATTTACAAGAAACAAGACAAATGAACAACAATTTTTTTTTTAACTCTGGGAGTAGTAATGTTTAGTGTGTTGTGTTGAGTGGCCAAGTAAAATTATAGTGATTTTATAAAAATAAACTTTATTTCTCAACATAACAAATAATTAAGTTTTGAGTATATATATTCCCTTCGTCAGAGTGGAATTCTGGGAAGACAGAAGAAATGCCAGAAGACATTTCTTTACGACCAATAATCAATAGTAAAGGTTTAATAGCCAATGAACTTAGGATCAGAATCTGTTACTATGAGTAAGAGTGATCCTTTATTATGGTAAGGATGATCCATTATTATGAATAACGATCCATTATTATGAATAACGATCATCCGGTATTACGAAAGTACACTACAAATGAAGGCTGTGCAATGTCTCGTTCCGGAAATGGAAGCTCTGTTATGAAAAAAATATCAATCAACAACATTATTTCGATTTAATCGAAAGATAAAATTTTTTAATCCATTACTCTTAACTATAACTATGCATACGTATATACAAGATAATTTCATTGAAATCAGAATAACATAGTTTTCTTTTAACTCGGTAGTCATTTCAGTTATAATAGCTACTCATTTATGTGAATTTATTAATAACACACTTTATATATATATATATATATGTAATATAAAAATAGATATATTATTTGTAAGTTTTAACCGAGAACTTGGATGATGCAAGATCAAGGCAATATGTCGTCAGCTTTTTCCCTCAGACACTAATCCTTCCCTATAGACTTGGTACCACCTCTACTCTAGGGGGACAGAACAATAGACTCCTAGAGAGCCCAAAGCATGTCTTTTGAAATTTCACTCTTCGCTATCTCTTCCGATTTCCCCCATATAAATACCTTTGTTCCCCTAAGTCGGTGTTCTTTTGCTTTAAAAGTATTGTAACACGTGGCTTCAGTGCTCTCCTATGAAAATCACGTACACTCAATAAAGAGTTTAAAGTCCATAGCTGTCGTTACTGGGTCGTTAAAAATGTGTCATATATATATATATATGGCATATATATAACAACAACAACAACATATATATATATATAACTTATATATATATATATATACTAACTATATATATATATATATATATATATATTTTACAGAGATGTATCTTACAGAAAGCACTACTTTATTTGTATATTATTTTAAATCTCAAAAAATACAAAATAATTCGAAATTAAAAACATAATTACCTGTTGCTATTTCAAACGAGCTAAATCTAAAAGATTCAGTGGAGCCAATTTTTTTGAACTAGAGTCTGTTGAAGGTAGAGATCACAAGAGCTTGTTTTAACTTCAAGTAACTATTCAAGAGTAAAATAAAACATATGTAGCTCGCTATCTTCAACATACTTTTATTGCCTCTGTGTCCTCTTTGGTTAGCTGACGCCGGATATTTATGGGTGTCCGGAATGTCCGTAGTGACCTCAGTCCGAGACGGGGAGAATGTTACAGGAGATGGTATAAACATATCAAATTTCATGATTCAACATACACTGCGGCCTCGAACCCTTCAAGGTTCAACATAAAAGTAAACTGACATTTAACGTACACAGTAGCAATAAGAAACATCAAATGAAATACAAGAATCACAATACTAAACACTAATATATAACTGGAAATTACAAACGAGTTAAATCAAATATACATTTAACGATAAATTCTGTCGGTAAGCCAATCAAATAGTTAAATGTACATGTAAATACGAGTTTTCAAGAAGATATTTATAAATTTGAAAAGGAAAATAATAACTCTTTTTAGCAGACATAATTTTTAACTGTATATAACAACAGAATTTTATTGCAATTTGCCGAAAGCTGCTGCTTTAAGCGAAATATTCTGTTTTGTGCACATTTGTCGCCCTTAACGTAGTAATTAATGTTTCATTTCGCGGGTTTTTCCTTCCGGAAATACATTAAAATTTCAAAAAATTTAAAAACAAGTTTTTAAATAATATCAATAGTATTACACAAATAAGGAAAATATATACCGTTTTTTCTTCAATTTTTGATTTAGCTTCGACTCATAAATTTTCAGATTTTTAAACATTTGTATGTACATTTTATTAAAAATGTATGTCATGAAACAATTAATTAAACTGAAAACGGTTTTAATAATAAATAGTGTATCAAAATGTATTTTTTCATCCGTGTTCCTGCAAATTTGGTATATTTTTGCTTGAGGCAGATAAGAAATTTTAAATTCTATCTTTGTACTCAAATGAAATCTCCCAAATGTTTCGATAAATAATTTTCAAATGTAGTTAGTAGCAAAATCTACTGTAGAAGAAGTATTTCGAAGGAATAAATAATTATTCTGAAGATAGAAATTATTACTAATTCGAATACAAAATTTATTTAGTTTATAATAAATAAATATGTCACACTATCTTTATTTTGCAGATGCTGTTACCACCTTGATTTTTTTTTTATTTCAACTTTTATCATATATACATAGAGGAAAATCTTTCCCCAAATTAAACGTTATAATTTTTTTAATGAAATTTATCTTTTTTTAGGACTAAAGGCAGAATTGTTAACGACATTGAAAAAATGTTACAGTTAAAATCTCGAAAAAAATTCGCATCTAAAATTAATGTTACTTTGCACATGAGTTTGAAATTTAACCAGTCGAATGAATCAGTTATTTCTCTAATGTGTTGCTACTAAAGGAAATAAATATTAATATACTATATAAATACTTGAGAAATTTTGCTGCTGAGTAACAATTACGAACGTTAAAAAATATTAATTATTATATTTAAGAGATTTTATTTGTATAACCGATTTTTTGTTTATAGAGTTGCTGTATTAATGTTACATAAATATAAATAAATATTAATGTAAGAATCTCACACATGAAAGCTTGTTTAAGAAAAATAATGAATAAAGAAAGTTGCGAGACTGCTTAAAAATAATATCCCCAAAACAGTTTGGTGGTTTATTCCCTTCTTCAAATTACTAATTCAATTAAATAGCTCATAATAAAGACATGTATCCGAAATTTTTTTTTAAAAAAATTAAATAAATAGTTTTAAGTATTAATACTTACTACGTTATTCACACAAATAAAGATCTCGAAACTTTGATCAGAGGCTCTCTCTCTCTCTACGGAATGCTATTTCTTTAAAAACTAAATACTTTCAATTCAGGAAGCGATGTTCAAAAGACAGGAACTGATTTGACCAAAACGCTTTTAAGGTTTTACTCTATCCCACGACAAGCTGAAAAATTCTCGATTCTTCGTGGGGGATATTTTTCTCTTATTACGCGCTTACCCCACAGCGGGGGTAATGAAAATTTCTCTATCTAGGAAGTTTCGGGTGAACAATCGTAAATCGCCTCATTAGGGTCAGCAAAAATTTATAGCCGAGGTTGAAATCCCTAGTCCAGTAAAAAATAGCTACTTCATGGATTATTTAAGCCCCGTGCCATTCCCGGTGTGACGAATCCAATCTCTTTCCCCTATTTTCTAACAGATCCCTTGCCCCTTGCTGACAGACGTTGCGAAAATTTCAGGCATTTCCCTAATTGCTGGGAAGGAATTTCGTAACTGGGTGGTCATGTTTCGGAACCTTTTTTCCCGGCGGACCGGACTGTCAAAAAGAGGCGCCTTAACCTTGTGTTTTCACTTTCCCACAATTCGGTGACGACGGCGTGTCTGAAAACGTACAAATGTGCACCCAGCCTCGGCGCCTCTTGGACGTTAGAACAGGAAACGAGACAGATTTGGCCCGGCAGTAGGGTAAGAGATCAAGGGAGCCGAGATCGGAAGGCGGCAAAAGAACAAGAGGGGTTGAGTCCGACAAAGAGATCACAGAGAGATGATGAGAAGAGATTAGAGAGGATATAAGAAGGGCGAAAGAGTCCGGATTGGAGACTGGATTTTGAAGGGAGCCGTTTGGACATCCCTTGAGCGATAGAAAAAAACGATAACGAGCCCGCGAAGTACAGCGGTCTCCCAGCTTGGAAGATCAGGGAACGGAAGAGAGTTTCGAAAGAGCACGGCGAAGTTGGAGCCAGTGAACTCACTCAGACTCGGTGTGGAATTACCGAGAGTGAACCCTTTTTACTCACGATTTGAATAGGACTTTTTTCTAGCCGGCGAAGTTACGCCCTTATTTTTTGTGAAAGAGACTCGAAATCATTACGGACCCTTTTGCTATTGAATTGTAAAAGAATATACCATTTTATTTTTTTGATGATTTTCATACTGAAATAAATAGTTACCCAAGAGCTGTGTGAAATCATTACACCGGGAATACAAAAAGTACTGAAATCTGACGATTTCCCGGGATCACTCTATATCAGTGCAGTGAAGATCTTGTCAAGATAAGCATGTCTACTTGTATCCATAGGTCGGGTGTCCATACACTCGTAAAGTCAAATCGCCACGTAATACAATATTTATTTTTTTAATCGTTACAAATTTTACTAGCAATGGTCGACTTTTCAATTCAGTCTAAAACAAAATAATTATGTTCCACGTTTCCAAAGTGTAAATAATAATATTTTAGAAGATAATTTCATCCAAATTTTTCATAAAAAAAAAAGGCATTTTTTAAATTCGGTCCAAATGCCGCCCCGGACATGGGTCCGGTTTGTCTGACCCTAGAGCCGCCCCTGTCGTATTGGATTTTCTATTAATATTTTGGATACTTTTTAGAACTGATAAGCTGTCCGTCAGGATGCATAGTTTTCTGTTTCAGAAACCCAATTTTTTAAGGCAGTCCATATGGCTATAGCTTCAGCTGTGAAAATTGAAATCATTTCTTTCAGTATAAAATTTTGTCGAACTTTTTTTCTTGGGGATCAAAATTCCTATTGACGTTTGATAAGAATTTTTTTTAACCATCTGTTGCTATTATGATATTGTTATTAAAGTTTGACTGAATGTAATCATTAAACATATTTTGTACTATGACATCTGGAAGATCCTTGTTTTGAAATGGTAGTTCATGAGTATAGATATTTATTTTGTGATTTTCATAGATTGGAGGAGGAGGGATCCACTGAAGAATATCCACTTTAGAAATACATAGTTCTTGGAGTAGATCGATTGTCTTTTGAAAAATACTGATCTCTTTTTCTTTATATTTATAAAAAACTATTATTTATATCCCAAAATAACTTTGCGTTCGGTGACCAGTCTTTTAGTGTTATTTGTTTAGTTGTAAATTTTTGGCAAAGGAAATTATGGCGATTAATAATACTTCCATTCATAGACTCTGCTCTTAATAAATCTAACGGGATGTTTCTTAGGAGACCTAGGGCTAAACGTAAGGCAGCATTGTAAATCGGTTCAGTTTCTGTCTGTTGCTATTGCTAGAAAAGGAACAAAGTTGACTTCCATAGTCAAAGATAGAACGGATTGTGGCATTGATAATATTTAATAGATGATCAGATCTTGTTCCTATTTTCGGAGAAGATAAGGCTTTAATGGCATTTAAATATTTGAATCCTTTCTGACGTAGTAATGTATATGATTTTTCCAGGTGATATTGGGGTCGAAGATTATACCCAGGATTTTAAGATTCTTCACTTCGGGAATAGGTTTGTCGCATATTTTAAGTAATGGAGGTATTGTTCTTCTTTTTCTGGAAAAGTTGATTAGGCTACTTTTTTCTGGGGAGGTGGACAATTTCCATTTTGTACACCAGACTGAAATATTATTTAAAGATTCTTGCATTTCGCCTATTGTTTTATTCCAATTTGTACCGTTATTGTATAAAAATATGTCATCCGCATAAACCAGAAGATGACTGTCGTGTTGAATTTCAAATATATCTGCCATATAAATCATAAATAGGAAAGGACTTAAGCTACAACCCTGAGGTACACCATAATTATTTTTAATGATTTTTGAAAAATTGTTCTTCCATTTAATTTGAATTGTTCTCTGATGTAAGAAGTTTTGTATCTATCGTAGCAATCTACCAGAGTATCCAACTTTTTTTAATTTAGAAACAAAATCACTTGGCCACACTGAGTCATATGCTGCTTTAATATCTAATGCTATCAAAATAAAATATTCCTTGCGTTCTCTAGCCAGTATAATATCATGTTGTAATTGAAGTAATGTATTAATGCTGCTTTTATGAGGGTAAAAACCATAATGATTAACATGAAAAATTTTATTTTGAAAACTGAAATCTAATATTCTATGCAGAATCATTCTTTCTAATAATTTGGCAATTACTGAAGTAAGAGATATAGGACGGTATGACGAAACTTCCTTGGGATTTTTGTGAGGTTTTATGAAAGGTAGAATAATTGCGTGAGTCCAATCTTTTGGAATTTGGAATCTTTTGAATCTAATTCTTAGAGAAGGGTTTATTAGTATCTTGCCTATTGTCCGGAATATAGATATTTGGAATACTATCGTTGTTTTGTTTTGCGTAATATTGTAAAAAACAGTCTGCTTGGGATTGTTCGTTTGTTAGTATGGTTCCGTTATTCTCAATAATATTAAATGAAGAATAGTTCGGATTTGTTCTATTTTTGATTATTCGGATTATTTTAAAAAGAACTTTAGGAGAAGAGATTTTTTCACATGTCTTGTGCCAAAAGTTTTCTTTACAGGCTTTGATTGTTCGTTTAAGTTTTGCGCTTACTTCTTTATATTTTATCCAGTCTTCTTCTTTAAAGTTTTTTCTTGCTTTATTAAGGAGTTTTCTTTTTGCTCTTAAAGACCGTATGCTGCTGTCCACCATGGAGCTCTTGAACTGATCTGTTTTTTTTTTTGGTTCTTGAGATAAGATTTGAGCTTTTTTAATTTCTTCTATAATATTTATATTTACGTTTTCATTTAAATTTAACTTTTGTTGAATGATATTGATAAATTTATTCCAATTTGTTTTTTGTTTAAAATTATTTGTTGCTGAGCTGTTTGTTCTTTTGTAATTAATAATTATAGGGAAGTGGTCACTTCCAAAATTATCGGTATTTGTGGACCAGAATAAATCGTAATTTAAATTTATAGATGCTAAAGAAAGATCTATAGAAGTAAAAATTCCCGATGAATGGAGATAAGTTGGGCTTTTATCGTTTAATAATATTCAGTCATTTTCAATAATCCAATCAAAAATCTTTTTTCCAGAAGTATTGGAATTTTTTTATCCCCATGTCTCATGAGATGCGTTGAAATCTCCCAATATCAAACTGTGATTATCAATATATGATGCTATTTTTGATATATTGACGCCTTTAAAGTTACCCGGTATATGATGTATATATTAAAAATTGTGATAGGAACTGTATCTATTTGAACTCTGACTATTAAATTTTCTAAGTCTTCACTAATTTCTGAGAATATTTTTACTGCGCTAATATATATGTCTTTGCTTAAAACTACCATTAATCCTCCTCCTCTTTTGATTTCTCGATCAATTCGGAATATATTCTTATTGGGAATTGTGAAAATATCATTTGGATGTAACCAAGTTTCTTGAATTATTAAAATGCTTGCTTTTTGAAAAATTGGCGCGAAAAGAATATCTGACCTCTTGTTTTTAATTCCACGTGCGTTCCATTGGATTATATTCATAATTTAAAGGGAAAAAAAGGTATAATACTACGAACTAGTTTAAATATCCAAAAAAAGAAAGTAGTTTAATATTGAATTTTTTAGCAAGAATATAAGAAGATTTGTATATTTAAGTTTTTTATTTTGTTCTACTACATTTTCTAATGTATTTCCTCTCGGTTCTGATATTTTCTTGAGTCTTTTTGCTTTTTCATTCGTTTTTCTATTTATTAGATAATCATCATCTTTTACAATTGTTATATTGGATGCAACTTTTTTTAAGGTGGATTCCATGGTATTCATTAAGGAAGAAAAACTCAAATTTATTTGTGCTACTACGGTATTTAGTTCTGTCGTGAAACGCTGTATTATTTGTTCTAATTTCTTTTCAAATATGCTATTGTTTTCTTCAAATTTCAATTCTAATTTTGAAATGTTTTTTCAAGATTTTCTATTTTCTCTGTTTGATTATTGTATGTTTTGGTTGAGTATGATGTTTTTCTTGTCTTTTGGAATTTCTCAACTGCTTCGTTTCTCGAGATTTGTTGCTGTACTTTAATTTTTAAGATTTCAACTTCGTCTTGATATTTTTTGCAAATTTTAGAGTTGGCTTCATGCGCTTCTCCACAAGAGCTACATTTTTTGATTTCAGTTTCTTTACACTCATTTTCAGGGTTGTTTAATGAACATATTCAGCATTTTATTGAGCTTCGGCAGAATTTTTGAAAGTGCCCGAATTGCCAACAATTTGTGCATTGTTTAGGTTTTTCAAAGTAAATGTTAGTTTTAAACATTTCAAATCTATTGGAACTCTTTCGGGAATACTGCATCCAATTTGGGTAATTTTAATTGTTTTGATTGGTTTGAATCCAGATTCTGTTTTTTTGATAAAACGTTGAATATCAAATATTGAATAATTGTTATTTTATAATTCCGATTTTTTATGTCATCTATTGTATATTCTGTGTCTATTCCTTGTAATATGTAACTACTGGTTATGCCAATAAGGGACAATCTTGTACTTATTTTTACTCCATTAATTTCTTTAATTTTTAATGCTTCTTTGGTGGTCTCGCAATTATTTGTTTTAATTATAATCTCTCCGTTTCTTGTTTTGTTTATACTTAGAATACTTTTTTAAATTGGGAACTCCTTCATCATTATTTCTTTTAATTTAATTGGATTTCCACTCTGAAAATTATTTTCTGATTTTAAGAAAATTGCAATATTCGGATTCGTATTAAAATTTTGACCTTCCTAAGACTTAGCTAATAATTCCAAATCTGTTAAATTACTTCTATATTTATTTAATGAAAAATTAGAATGCGTACTTTCTACCTCCATTTTATTATTTGGGTGAGGGTAATCACCCATTTTCTCTTCCCCACTCCAACGCTCAATTTTATATCTTTGCACTATTTGTGTTAGTACTAAAAAATGTCTTATCCGAAGATAGAAGAACAACCACATGAAAACAACAGTTCAGCTCAGGTTTTGTGGGATATGGAGCAACACACAAAGTCTATTATCCCCTTGAAATGAATAACAAAAATTTATGTAAATATCTATATATATAAATGAAAAACAACAATCACATGTTTTCCGAAGTCGTTAAAGAGAGAGTAGTTTTCTTGACGAGGAGAGGGGAAGGAAACAGAGGTATGACATTCAGCAGGGTTACACAGCCAAGCAATTTTCTCCTCAATATTGGCGCTTGCTTTGAATATGATAACTAAAATCTCAAACCCAACACGCGCGGCTGCAAATGGGAGTATGAACTACGAATGCATTTGGACGAATCTATTCTAGAACGCAGGAGAAATGGGTTTTGTTTGTCGCTTTAGATTTGAAACACTAATGTGTTGTATGATATAAATGGAAGCCTTGTTGGGTTGTTTACAAAGTGAAAATAACTTGATGCCGAGAAGGAATGACATGATATAAGTTGAAAAGCTCTTATATCATGTTATTATTATATATGTTTACACTTTTATATATTGAGTAGAATTTATCTATTTGCAATTAATAGTTTAGAAAAGGATTCGTTTCTGTGTAATAAAATTTGTACTTTACTGTGAAGGGGTTGAAAAAAAAATTAGTCCATCGCCATGGCATTCTTTAAAGAATTCTAACAACGCATTAGTTTTTTTCTTTTTCTGAAAACAGCCATTCAAAGAAATTCTGGGTGTATGATTAATTTAAGTATCAAATTTTTTTAAAGAATTTGTTGATTTGCTCAATAAATTGAATGAAAATTGACTTCACTGCCAGTTTTATTTTCCTCCTATGATTCAGAAATGCATGTTTGAACTTTTAAAAAAGTCTTGGATTAAATTTTATTGCTTGGGAACAAAATTAAACTCCATTTCATCAAACGCATAACGAAAAGAAAAATGGCTTAATATTATTTTACAGTGAAAATTTTTTAAAATATCAGCCTAGTATAGGATCTTAAAATTTTGTTCCACATTCATGCAATGAAAATTTAGTTTAGGAAAATTTTTAATTTTATTAATACTGAGACACGATGTATTCTTGAAAATTGGAGAAATGTATTCTCTTAAACACATGGTATAGTTAAAATATTTTTTCAGAATTTGGAATTTTATTCTATGTAAGCTAATACTTTAGAAAAGTGATTCCCAAAGTGGTCTACATAGACCCCCAGGGGCTTATGACAGTCTGCAAGAGGTCCACGCCAGGAAAAAATAATTTGGGGGTCCATAAGGTGTAAGTGGGTGTCTGTGATAATGACTCTCATTAAACAAGATCATAACTTTAATTTTAAAAGAAATTTAATCAAGCGGAAACCAAATTTTACCTACTAAATTTTAACCAAATTTACTTACTAAATTTTGTGAGTTTAATTTGTACTTACAAAGTGATAGCATAAATTTTATTAAAACCAGAGCCATTTCACCGTTTCTTTCCAGAGTTAAGCTAAAGAAGTGTGAGGACAGCCATAATTCATTATTTTTTGTACCACTAGATGGCTGCACCTGTCAAGCTGTTTCAGAGTTAGTTGAAATATGCTTCGAATGGTTTTAGAGAATCCAAATTAATTCTATTCGAATAAGTAATAAATGTTAAACTTAAATAATAAATATTAAACTTATTTTATTTAAATTCACTTAATTATTGTTAGTTTTTAAATTATTCTCGTACTTTATATTTCAGTTTTTGTATTTTTACTTTTTTACTATTAATATTATATATTATTAACTGCAAACAAAACTGTATTTTTTGTGAGAACGTGGCATTTTTGTTAAACTATGACCACTTGGTGTACTGACTGCTTCGAATAGACATGCGAAATAAAAGTTCCAGTAGATGCTGAAAGTCTTACGAAATTTTTTTGAAACTTAATAATTTGAAATCACGCTGATTATTAATTGAGTGCTACCAAATAAGCATTTAATAGAAGTATAATAGTGAAGGTCCCGAATTTTCTCAATTTGTCACAGACAATCTATCAGAACGTTTTAACATATGTTCAACATTTAAATACCTTTTATTCGGATTTTGAAACCTGGTTTGAGAATGATTTGACTATGGTAATACCACAATAGGAAATGAATTCATATGGTCACTTTGGAAAAAAAATGTCACATTACAATAGGAATTAATTGTGCTGTTGTTGTTGCTCATCTCCATGTCTAGCTAAGCTAGACCAAGTCCGTGATTTCATTCAATCTCAAAAAGTCCAACATCGTTAGAGGGTCTTCATAAAGATCTTGTTTTGTAAGCCCCAGGTAGTCAAGAATGTGTTCTGGAGATGCCTGGCAGGCAGAATACCTAACACAAGTTGGAGGAACTTGGTTTCCATCCTTAAAAGTTAAAGTTTGGAGGTGGTCACTCCAGAAAAGAGTTAGAAAGGTTTGTTCCTGCCTGCTGCACTGAAGGGAAAGAGAACCACCAGGGCGATTAGCCTCATACCAGTGATGAGCAGGAGGAATAGTTAATTGCTTTCTGTTGATGTAGGTGGAGTGCAGTTCTGAATAGGTGAGAGGGACCGAGTTCCTAGTGGATTGAGCTGCGCCTTCTTTTGCAAGAGCGTCAGCAATTTAGTGAGAGGTTTTCACCTCTTTCTCGGAAAACCTAGATATGTGGGAGGTAGGGAAGAAACACTCGCCATGATCCAATCAATCTATTTATTGATCATAATAAAACGACATAAATTCAATTAATAACAGTAAGAGAATATCTCGGTGCTAACAGTGAAAGTGAAATAACGACGATAATACACGGAAGATTAGGAGACTATCAAACTCGATCCTTACTTTATATAGGATCTAATCTATCATCCGATTTAATTTAATATCCTTTTAATCTCAGTGAACAATCATCACATTTAAGCTTTCTCCTAATGAGTTATTAATCACAATAATTCAAATATGATACCTATCAGTAGTGATCTCACCTGATTCGAGTATATCTCTCCTCCTACTCTCTATTCTAGCTTGAAAACTTTGACTATATATGTAGTAACTTAACTCACATATCACGATTTTCTTCTTCTGAAGGGTTGGTTGTGAATAACGCGAATTGAGAGCCCAAAGATTTCCCAAGAAGATTAGTACAAGGATTGCGAATAGATCCGTCACAGTTTCATTGCCTGCGTTGTTCAAGTGTGAAGGAACCCATTGTAGATGGATCTCGCGAAAAGATGAAAGACGTTTTAGTTTCTCCAAAATAGACACTCGTATGTTATCACCCACCTTATGCCAGTTAGAAAGATGTTGGATGGCACTACGAATGTCAGATAATGTCTAAATGCTGTTCGAACCAGGAATTGAGAGTGCGTCCTTAAGGTCTGTATATATAGCAATGAGTTCACTGCGAAAGACAGAGCAATCATCAGACTTTCTCAGTTTAGAGTAACTGGAATAGTTTTGGGACTTAATATAAATACCAATACCAGAATGAGAGTGTTTATTCCTGCTGTCATCAGTATAAATAAGAAATGTATCATCAGGAATGTTACTAATGACTTCGAGGGCAAGTTGCCTAAGTAATTCAGGAGAATCTGAAGTCTTATTGACATGAGCTGAGAGGTTCGGGTGCAAATACATCCCTGGAAGGCCCTCGGATGGGTCAATATATGAGCTCAAGTGATGCCGTTCAACAGAGGGGGAAATCATATTGTCACTAATCACCTGACTATAGGGGCTATTCCTCTTCAGTCTGTGATTATTACTCCAATTCTTTAAGAATTTTGATATTCGATTACGATGGTTATAACTAAGAAGTTTTTTATAATATTTCACAAGTATTGAATTTCTTAGAACGCTGAGCGACTGCAAATCAGCCTCAAAAAGGACAATGCCACTAGGACAACTGTTACGAAGGCCTGTTAAAATACGTGCAGAGTTCAGCTGAATTCAGTCAAGTTTCTGAAGACTTTTCTTGGAGTTACAACAGTAAATCGGGTAACTATACCCCAAAATAGGTCTAATAAGCTCCAAGTAGGTATTTAGAATAGTAAAAGAGTCAGCACCCGAATCCCGGCCAGAAATATATTTCAAAATATTCAGTCATTTTCTGCTCTTCTGCACAAGATGATCAATGTGTCTTGGAACTGAAAATTTCTGGGTCCAGTACAAACCCCAGATACTTAGGATGCTTGTCCACTGATAGAGGTGAACCACCCCAAAAAGACCTTAGGCTGGTATTTATATGGTTTTTTATGAGTGTTAAAGAAACTGGTTGAAGATTTTAGAGCATTAAAACACAATTTGTGGCTTTCTGCAAAGCTCCATGTGTCAAAAAAATGTTTTAAAATGCTCTGAATTAAATATCAGCACTAAATTTCCAGTTGACAACATCGTCGGCAAACAAGCCAACCTCGCACCTTCTGGAATAAACCCCCGTACCACACATGAAAGGGGAAGAAGAGTGGGACTCAGAACAGATCCCCCGGGGGTCCTGACTCAACGAATCCTTTGGACGTAGAACTATTAAATTTTACCCGATTGTCCGGCAAAAAAAAAGAAAGGAAAAATAAAAAAAAATTATTAAAAGTTTCTGACTCCCGACTGTGCAAACGTTTTTGAAAGATCTAGAAAAGCCCAAAAAGTGTGGTGAGGGGAAACTTTTTAACTATTTGGGGGCCGTGGATCTTTGACTAAAAAACAGCACCTGATCAGTGTATTTTGTCCCGATTTAAAACCATACTGTCCCTAGGGAAAAAGGTCAGGAATTTTAATAAAATAAAAGTTCTTTCATTTTCCCCTTTTTTAAAGATATGGGGTAAGACGACCGATCCCAAGATATCGTTGGGGATTGTGAAACTTTTTGGTTTGTATAATTCCCAAATTAACTACACGCCCCCCGTCACTGATCTGAATCCCAAAAACACCTATAATTACTGGGCGGTTTAAAAAAACAAATATTCAAGGGGATGCTGAAAAGGGGTTATTTTGGACAAAGGGGTAAGTTAATACTAAAGAAACCACTAGACATGTTAATTCGTGTAGAAACGACTTAGGAGGTTCTCAAAGACAGGGTTATCCAACCATCTATTAAATAGTTATATTTTTTTTAAGTTTTTTTACAGTTACTACAAAACATTGAACCGCAACTTTTTACTTTTTTTTTTTAATCGCACAAACTTGTCTTTTTTTTTAAAAGCTATGAGAGCAACCCAAATTTACTTTTGTTTTTCTCAAGACTTGAAATGAACTAAACAAAATATGATTTTTTAAAATAATTTCAAATTCCAGTTTTTAAATTTTTCTTCGTTGTTTATGTAAACAACAGTACGTGAACTCAGACTTTTTCTTAGCAAGTGTATATTCATAAGGATACAAGTATCGTAAAATGATGTATTGACCGTTAGCCATGATTTTCCCTCAGACAATAAATCGTTTCTCTGATATTTGGTTTAATATCAAAGAAAATTTTTTAAAAGTTTAATATTTTATGACTAAATATAAAACTTTATCTGTGTAAAAATAAAAGAGCAGACTTCCAAAATTAACTTGAAACAATATTTTTTTTTTCTTATATATTTGAAAGCTAGATCAGATTATGAATTAAACTCTTTTTCCAGCAGAAATTAGTGTATCCTACCACTATAATCATATAAGCTGTACATATAATGTGTAGATTCGACTCCATTCATTGCTAAATTTATGCCAAATAAAATAATGAAAAAGATTATTTCAGATATATATTACTGTTAAATGTAATTATTCATATTTAAATGCATATTCTTACATATTTAGGAACGCGATTCATTTTTTTCCCCCGAATGAAATTTGAGTTTATACCAGACAAAAATTTAATTATACATATTTCCAGTGATATAGTTTTTAATTATATGGAACAAAAAGCCTAAGCTCTACAATTTATGTCTAATTTGCTAGAAGTTTACTTATAAAAAGAAGGTTAAAAATTCACAAATTTAAAACGCAAGAGCTCTCGTTCCATAAGAAACCGTATAGGATACTCTCTCACGTTTTCCTTTTCTAAAATATAACTACATTCAATGCCAAGTTAAAAATAATTTCTCTTATTGAAATGCATATAAAAAAGGAGCTAAGAGGTTTATATTTAAATATTTTTTCCCTAATTAAAAACTACAATTCCACACATTTATTTTTTTGCAGTATCTCAGCGACAGATATTTTTGGCGTAGTACCTATCATTAATTCTTTAGGAATGGGAACAAATGTTAAAGAAACATAGACTTAAGGAAGTGTGTGTGTTCGAAAAAGTATTAATAATTAAAACATCAGTGATTTGTTCGTAGCAAAACAGTAAAAAGAATGAATAGGAGTTTTACTCAACCTGTTTTAAACTTGAAGTCGTCATGAAAAAACAGTTATTTCAGATTAATAGTTTCAATTAAAATTGACTAATTTAAAGAAAGAAGTAGCGATACTATAATTTAAGCACATTATTTGAATTATAATGGTGCATATAGTTTGATTTGTCTAAATGCTTGGTAGGGTTATAAGTTCATCTATTGTTAAACAGTATTCTTGAATCAATGACAATAATTTTTTAAATGTGTTGCGACATGGTCGATCTTCGTTGACCATGTCGTGGGGTTTCAGCGTAAGTTAGAGGTGTGGGATTCTCGAAATTATGAGACATTTTAGAATTCTTAATATGACTTTTATTAAGAATTTAACTTAGATTACTTAGATATCGAACAAACTTATTTTAAGTGAGAATAAACCAAAACACGTAGTCTTAATTAACACAGATCGCGCAATTAGATCACTTATCAATATAATTATATTATATCCGCCTACTCTCAATCTCAATAATATATTCGCGTTCAGAATATAATCTTCCTACCTTGGTTGAATACTCAACGTCCAATCCACTTTGGATATTTCTCTAGGCTGGCGTACAATGGTATATACCTTGGTTGAATGGCTAGATTGTGTCTTGTTTCTATGTAAGCCGTTAGTCAACACTTCTATCTTCTCTGAACTGAACTTTCTCTAAATTGCCATCGCGCTCACTAAAACTTCTATCCTTTTAAAGGTTATCTTATTTGCATCTAGCCTTCGTTTCACTTCTTGGATTTGGGTTGGAAAAGATTTGCCATTAATCGTGGCCGTCAAAGAACACAGAGGTTATGTTAGAGAAAGGACGCGTGAGATGTCACAGTGTAAATAATTTTTGACTCGAAGAAATGTTAACTGTATGTCAATTACTTAAAAAGTTCGATTTAAGCTGCTCGATCGCCTTATCGACCTTATTGATCTACAAAATCCCTCTCGTTACAGTGCTCGTGTTGTAAGGTTTATGCTTGAAATCTACTCGATTCATCTGACGTCATAATCACATGATAGTATGCTCAACAAATACCCACGTTCACTGGGATAGAGCCCGTGTTTGATTCGTCTGAGTATTTTGGTGGCATTTTCGGATTTGTATCTATTTTCATGTAACAAAGTGAAATACTGTAGCGTATTAAATTGCCATAATGACTGTAGAACAAAAATTATTTTTGGGTTTCCTTTGAAGAATCCATATTTATTAAAAAAATAGATACGAAACATAGGGCGAAAAACTTCAAGCCATCTAACTTTTCATCAGTATGCTCTTATCATTTTGAAGAAGCATACTTTATGTACCAGCCTTTCACCACCATAAGGACATTAAAACCAAATTCAATTCCTACAAAATTCTATTTTTCCGAGTCCCCATCTACCCAAAGAATTTTACAAAGAAGGAATAAATCTTCAGTGTCATAGAAATTAAAAGATGTTCCAAAAAGACATTTCGACTGAAATGTGAGTATTTTTTAATTATTTCGGTACTTACGTAGTATCACAACATCGCCAATGTTCAAGATAATTCGCCAGGTTGGCGAATCCAATTTCGTATGTGTCGTATGCGCTGAAATGGCAATCATGTACTTCGTTTTATATAATGTTGCCAATAGGTTGTGAAAGGGCTTAAATACCATTATTTCATTTTCAATATTTTGTTTGTTTTTATTAAATACGGCGTGATATTTAAAGTTTTAAAAACAATCTGAAATATTTTTTGAGCATTTCGAATTCAAAGAATTTTAATTTTGCAGACAAAGAAACAGATCAGAAACGATTAGCTGTTATTGTTTATTTGATAATCACGTTACAATCGGCAAACAATCTCAGCGCCTTCTGGTGATGAATCGACTTCCTTCAAGTGTTAGTTTTGCTAATGCGATATTTCCTAATTTTGAATTTATATATTTATACTACATACTTTTTTTTATATTGTATTAAGATTTCAATTTTTAGGATTTTAGAATATTTGTAGATTCAAGGATTTTCAAGCATCTGACGAAGATAAACTTAACTATTTCGATTTCCTACATTACTTCATAATATTGAATAATAATATTGGATTGTTTTATATTGTTAATTTTAATTCAATATAATATTAAATTATACCTTTCTCTCAGATTGTTGAATAATCAATAAATATTAGTGTTATTCAATAAATATTATTGTTCTTGTTATTATTGTATCTTATTTATTTGTAATAAACTGAGCAATATGGTAATCTATTCCCCATCTTAGTAAATAAAGAACATAATTATTAGTTCAGTGTATGGAATCAACACAAATATTTCAGAACAGTTTTTCATCATCATTTCCTTTTATTCAGCTTTGTCAGACTATTGTTTTAAAAACCTTAAGGTAATGTGTTTAGTTAGATGGTCCTGAAACACAATTTTTCCTCTTGGAGCTTATACAAGGAACAATTATAAGATTCTTTTTGTAATTTACTAATTATAATATTGACACAAATATATAGCATTTTTTTATGGAAAGTTATTTAAAGGAATTAATATAGTAAGATAAGGTTTTTCTTTGTTAAAAAGGATTTCTTGGTGAGACATTCATCTCGAGAGAGATCACTTCCTATCTACATATTGCCGGTACATAATCCCATACTTTAGATTTTTCGGTTGATTTGTCGAATCGGGCGCTTCTCGCGCCAAGTGTTTTCTCGTCAAATCGATAAAAGCACCAAATCTGGTAACCCTTCGGAATTTGTTTTCAAGTGAAGAAGTCGGTTTCTTGGCGAAATTTGGCGCATGCGCAGTAGATTTCTTTAATTTTAACAGTTATAACGATATCGCGGCGAGTTAGCGCTTACGTAATTCGTTTACAGTTTAATTGTAACCAATGATATTTTCTTGCGCTTGGGCAGAAAGCTTTAGCAAATTTCCCATAGATCTTTCTCACATTATTTTTAATTTCTCTGCTATAGAAGAGTATTAGATTCCTCTCTGAAAGCACTGTAAAACACCAGCACTTTTTTTTAGCTAGAAAATCAACCCTCTCATTTCCATAAATATCACAGTGGGAGGGAATAAATTGTAAAACAACATTATTTTTTTAAGGTCAAAAGCAATTCAAAGTGCTTTTTACTGTTTTTAATTCTAAGAGTCTGAAAAGCCCAGAGATATCATAACTTTGTATTGCACAGGGAATCAGAAAATATAACAACTCTCTCAAAAGCCGCCTTTCTTGATAATAGTTGTTGAGTAGTTGTTCTTATAGCTTTCACTTCCCCTTCAAATGGAGTTATGTTTGGAACTTTAAAAATAGTTGTCAAATTATTCATATGTATCAATGGTTGTTTACAGTTAGCTAAATAAGTTCTAAACAAAATAATAATGTAAAATGCAAATTTTTACATTTATAAAAGATAATTATTAAAAATCTAGTGAATTTATGATGCACTTTAACATTGAGATCTTTATCATTTTTAAAAAACAAAGACTTGCTTTCTGTTAGAATTCTAAATCTTCCTAAGAAAAATCTTTTTAAGATTATCAAAAAGATGCTCATTAAAATGCTCTCTTTGTGCATCACTTTCCATATGAATTTAGAATAGAATTGAATTTCAAATGAAATGATTGAGTTTTGGTTATACTTAAGGAACTTGTACTTTGAGACAGTAATCTCAAAAAAGAAATGAAATCACAGTTCACTTTTCAGATACACGTATTCTTTCTCATTAAAATCTGGATCATACTTAATTTAAATTTTTCATCTATTCTTTCTAACAGAACTCCTAATACATTGCTTATTCATTCCGTTCCTCGTATTTCTAAATAAATTATTCTCAATCAGATGCTTATTATTTTCACAAACTGAAGATTTGATAATAATTAAAATCAAACTTTCAAGACTGCATCATTGTATCACCAGTAATTTTCCCTTCCATTCCAAATTTTACTTTAAAAAAAGAATATAGATAATAATAATAATTCAGAAAAAATTTCTGAAAGCAATTTCTAAAATAATTATATAAATTTTTAAAGCCAAAATCATTATAAAGTTTTTGAACAAGAACAATAAAATGTTTAATCTAAAAAAAAAACATCTTTAAAAACATCTTCTTATTTTCAATAATGAATTGCAATCAATTATAGGTAACATGTGATCTTTGCAGAATAAGATTGTATCATTGTATCTGGGTTACAGACGCTTACAGTTTATCAAAATGAAACAGTTATTGCACAGTGAAATCTAAGAAATATCAAAAATTCAAAAAAGCATCTATCTCACTCCAGCTTTTTTTTTTTAAATATAAAAGTTCAATTTACAAATTAAGGATGTGACTAATTAGCCTGTATAAATCAATACCTGGCCTGCTGTTACATTTTGAGATGTATTTGAACTAAGCTCCCGAGGTTTTGAGTATATTACATCTCAGTTTTAAAAACTTTAAAATTTCTTGAATGAAGGAT
>BMAV01000999.1:10552-22911 GCA_019973955.1 Trichonephila inaurata madagascariensis
GTATGTATCAATATTCTTGTGTAAAAATGTATTAGTAAATTTAAAATACTGAAGCGCGAATAATTCATTTATTGTGTTTTATAAGAGGACTTTTACAATTATTTACAAGCTCATTCTTAAATTTCTACAGATTTTAAAATAGGCATCTATTTATAACATTTATTTTATTTTAAAAAGAATCTAAAATAATGCACACACAAATTTCATTCTAAAATTGAAAGAAAGTACGGTGTTTGAGGAATTAAATTAAATCTTGAATGATTAAGATATGCTCATAGCAAAATAATTTTATTTACATTGAAAAACCATATATGATATAACATTTTCTGATAATTTTTAGAATATACTTTTATATAAAATCTCTCGTGAGATAAAAAGTATTTGTTCCATACATTCCCAATAAATTGACGAAGTATAAAAATACGCCAAATAAGACAGCCCTACATAATACATGATTACACAAGAACCAATAGGAAACTAGCTTTCTTTCTCTGAACTTGCCGAGGAGAAATGATTGAGGAAAGAGCAATATCACATTCCACATTGTCTTTAACGCCTTACAAATGAGAGCAGTTTGAATTATGTCCGATTACCGGCATTTTTAATTTTTATTATTTTAGTTGTTAATTTTGTTTTCGTTTAAGATGGCTTCTACTGATCTTCAAACTATATATTTGAAGTTTATGAGATCATTATATGACTTTCCTCAAGCTGTGAAGTGGTGTATTATTTCTTTCTATTGCCGTGTGTACAAATTTCTGAATACTTGCTTTATCATGCAAACTATTTATTCTTTATATTACGGCATATTATCATTGTCCTTTGTTGATCATCAAAAATTAGAATGGAAGACTTATCGGCAAAATCCATTATGTCGTGATATTTTGAAACGTAAGTACTTTCTTAATCGATCAAAACATTCTTTATCATGGACAGTGTTTTATGTTTCGGTCGCTTTCTTGTTATATGGCGAAATGAAAAGCAGTTTTTTTGCTGGTATGTTTGGAGATTATTCAGTTGCTCTATGGTATACAGAAGTTTTTGCATTCGTTTTATTTTCTCTGAATGCATGCATTTCTTTTGTGTGGTATGTATGGTCATTATTTTCAAAACCAATGCCTATATCACCTATTCAGCAAAAATTGTTTGGCATTAGGGAAAATGATCCTGGTTTTCAAGTAAAAAAAACTGATGATAGTGTATCTGATCCTGTGAAACCTGAGCGACTACAATTTAATTCATGGAGGGATTCTTTTGAAAGTAGTAGCCCTTCATATTTATCTGTGACTCCGTTAAATTACTCTTATAATAGTTGGGGTAGTACTTCTGGTGGATCTCCAAGTTTAGATACCACAAGCTCATCATGGAACTATTACCGAGCATCATCACCTATGAATCTGGCATCTACTCCTAAATTAAACAATGGAGGCAGGTCTTTTCTTAGAACGCTGAATTATTCGGATGATATAGAATCTCCATATGGACGACCTATAAGAAACAAGAAGGAACTTGAAGATTATCTAAGGATTCATGAAGAAGAAGACAAGAGAAGAAAATCAATGTCTTTTGAAGAATCTAAACCTTTTATGACCAAAATGACAACTGTTGATAACAGCCCAATGTCTGTCTTAAGCAAATGTCGTTATCAACGAGCTTATCGATTGCCTCATTTAGAAACAACAGAAGATGATTCTTCTGAAATACACTGTGGAGATAATGTTTTAAACAAATTAAAAATAACAGATAAAATGTTAATTGTTTGGTGTGAGCGAATGCGTAAATGGATATGTCAAACTATTTTGGTGAAACTGGTCCGTGAGATTGATGAAATTAATTTGGCTTTGAGTGAAATAGGATTGCCTGAATTCCAGATTGGTAACGTTAGTTTATTTGCTTTACATCAAATTGCTGCTACTAAGTCTCAGCATTTACCAACACTTTTATCAGTTTTACCATATGTAGACATGCATTCAAATCAAGAATATTTGGTTCGGCGCTTGAAAGATCTTGCTCATGGTGGTTGTATGGGAGATTTTAAGTGGAATTCTGGTGGCAATTATGAAGACAAACAGTGGTGCGATGACTTACCCACAGATTCTGCTCTTGTAATGCATATTCTATGTTGTTACCTTGATGCTCACTTACCACCAGATCCACATTTTCCTGAAGGCAAACCTTTTACTTCAAAATACTTCAAAAAGATACCAGAGAAAGCTGTCTTATCAAAGGATTTGACATACATTTATCAATCTGGTTTGAATCCACCTCATTTCAAAGTTGTTATAGGGGAAGAATTATATACATTGCCAAAAGGTCGAAATAATATGTTTTGTGCTTTAGTTATTTTCTTGCATTATATGAAAACCAAAGAATGTGGCATGTTGGGACGTGTAAATTTAGGACAGTCAGGTTTGAATATGCTTTGGATATTGAATTAAGTTTTTTCATCTATTTTTGGAATAATTTCATCTGAAAAAATCATCCAAAATTGTACTTAATTTTTTTCAGTTTGCTCTATAAAACATATTTGTTTTCAAGAGAAAAAAAAGTCTTTTACCTCTGGATGTTAAAATATAAAATTCTTACATCATTCATTCATTAAACTGTATAATTGTTTGTCATGTTATTTTTTATGAAATTAGTGAAGAATGTATCATAAATATTATCAGTTTCTTGTTATTAATGTAATGGAAAGACAATGAATTTTCAGTGACATTTAGAACTGTTGGTTTTCTTCTATATCTGTGTGAAAAATTGCTATATTCATTTAAATTCATCATATTTTTTAACCTTCTAACTTGATTTTGATTCAGACATCACAGTAGGAAATCTAATGTGATCGAAATGCTTTATATATTATAGTCAAGATATTTATGTTTTGAATATGTATAAGTTCATCTTATATCACAAGGTAGTTATTAGTTGCTGCATTTCATGCTTATTTTGCATGAATTTCATATGAAAGTATTTTTATTATGTTTTAAAATAAAGAACATTTCCTTTTTGTTCAATGATTATTTTTGTATATAAATCAATAAATTTCAGATTTTGTACTTGTATTCCATATGAAAGTTTTCAACAAGAATGTTATGATTTCAAATAAATTGCTTTTATATTTTAAAAATTCTTAGTCTTAGAATTATTGTAAAATGCAGGTTAAATTATACTCAAGCAGGAACTCTTAATATAACTAATGTAAATTTGAAAATCTTTGACGACTTTGATTTAGTATGTATCAGTGAAGCATTATTTAAAAATGTATTGGTTAAATTTTTTAGTGTTTTTTTATGTAATGACCCTTGTAATTACAACTAAACCAAATGTAGCAACAAATAATATAATATTTAAGTTTTATAAGAATAATTTTAATAGTCTATTATATTATGCTGTATTTTATAAGCCATATTTTTCTAAAAAAATTTGCTGTAGGCTTTATCAACTTATATGAATATTAAGACATTTTTCTGTTTCGAAATATTTCCACGTTTCATTCCTTCTCCTTGATATTACTCAAAGAAAGCCATTTCATTCCCTCTTACAGTTTCAAATCCTTATATAAAATGAACTACTACTTCTTATTCCATTTACTTTTGCAAAATGTTGTGGTTTATATATCAGCTTTTTACATGCATAAATTTAAAAAGTTATTTTATGCGGATAATTTTTACCTGTAATTAATTTTGTAATACAAATTGTCAAATACTTACTGAGGCTAGTGTTGTTTTTTTCTTATATTTCTAGGTTTTCACCTATTTACCACCTCTTTGCTTCCAATAATTTTAATTCTAATGAAACTTAAAGGGAATTAAATATATATCTCCCTCATGTAAACATAATAATCTAGGACACTGTTGTAATTTATTTGCATATGTAGTCCATAAAATTCAATTGAAATCAATTCTTGAAACCACAGGAGGCTTTAACTTGTTCAGAACCATGATTACATATAGGGGAGACCTGTGTACCTAGGGCCACTTTTTTTCAATGCACGAAAACAGAGCCACTGGCCTCTTTAAAAAATGTGAAACTGATATGCTTTCATCATTATACTAACTACTATGTAATAGGAGTTAATGTAAGTACTTAAAATAATAAATTCTGTGAAATAAAAGGTTTTTAAAAAAATTCAAAAATGGCCCTAGGTACAATGACATCATTGTACCTAGGGCCTTTCCCTAAAACTTAGGTTTCGTTCTGTAATCAATAGAAAACAAACATACACACATGAATTTAATAAAACAATTAATATTAGCTAACATATTGATTTATCATGCAACTATTTAATTTGCAATGCGCCAAATTATTAACAAATTACACGTATTTTCATTCAACATTATAATTTAAAAAACTGGTTACAAAAGTGAGCTGCATACATTGTTGCTCTGAAGCACAAACAGATTGTGGTTTGGGCAATTTGAGCACAATATTTCTGTTGTCACAATGTTCCTTCTTTGTCATAAAGAAACTTATTTGAACGAGCAATATTCTTCAGAAATTTAACACTATAGTGTTCTTTAACATCTATGATTTCTGCCACATAAAATGCTCAGTTTTTTTGCCTTGTATTTTTGTTAAACAAAAATCCCTTTTTCAATAGTATTTCATACATCAGCTTCTGTAGAATTTGCATCATCAGTGGAATGAGAATCTTCAATATCTGATAATTCTTTGTATGAAGTTGCCTTAATTTCAAACTCTGGTTTTTTTACAAGTTTTCTTTTTCTTTTCTTTGGCAATTTTAATAGCATATTTTTGATTTCTTCCTTTTCTGGAGTGTCAGTCAAGATTCTACCTCTCCCTGGTTTTCGGCCACTTCTGTTGGATTTACTTTGAGAATTATGCTTATTAGAAATTATTTAGAATTATGCTTTTGTTTTTATAATTATAAAGAATTTTTTTTTATTAAATGAATTCTTATGTTTGTGTAAACAAAATGATAATCCTGAATAATAACAATAATGATAGCAAACATATTTTTTATAAATCAAGCATATTGAAATTTTCAGAAAATATACACTCCTCTCATTTAAATAACATCCAATTATTGTAAAAAACTTGACTAAATCAAAATGGTTAAGATAGTTAAGGCCACTTTTCTCCTTATATTATAAAAACTTGTTTTAACAAAATAATAACAAAGAATATATATTAATTGCAATTCTACCTAGAGCCACGGCCCTAGGTACAAGACTAGGTAATTTCATACAAAATGTCTTCTGCAGAAAAACCCAGATGGAGAGGGGATTTATTTAAAATCTAATTTAGTACTTATAAAGTTACAAACAAAATTATGTACTAAAATTCAAAGAAAAATATTTGACTTATCTTTGTACAACAGTAAAAAGAGATGAACTACAAAATTTTACTTTAGACCATGTAAAACTATTTTTCATTTGTAACTTGCTACAGCTTTCTTTTGCAAAATTTCATAATGAATGCCAAAGTAGGAATTGGTGTTATCACTCACCCAACTGAGTTATAAAACTTAGAACTAAATATTATTCAAATAAAATGGAGTGGCCCTAGGTACACAGGTCTCCCCTATGTGATCGCTTCAGGAAACATGGTATCATATGTGATATCGTGTTTTCCTCGTTCTGAGGCCTGTGAGATCACATCAGTATGATTTCAATTTGAAATGATTATAAACCATAAATTTCTGCATATATTATTACAGTAATTATTTTATATGAATTTTTAATGGAGTTAAGCTTCATGAAAAACTGCCTGTTCCCCCCCAAAAAAAAAGGGCTATGAAAATCACTAATCATGATATTTGATCTAGTTGACGGCCTTCTTTAGAATACTAATTGACCAGTGCCACACTAACAATAAATGCAATATTCATTATAATGCTGTAGTAAATTGAAGCAGTTGGAGGAGAAAATGTGAATAGTGTATAAAATTTCAAATTAATAAAAAATTAGGTAACAATTTTGAAATATTGTTAGTTGCCTTATTTTTGGAGCCTTTTTGTAATTTGTAAATATTTTTTAATGGAGTTCCACTTCTTATGATTTTCTTTACTTATTTGCATATATATAAACTGCACTGGTCTAAATTCTGATTGTGATGTTAAGTATTTTATTTGTAAATTACTCAATATTATGTGGGTTTGCATTAAAACAAAACTAAAGAAAATTTAAACATTTGTAATAACTTAAATAAGTTCACAGAAACTCTTGAGTTATTGACATTTTTTTGTAATCTTTTTGTTTTTGTGATCACAAAACTATTTTCTTTAAGGCTAACACTGACACAGATAAAAGTGTAAAATAAATCAACTAGTGAAATATTGTTGTCAACCTTAACAAGTGATTGCTTTCGTTTCATGAAATGATCTGATGATTATTACTACATGGAATTTGAAGGAGCGTGTCTTAAAATATATCTGAAAGAAAACAATGAACCGCCCTGTGAGTGTTTGCTACTCACGAATAAAGGTTGGCTTTGGGATTTAGATTTTCTTACCGATACTATGGGTCATTTAAATAATTTAAATTTAAAATTACAAGGAAATTATTGTGTACTTTTCCCTTTTTTGTCTCCATTTTTGGGAAAAAAAATTAACACATTTCGCATTAATGTAGGAATTATCCACCAAGCTATGATAGATTTTAAAATTTAATATCCATTTTGCGGAATTCATTCTGTGCTAGGTTTGATGATTTTACGATGATAAAAATTGTTGATTCTTTCATACTTCTTTTTCATAATTTCTCTACAAGACGTTATTTGTTACCCATCTGAAATCCAATTCAGAATTATTGGCCTACAACCTCATGCTACAATGAAAAGCCAATTTAACCAACTTATTTCAGAAGAATCTGAATTATGTTGAATTTTGGAAATTTGTACCAACAAGCTATTTTCCAAACATACATGATTTGGCTGTCGAATATTGTAGGTTTGGATCAACATGTTTGTAAACAAATGTTTTTTTATTATGAACTTAATAAAATCAAAATATCGCTGAAAATTTACTGATATGCACCTAAAACAACTTAATGTTAACATCTTAGAGAGCTAATCTTAATATACTGACTTCGTAAAAAAAACTACAAATTCAAAAATCATACAACAGGAAAGTACTGACTGTTCAATAGTTATTTAGAATTAAATGTTTCAAGTAACTCATTTTTTTTTTCACCTAACCGATTGAATGTGTGAACATGTAAAAAGTTTATTAGCAATAAAACCTAAATTTGTACTTATTTATTATATTAAATTTCAATCATTTAAATTTGCATAAAAATTCCATAATAAGCCTATGAGTAACATTTTTTCACATTTTCATAGTCTTTGGTTTGTTGGAAATAGCACGTATATATATATATTTTTTTATATATCAGAAAGTGGCACTCTTCCCAAATAGGTTGGCCACCTCTGCCGTAAGACGACCCTGCCCACGATGTGTACTCTTTATTGAGAAAGAAGTATTGTTTTTCTACTGATAATTTTTGAAACTGAGAATGTTCTCAGAAAAAACCAGTTATTTCAAAACGTTTGGTTTCCTTTCTTCCTTGAATATCTAAACTGTCTCTATGCTGCTAGCAGTTATTTAACTATGAAGATTATTTTCCAACTAAATGAATAAACCGTTTTTATTCAGATATCAAACCCAGGAGCGGCCATCTGGGAGGGGGATGCTATGCACCGAGGCCCCCCATGATAAAAAGTAAAAATAATGTATTCTGACAACAATGTAATGCATTCTTCCTTGACAATATTCCCATCATTGTCAATATAAAGAAAAGAACGTTTCATCTTAAGCATTATTATTGTAGATCTTTGAATTGCGACAATCTTTCAACTAATTCTTGATAATGTAAGTGTTCAGTTTTTTTGTTGCTTGACATGGGGAACTCCCGAGGATCCACACCAAACTGGAAAAATTTGTAAGTAACGATAACACAGTGGTATTCGAAGCTAAAAGTTTGTTGGATTCACTACAAGAAGCACCATTTATAATGTTTAATGGTATGGTTTGCAATATTATCCAAAATTAGCATTATTAATAAATTATTTCAAGTAAAAACAATTATTCTTTCAAATTAATCAATAAAATAAAAACTTAAATCCAAAATTTAGCATAATTTTAGACAAAGCAAAAGTGCAAGCACGTCATTTAAATATTTCAGATCATTTTCCCTAAAAACGAATTTGAAAAGGATTATACAGTAGAGTCCCGTAAACTCGGTGGTCTGGATAACTCGGCCACCCTTGCTGGTCGAAGAAAAAACCCGTGCTCTGTACATTTCCAATTATTTATGTAGTATATACTCTACGTCTTCACGAAAAAAGTATTTTTCTTTTGTTTAAGGGTATTTGGACAGCTTATTTTATGTTGTATTCCCAAGCAAACAATACATACAAGTGCAGTACAATATTTTCTGAAGATTGTGTCGCCCATCCGGTATAGTGGTTAGCGATGCTGACTTCTGTGTCGTTGGGTCTGGGTTCGAATCCCGGAGAAGACATGGATGTTTGTAAATGCATAATGCCTTCGCGGCATGGGGGTACTCTGAATAGCCGTCGGGCCGCAAGTCCTCTCGTGAGGCTGGTGAAAGGGGAAGAGAGGTAGGAGGCCTCTGACCACCCCTAGGGTGTTCTCCCTCAAAATTGGGGTGAAACCGAGCTAAATCGTTCTGTCACTTGTATGGTGCTCAAAGCTACGGCTAACGACAGGCGTCACTTAGCCCTCTGCCATGATGAATTTCGTGGGCCTTGATCTGGCCTTTGCCGATCAGGTAGCATTAATAACAACAACAGATTGTTTGATGAAAATTGTGTTCACACTCATTGTCAAATGTGGCATTTTAAATTGAATTAGATGTCGAAAAAAATGCCTTTTTGGTGAGGTTTTGAAATTGAACGAAATAAAATTTTGGCATCCAGTAGTTTTCTATCCAAGATGGCGGCTAGCACTAAGAACTCGATATGAAAATAGTAAAAAAAAATGGCTTATTCCTGAAGAAAGGCTTAAAGATACATTGATGTAGCTAGTCCCGAGTAAGCCTTGTTTTAAAATTCCTTGGAAGGCCCATTTTGGAAAATAAATAAATATGATCGTATAAATAAAACTTAGTTTAAAGAGACGAAATACTTACACATAGGCAGACGTATTAAAAACTTTATTACCGAAGTATTAGCCTTGTTGTTTAACAGGTACTTTTCTCAATTTTTTTAAAAAATTAGTTATTGGAAAACACATTTATAACAGTAATTAAAGTAGAAGAGAGTTTTAGTTTTCCCAAGCTCTGCTGTGTTTCTATTGACAGAGTATTGTGTGTGTGCGCGCGCACTAAATCTGTTAACCATTTTTCTACTATGGAAGTTCTAAGATAATTTGATAGATGCAACTGTGTTCAAAAATATATTTTTTAATTAATTAAATTTATAAGAATGGAAAAAGGCTTTTAAATGAAACCCTGCACTAAGGAAACTTCAGATATCTAAAAAACTAATTGGTTATCAGATGCGAAATATGGAAGCAAGCTTCTCAATTGCCGTAAAATCCAGTGTAAAACTCGTACCTATGCTTTCATGCTACAATTTTTAATTTTCAGGTTAATTCGCCGTATAACGCACATTCTCTTTTTTGACGAAGAAATGTGAAATGTACTTATGCAATGCTCATATGTTTTGAAATCATTTATTCGAGGTAGAACCCAAGCTTAAAAAAAAATAAAATACTTCTGGAACTATAACCATTTAAGTTCATAAGGAATATTATTTCTTTTAAGGTATCCGACTACTTTCGGAACCGTGATTTTAAAAAAGCGCATAAATGGATAATTTTCATGATATTGAGTGTCACTTGGATTAGACTACTTGTATAAAATTGTTTTAAGGACATTTTGACAAAAAAATTATTTAAATACAATATTTTGGCAAAAAATTAACTTAGAATGATCTTTTTTCCAAATGTTCTCCTTTTGTGAAAAATGCTTCTATTATAATAATATTTTGCCTGTATATAGCACAGTCCTCTCAACAGAGGTTCAACTATGAATTTTGAAAAATTCACATTATTTTCAGAGTTACCACCAATTTAAATAATTATTGGCGTTTTTTTCTTAAAATTTCTCCCCTCTGTTGTCGTAAAATATGGATAAACCCACTTCTAAGTTAAATATTTCAAAAATTCTAGTTGAGCCTCTGTAGAGAGGTCTGAGCTATATGCAGGCAAAATATTATTATAATAGAAGCATTTTTCACAAAAGGAGAACATTTTGAAAAACAATTATTCTACGATAATTTTTTGCCAAAATACTGTATTTAAATATTTTTTTTTTTGTCAAAATGTCCTTAAGATATTTGTATACATGAATTCTAATCTAAGTGACACTAAATATGAAAATTATACATTTATTCGCTTTTACAAAATCTCGGTTCCAAACGTAGTCGGATACCTTAAATGAACAGCATTTTGATATATATAGAAGTCTAATTTTTTTTAATGCTTTCATTTTTATACCCGGCATATAACGCGTTTCCGTAAATTCCGAATGACGCGATTCTTCGACCGCGGGTGTGAGAGGGTTCGAGTAAGAAACAGACATTATTTCAAGTTAACCACTTTTATTTAGCCGTTAACACTTATGAGAATTTACGAGAATTAATGAGAATGCACACTGATAACTAGACCCGAGGAGCAATAAAACTTATTAATCTTATTAGAAATACTAACACTTATCTTCTCTATTCTCTTGAACGCTCTTGCTGCTAACTTGCTTAATCGTCAACCCTAAGGTGTATGGCTTCCCTTTTTATGAATCCTTCCTTCTGGAATTAATATTACGAAGTGTACGACCACCGGTCGCTCACACTATGCTTTCCGCTTAGGATCAATTTTCAACCATCCCCTCGCCTACTCAACGACTAGCATTTAAATAGAAGTTTGCATTTACATAAAATCAAGTTCTCGTTACGGAAAGCGGTTTTCAATTAAAATCACAATTAAAAAGAGTATTTTTCCCAATAGGATTATAGTAGAAGCCCAAATAGTACCTGTTACCCGATCTTATGTTTCAATTCCTCTACTATTAGCTCACACTCTATATATTTATCTTGGTGGAATTTTCAATCATTAATAAAATGCATTTTAAAGCGCTCCATTGAGCTGGAATTTTATATAGATGATTATTTTGGGTGACAATACAGTAATTTAATTATAATTAATAAAAATTAATTGATTAAAACTAATTATTCAAAGAATTGCAAATACACTTCCACGTTGGCATCATTTTTGGCGACTTAGCGTAACTATTTAATAAAAAGTAGCTAAAATAAACTTTTTCTTTGTTGATCTAAGTAGGAATTGACTTTTTTTTATATTACTTCTTTGTGTTAAAAGTGCGCGTTATACGCCGGTTTTTATGGTATATAAACCACAGGAAAATTCAATACTAATAATATTTTTAAGGTACTGTGTAGTCTTAATTTTTTTATTCTACTATTTGCCTTGTGTATTTCATCAAAATATTTGAATATAAGTACCAACCATGAAAAATTTATATATTTAGATCCTCCCTGTGAGAAATTTTTATTATTAGAAAAAAATTAAAATACCTCTAATTCTAAAAAAAATGTAAAGCTATTTCTCTCTATATTATAATATAGAATTTCTTTAAAAAAAATTTTTTTTTAATACTACACAATCATTTTCACAACTCGTTGTTTTCTTCATCCCCTTATAATAACAAATAAAAGATTTTGGGCAGTAAAATATAGAAATATAGCTTTATTCTACACGGTCGTTTTATATACAGACTAAAAATAATGCGATCGTTTTCCTTTTCGATAGATTTACTCTAAGACGGTTTGATAGTTGTTCATTGCTTCTGAAATGGGAACGAAGTTCAGATATTTGCTAATATAGTTTAGATTTTGAGATCAATTTTGTACAAATCAAGCAAATAATTTTTTAAAATATTGATCAAAACGAAGACTAAAAATTATTACATGATATGCAGGAACGTCTTAATGCTTCTTGAGGCCCTGGACCCCCTCGCAAAAGTAAACCCTGGATCTCCACGCAAAAGTAGATCCTGGGACCCTACACACATGTAGTCTCTACCTAGGATCCATAAAAGCAGATAGCATGTAGCATATGTTGTCAAATACTTGTACAAACAATAATCCAAAGCAAATAAATGTCATGGCTTAACATTTGCACTAACCGGCTTGACCTACTGCCGTCTTTTTTGACTGAATGAGTAATGATGGAGTAAGATGGTGGGTATAGGCCTATACATGAACGACGGTCATCATATGCAGCCAGTTAACATATCGTCCGAAACTCCCTGTTTTTCGGAAAATACAACCGAAAATAACACTTGATCATTGAAATTATT
>BMAV01001001.1:0-13554 GCA_019973955.1 Trichonephila inaurata madagascariensis
AAGTCTTTCCCTTCAAGCATGAAGGATAAATCAAGGCTTGCCAATAAAAGAAGGAATAACTTATCAACCCACAGTAGGTATTAGTACCAAAAAGCTGGCCAAAACCCCTTTTTTTTAAAATTCTAGATTGATCCATTATAATAAGTTTAGGGTATAGCACGCAATACTGGCGCTTTAAACCCGGCAACTATTTTGGGAATCTATGTTACTGAAAAAATCACAGCATCTTCAGAAATTCGTCTTTGTTAACATTGTGCGATGAAATTATCTGCCTTTAAAAATACGCGTTATTTCAATCACTTTTAAGAGATCAAGATAGTGATCCACTAAAATTTTCAGCATGGATTGAATAATGGAGTTATGTACTTCATTATTAACTTTTTACAATAAGTTTAAGAATAATTTTTGGTACTTTTTGACCTGTGAAATATAATGATAAATTATCTCAATTTTGTGATTAAAAATTTCATAATACTATATTTGTTATGTTTCCCAAGCTCGTCCAAGTAAAAACTAAAAATTAACTTATTATCTTAAAATTATATCGAATTAAAGATAAAAAAGTAGCGGAAATTGGGTGTTTTATTTTCAGTAATTTTTTAAAAGAGTGTATGTAATAAATTTATACCTTTGGATTACTTCCTGTCTACTATATTTCACTTTGCTTTAGGCTCTTTCTAGGAGAATGTGAAGATATTTACCAAAAAACTTTGTACAATATCGTGTTTCAATGTCCCATAAAACAAATAGACAAGAAGCTAGAAGATTTAGAGGATTATATATATGAAATTACCAAATGTGAATGTCATATATTGAAGCATAAACTGTCTTATTTTAAATCTGGTAAATGAAAGCTTGCTTAAAAGAAAAGAACTTTGTCTTTTAAAGGAAGAGTAAAAAAACCATTGGGTTACTAGGTGCTATTGCTTTGGTAATGATGACAGTATCTTCATCACGAACTCATGGTCGACCACCAAAATTTTTCTAGGGATCTAGTGACCGCACCAAAAGGAGAAAAACGAAACATCTGCAACAAATAGATTTAGAGTGATTAAAATTTGCAACTCAAGTGACTAAGAGCTACTGGTTACGTAGAAGCTTCCAATATTTTCAAAGAAATAACGAAATCTCCTACAAGGACTAATATAAATTATGGAAATCTCTTGCTGTAGCACAACACATAATGTAGACTCCGACTACAGAAAGTATATGTTTATGGAGGAAAGATTTTACAAAAAAGCAAATCAAAAATTGTGGGGTAAAAGTGTACGAACAACGCTTTCCGTGTTATTTAACGTTACAAAAAAAAGTGTTACCCGAAACCTGAAGGGTTTTTTTTTTGTACAACATCCACATGGCCCGTTGAAAGATTGAAAGATATTCTGGATCATACTTGTTTTCGTTTGTGCCAATATATGGCTGATGGTTATAATGTTAAAGAGCAATATAATTTAAAAATGATTAGCAAATGGGGCTGTGATGGGTTTTCCCGCAGAATCCCGTACAAATAGAAGCTTAAAAAGCAATTTGGGTTTGGATGTGAATATTTTCCAAAGTTCTCTTGTTCCACTTAGATTAATAACTAAAGAGGGTATATATATATATATTTTGTTATGGAAAATTCCAGGGTAACACACACGCATTGTCCCCTAGATACTGTAGAATAAAATTTATTCATGAATCAAAGGATGTAACCAAGGAGGCAATTAAATATAAGTTGAACAAATAAAATACCTGCAAAGAACTAAAGTGATCTTATAAAATGGATCTAAGCTTGAAGTTGAGTACAAATTATTATTCACCATAATTGAAGGGAAGCCATGTATTGCCGCATCTAACACATCATCTACAAGTGCGATGTTTCTTCTATGAAGCGACTTCAAAAGTATTTAATGACTTAACAAAAATAAAACACGGGACCTCAGAATCATTAGCATTGGGAATAGATACTCAAATACGGTTATTGGAGACAAACTCCAGTTCGAAAGGGGCTAATGAGATCTGAAGAATTAATAGATTGTAGCCAATACCAAAAAGACAGAAATTCAGAGAGGAAATAGGTCTCTTAATAGATTTTCCAAAAGCATGTTCTGGGAGTATATACCAACCATTTTTCCAAAATTTAAAACCAACAAAAAATTACAGTTGACTGAACTTTAAAGGACCAAAGCTGCATTAGAGGTAATAAATAACAAGCGGAGATGAAACTGATGTCAATAAATTCGAAAAATATGATTTAGAAAGTTCAATTACATATAAATTTATACAACTGGCATCCGATGACACCAACAATGCACACAATTTTAGTGAGTTGGGCCAAGATTATTTCGCATGCCTTTTTGCCACTCAGAAAACTTTCAGAAGAGGTAGCCTAAGCCAGAAGTAAGCACTGTTTGTAGAAATAAGCACCCAAAGGTTTGTTAGAATATTTTCTCGAGAAGTGTGTAATAAGATTACTCTCTCTTAAGCCTACACACTATTTTGACAAATATACGTCCATTTCCAAGAAAATCCACAAAATCCTTTTCCATAGAAACTAATCAAGAACGTAAAAAACAAGATAGTGAATGTAATGAGTACGAGGAAATTTTTCTCTTTGATAAAATGTAAATATAAATAAAATTTTCAGAAAATTTATCGTTTTACGAGAATTTCTAACTTTTATTTAGCAAGAAAAATATTATTTATTATTGGAATCCCCCACAACTTCGTCCGCGAGCATTTCAAGCTTTTCGTTGACATTCCCTCCTTACAACCTCTTTAGGATTGATTTTCAAAAAAAAAAAAAAATTTCATGGTACACGTGTACACTCTGAAAAAATTAATTTCCGAATTTCATGTTTCTATCTTCATAACTGAGTTTTGACCAACTTTTAGTGCTAAATACTCCACTGTGTGACGTATCAACAAATTCAACATTAAAGTCTAAATTTTAGGTTGGAAATTTGTAGAATGCGCAGAAGTTTCTTACACAGTTATAAGCATTTTAATACCATTTTGAAGATCTGTCGTTTAAGCTTAAAATATTTCTCAACGTATGGGGCAACAAAAACAAAATACAGAAGCAAATTAACAAAGAACATAAAATGTGACTACAGATAGATTCAATATACATAGAATTTTATAGTTTGTGCAAAAAAAGTGCACACAAACACGTATCCCAGTTATTAAATACAACACAATGGTAGATCACACCAGGAGCACAAATTAATGAGTAAATTACCGTGAAATCTGGCGTATAACATGCACCTATAGTTTAAGGCTGAATTTTTTTTTTTTAATTTGTGGGTATATTCGCCGTATAATGTGCTCCCCGCCCTTCCCTTTTTTTACGAATGAACCTGGAATGTACGTGTGGAATGCTCTTATGCTTTGAAGTCCTTTATTTGCGGTACTATCTCCCAGACTTTTAAAAAACTCATATACTTTTAGAACTACAACTCTTTAAATCTGTTAGAGAGGTATATTATTTCTTTTAAATTAGCAATATTCCGATCTATATAGTGGTGAAACTTTTTATTATTATCTCTTTTTAATTTTTGTTTTTGAAGCTATCATTTTTATACACGGCGTATAGCACTCACCCAAAAATTTCGATCTTATTTTGTGTGTTAAAAATGCGCGTTATACGCCAGATTTTACGGCACATTAATATATTATGTTGAAAATTTTTGAATAAAAAAACAGTATTTTTTTAATTGTCTTTACTCAAAGTACCCATAACCTACCGTTCCATTTTAAAGTTTATTTTAAGATATATTCTTCTAATGGACTTTTTTGAAGTGATAACTTCTTTAGATGTACGCTTTTGCTGTAGGTCAGTGGTATTCAAACTGTGTTCCGGGAAACCTTGGGGTTCCACGAAACAAGCCCAGGGGTTCCGTGAGTTAAAAAATGGAAAGCAAAATTATAAGTTGCGCTTGCAAAACAGATTCACTATTAAGTTTGTACAAACACGAGATGTCTAAATCATTACTTCCCAGCGCAAATCGCACGTACCACGGGAAAACTTTTAAAAAAATAAACGATTCTGGTGAGCCTCTTTTTTTACGTATTTTTTGCAACTTTTAATTCTTTTCATATTGTGACGAAGCATATCTCCTTTCCCCCTAAAAACAGATCCCGTGCCGACAGAAGCTGCAAAAATTCGAATTTCCCCTTTATGGCGGGGGAAGGGAATTTTTCCGAAAGGGGGTGGTCGATTTTTTGGCCCCCTTTTTGAATTTCCGGAGGGAAAAGGGGGCCCCTTTTCATTGTTTGCCCTTTTTCCCGAGCCCCGGGCGCCTTCACGTGGGGAGAACATTCAACTGTCCCACCCGGCCGGCGTTTTTCCCGGCCCTGGCGGAAGCGAAAACGGTGTTTGGCGCGGCAGGGGGGTGCGACATAAAAGGGAACCCGAGCCCGGAAGGGGGTCAGCAGGAGGATGAGGACTGAGGCCGACAAAAAAAAGGGAAGGGCGGTGGATACGGGGGGAAAAAAAAAGTAAAACGGGGGGGAGGGGTCCGAACGAGGGGGAAAGCCCTGGATCTTGGAAGGGGCGGGGTTTCGGACGTCCCCTTGAGCTTTGGGAAGGCGATGATGACCCCCGAAATACGGGGGTCTCCTGGCAAAAGATCGGGGGAAACCGGGAAAGGGCCCGGGGGAAGAAAAAAACTGGATCTTTAAAGGGGGGCGGTTCGGACGCCCCTTGAGCGATAGCGATAACGGGCCCCGGAAGTACGGCGGTCTCCCCCCCGGGAAAACCCGGGAACGGAAGAGTGCGAAAAGAGATCAAAAGTGATATTGAACTGTAATTAGAATATACCCATTTATTTATTATTTTGAAAAATTTTCATGTTGGAAATAAAAGTTAGAGATAAAGAGAAAGTCATTACAGCTATACTATTTATATATTGGTGGCAGCGGGTTGCATTTAAATGGAATAAATGCTGGAATTTACGCCTGAATAGGAAAAAGGATTATTTTTCCGAATCGGGTGGAAAGGACTCTTTTGTGTGTGTGCGCGATATACGAGGAAATTTACCCTGTAAAAAGGTGTGGACTGTTTATACCAGTGGATTTAAAAAAGTTCGCCAAAAAGGAAAAAAGGGTGTGGCTCTACGGGGAAACTGCTTCAATAAACCCAAAAAAAGTAAAACGCAGCCCCCCATTTTTGGCTAGAGGGAAAAGCCCTTTTTTCTTTGAGATTATGCTCGGAGCAGAGTAGAGATTTATTTATTTTTTAAACTTAGTTTTTTTTGGAAATCTAAGTGGATTTTTGCTTTTTTAATAATTTTTTTTCCCAAAGAGTCAAAAAAAGGAGTTGTTTTAGTATGGTGTGTTTTTTCCATTATTTTAAATTTTGTGAACGGGGCCAGAATCGTGTTTTTTTTTTATGATATTGATAAGAGGCGTACGGTTGAGTGTAAAGAACTTTCCCAAATTTTTTTGCATAGTTACTTTAGGGTTTTTTAAAAAATACCAATAGGTTTTAAAATTTTTTTGGGTATAAATGTGTTTTTTCATTTATTGTAGCACTCTTTTTTAAATTGTTTTTGTGTATTATTGCATGGTTACTTCGGGGTATTTTGGTTGTACTAAAAAGGTTGGTTTTGTTTGGTATTTTGCGTGTTCTTTTAAATTTTTGGGGTTTGTTTTAGTTGTTTATTATTGCATGATGACTTTCCTTTTAAGATTAAGAAAAGGTGACTTGAGAGGTAGCAAAGGGAATTAGGGGTGGAAATCAACGATGATCTAAAAAAAGTAAAAATTTGGGATGGGGAATTTTAAAAAAAATAGAATAAGGATATAAAAAACGATTAAAGCGGTGATGGAGGGGAGTTTTAGAAAAAAATAAAAGGGAAAGGGAAAAAATAAAAGAAAGGGAGAAAAAAAAACGGGAGAAAGACAAACCCAAAAGGGCCCGGGGTTTTTGGGAGCGTAAGCAAATAAGAGTGGTTAAAAGGGGGGGAAGGCTAAACTCAGAAATAAGTCGAAAGAAAAAGAGTTCAATAGGGTGCAGGTGAAAAAAGGAACAATCTTACAAATGTTTTTTTTGACGGAAACCGTACCGCGGAACTTGGGGGAACCCGGGTTAGAAAAGGGTGTAGCCGTTTTTAACGCGTTTGGGAAATGAAGGTGGAGGACGCCATTGGGATTTCAAAAAGGGGGTTGTGCCCCCCTATGAGATACACGAACTTTTTTTCAACCGTCTGAAGAAATGGGGATAGTAACAAAAAAAAATAAAATGTTTTAAAGATTGGGGAAAGGGAAAAAATAAATGGGATAAATTGGTTTGGTAAAAGGGAAGGGGGAGACCATTAAAAGGGAAAAAAAACCCCCAATTTTTTTTATTATTGCAATAAAGCCCGGTCACATAAAACCCTCTTGCCCTAAACTTATGAAAAACATGTTGAAACAGTGGGCTGGTTTGGGGGTGGGCTCGGAAAGTGAAACTTTTTTGGGGGAAATTTAAAGTTGGTTAAATTTAAAGGGGGTTTGTAGGGGCGTCGGTTTTTAAAGAGATAACGGGTCTACCATAAATTTGTGTGCAGTAGTTGGATGGATGAGAACAATTATTTGGGAGGGGGTATGTTTGGGTAAAAAAGCCCTTTTTGGTTGACTACCATTGTTTACCTCTCGAAAAGGAAAAATTTAAGAAAAAGGGGAGGCAATTTTTTACACGAAGGCGGCAGTCAAAAAAAGCCCTTCGGGTGAACCTTTACTTTTCGGGAAACCGCACAGCCGATCTAAATTGAGTCAGGCCCCCAAGGAAAGGGCTTTTAATAAAAGACTGTGACTCAAAACCCTTAGTGGTAGTTCCTTTCGAGAAGGAAAAAGGGGTTATGTTTTTAAAATCGAGGGCGACCTTTCAATTGAAATCACGGATCCCGTTTTTTAACGATAGAAATTCTATCTTGAACCAACGATAGGGGTTTTAGGCGTTTGTCAAAAAAGGGGGGGCTCAGCTCAATTAAAAAACGATTTTTTGTTCAGAGCGAGAGAAGTGCAAAAAACCTCAATTTTATTTGGGAAAAAAACTAATTTAGGTTTTTGACGAATGTTGTCAAACAAGGGGAAAAGAAAACTAGAGAGGCACACTGGAACGGAAGAAGGGGACGAATTCCAAAAAGGTTTGCCCTTGAAAATCCCCCACTGGAATATAACCAGTTGAGCCACCCGGGGAAATGACTCAATTGGGAAGGTTTCAGGGGGAAATTTTTAAAAAATTTCCCCCTTTAAGGGAATCTGCGCGGGGGAAAAAAGGGGGAAAAAGAATCCTCTCAGCATTTTTGGGTTTCCCCACCATTCGCATGAAAAAAAAGGTTTTTGCCCCTCCGAAGGGTTTTATAGTGGGGAAAATTAAGAACCCAAAACCCGATTTACGGGGAAAAGAATTGACGGGAGGAAATTTTCCGGGCAAAGGTTTGTGAGAATCGTTCATGAAATTGACAGGTAGGTTTGGGTTTTTTAAATTATTCTTTTCATCCCCGAGTTCTAGAAATTTTTTTCCAAATGGAAGAATGCCAAAAAAGGGGAAGGAAACTTGGTGCTATCGGAACTGCGGGGAAAGGGGGGAAAATTTCCCAAAAGGGGATCTGGTAAAAAGGTAATGGCCACCTCCCACGGAATAAAATGGATGTAAATTGGATCGGGGCCGGGAAAGGGGTTTTTAAAAATTTCCCGGGGGAAAATCGGGTTCCAAGGCCATGTATGGGTTTGCGCCTCCCAAATGGAATAACACTATAGGGGTTTTTTTTTTTGCCGAATATAGAAGGAAAATTTGGAAAGGGACGCCGCACCAAAGTGACGGTCATGGATTTGGAAAAAGGGTTATTTTAAATTCCCCCCACACCGGGGCTCAAAAGGGATGCGGCTTTTTTTCACGCCTTTCGGTACTTATATCCCCAAAAATGATGTTCGGTTTTTCCTTTTACTTCTGCAAACTAATTGGGTTTTGGGGTTTTTGGGAAAGGGTTAGAGTCGTTTTCTCTCCCCCACATCGATGACAACCTTTTCCCAAAAATTTGGGAAAAACCATGTGTTTATATTGACCTTGTGTAGGGGGACTAAAAATGGCCGGTTTAAAGTAAAACCTTCCCCCAAAAGCAGATTCGCCCAGGAGGAGGTGTTATTCCCCCAAACCCAAACCCTAAAGGGTTTTGGGGGTAGGTCCCCCAGGTGATATGAAAATAAAGGCTATAAAAAAATTTTCCCCCCCCACTACTAAGACACAAATTTAGATCCTTTTTGGAATCGTAAAGGGTACTACGCTCATTACATCCCCAACTATAGCGAGATAGCGTCACCCTTGAAAACCCACCCCCCAAGGGAAAAATTAAAGAGAAAGCCTTATTTGGGGTGGGAAAGGGTGCGAAGGCGTTCGCAGGAATTTAAGGGTAAACTTGTCTCGGGGAAAAATATTTTGTTTTTCCCCGGATTTCTCGAAAAAATTTTTTTTTTGCAGACGGACACCCAAATGAAAATAGGGGCTGGAGTGGTTTTTTCGCAGAAAAACGGTTTAGGGAAAACCCTATTCTATACCTGGTAAAAAATTTTTAAGGGCGGAAAAAATTTTTAGCACGGTAGAAAGGGAGTTAACTGCGATATTCGGCAAAAAGGCTAAAACACTACCTAGATGGTCAGAAGTTTATTATAAAAACCCATCCCCCAAAAAACCTAAACAAAATGGGGGCAGCAATCCCCGGGAAATGCAAAAAATGGGCCCAAGTCTTTAAACCCTTCAATTTTGAAATTCGGCATAAAAGGAAAACTTCATGGGAATCCGGAAAAGGATAAAAAGATTAGAGTGATAACTTTTCAGTTTCTTTTTTAAAATTTTTCTTTTTTTTTGTGTGTGTGAATTATTTGTGTTGTATGTGTAAAATGATTAAGGTGTTTTTTTATCAAATCTTTGAGCCTCTTGGTAAAGCAAAAAGGAATGGGATAAAATGGTAAAACCCTCCAGAATTGACAGTGTTATTTTTGTTATCTGTATATTTAAGTTAATTGCTCTGGGGGATGGTTTTCACTGCATCGGGGCCGCTCGCAGGTTGCCAGTAGCGTATTTGGGGCTTCCTAGTGTCCCAGGGACCCCGAAGGGGGAAAGGGAGCTGTGACGGGAAACATATCTCCTTCCCTTTTTTAACAGATCCCGTGCCGACAGAAGCTGCGAAAAAATTTCCAAATTCCCTTTTTGGGTGGGAAAATTTCGTAGCTGGGTGGGCAGTTTTGGGACCCGCCCAACTGACCGGGAACAGTCAAAAAAGGGGGCCTTTTTTATTGTTTGCCCCTTTTTTCCAGCTCGGAAAGGGGCCTTCACGTCGGAGAAAAATTCAACTGTACACCCAGCCTTGGCGTCTTTCGGACTGGCGGGAAGCGAGACGGGGTTTGGCGCGGCAGAGGGGGCAATCAAAGGGCCGGGGCCCGGGAAAGGGGTCGGGGAAAAGGGTGAGGGCCGACCGACAAAGAAAAGGGGGCGGTGGGATGACGAGGGAAAATGCTTTTTAAAACGGGCGGGAGAGTCCCAAAGAGGGGGGAACTGGATCTTGGGGGGGCGGTTTGGACGTCCCCGAGCGATAGGAAGAGCGATAGTGAGCCCGGGGTGGGGGTTTTCCTGGCTTGAAAGATCCGGGGGGAAACCGGAGAGAGTCCGGAGAAGAGAGAAAACCCGGATCTTTGAAGGGAAAACTTTCCCGGGCGTCCCTTGAGCGATGGTAACGGGCCCCCGTACAGCGGTCTCCCCGGCTAAAACCCCCGGAACGGAAGAGTGCGAAAAAGACTCAAAGTGAATTTAACTGTAAATTTGAATATACCCATTTTTTTTATTATTTTGATAATTTTCATGTTGAAATAAATAATTAGCCCAGATCTGAAAGTCATTTTAAAAATGAAGGTTGGGGGGCCATTACAAGGCCACTATGGCAGAAATTAAACCCAACAAAAAGGGGTAAAAAGATCATTTGCGTTTCATGATATTCTTTTTAGGGAACGGGTAGAATAATTCAGAAAAAGATAGTTAAAAAAAAAATAATGATTAACCGTGGCAACTTTTTTTTTAGAATTATTTTTTAGTTTCAGAAATACGGAAAGACAAAAAATTTAATAATCTTGTGATTTCGTGTTAAAACAACAAAAGTGAGCGATATATTCAGTTTCAAAAAATGTTGCAGTCCCTTAAAAATTAATGCGTACGTTAAAAAATAGTGACAAAAAATTTTTGCGTTTTTCTTTTTTAGTTTATTTTTTTAAAAATTTTTAGTGTTATATGCGTAAACATCCATCATTATTACTTGTTTCTTAGGTTATTTTTTTTTATGTCGATTAAAATGATTAATTGCGTTTTCTTAATTGAAGTGCCCTATAAACTTTTAACAAACATTTTTTGGGCAATATTGTTATTCAATGAAAAAAATTTTTTTTTCCCCATATTGAAAAAAAAATTCTTCGTTTTTAAAAACTAATAGACGTTCACTTAAGATAAGGAATATTAAATTTAAATATTAAAAGATTATTAACTATACGTAAAAAGAAATTTCCCAAAAACAATAATATGCTCGAAATTGAAACAAAAAAGTGGCTATAATAATCTATATTGTAATTTTACTTTATATTAGTAATAAATGAACAAATGTATAATAGTTAATCATTCAGTTTATGTTGCTTCAAATGCTTAAAGTTTTTAAAAAATGTGTTAGTTGGTGCTTATTTGCAAAAGGTTTATTGTACCAACAAGATCAAGGGTTTTTTGTTGAGGTTTTCGAAAACTGTTTTGGAAATGATCAAAACTTTAAATCTTATAGAGGATATTTTTAATTTTTTCTAATAAAATAATGATATTTCTCCCCAATATTTTTATATTTTGAAATGATCTAGAAGTTTAAATAATTATATAATCTGATATTTTTATTTATTACTAATAAGGTTTCATAGTTCTCGATATTTTTGTTATCCAATAAAACTCTTTTAAATATTTCTATTAAGAAAGATTAAAGATGGATTTTTTCGTTATCATTCTAATCATTTAGGGCCTCGGTATCCAAATGTTTTAACAACGAACTGGCATTTTAATTTGCGGGTTCAACTTCTGATGTTCAAAATCACTCCTTACGAGATGCTGAGTACGTTCACGTTCAGATTCTCTGTCCACGTTGATTATGGAAGAGGTGGACCACAAGGCGTCATTTTTCATAACTGACTTTGTTTCAAAATTAAGAGTTAATTTAGTTCGATTGTTATTTATCACTCATTTCTTAATCAATATCGCGCACATTTGTTAAAGTATTTTTGATATTCATTTTAAATATTTTCAGCTGAATTAATAGAATTTTTAGAATGGTCGCAGGAAATGAATTGAAAAATTCCGGAGTCAACATCAACGATAGTATACACTATGGCTCTTTTAACAGAAATGCCAATAATAAACAATATACGAGAATTTCTATAGGTGTTTTCCCGTAGACGTCAATAAAAAGGATGAAAGTATAGGGGATAGTTATTTAGCTTGCTTTAATTAGACGAGAAATTGATGAACTGTGTTTGAGTTGGAACGATAAATCTGAACAAATATTTTAAATACTCTAAATTAAAAAATGTATATGAATGCGAGTGTGTGATCAGATTTTTTAGTCTCATCATCCGATCTCCGCAAAATGTTAAGGAATATTTTCAACGTAAACGCGAAGGATTAAATGAAAAAATCTCCCTAAAATATTTGCTTTCCCAACAAATAAATTTTTTACTTAAGGTTTTTTTTTCGCGCCAATTATCTAATTGGAAAAGAATTGGTGAAATTACTATTGGTGTGTGTGTAAGATAATAAAGCTGCATATTAGAAACGTAATATCTTGAAAATTTGATAATAAATATCAAAGAAATTAGTATCTTGTCATTCTCTAAAATAATCATCGTGTGATTTTCGTATATTTTGTAAAGAGAAAAATTTATATTTCCTTTAAAATCAATTCTATAAATTTATCATGTAGTTCAAAAACTTTGGTACAGCCACTTTGATAATCTCCGTTTGTTATTATGCGACTCCTACAGTCCAAGAAAGTAAGTCGTTATGCAAATTTCTTCCAGAACGAACTAATGAGAAAAATAATTGATATTATAAATAATTACATGAAAAAATCATGATTGTAATTACTAATACTCAGATCCGCTGGTTTAAAAGGAAATTCTGCAAAAATATAATTTTATGTGAATCCTAGGAATAAAAAATTGAGACTTAGATTTCCATGTCAATAGTAAATAAGCTAATACTCTATTATAAACTTATGTTGTTTGCATCTTCCCATTTTTAATTTTTAATCACTGTTATTCGCATGAAGAACAGGTACTTCCTTTATAAATATTATAAAGAGCATAGTATTTTTTAAGGATGTTTCTATCCGTGCAAAATAGTGATTCCAAAACTTTTAAATAATTTTTTAAATGAGTACTCTAAAAGTAATTTTAAAATAATTTCGTAATTTTAATAGAAATGCGATTTAGCCTCACACACAGTAAAGAATGATTTTAAAAAACCCATATTTGAAGTCAGATGAGAAAATTAGCATGCAAAAAGCTAAATAAGAATGAATGTATTAAAATCTGAATAAAAATTATAACAGAAAAATAATAGAAGTAGTAAGTTTTGCGCTCTTTTGGGTTGTGGGACAACATGAAACAAATAAATCAATAGATGAAAATTAAATATCATATGTATCAAAGCCTTTCACATAATACTACCATAAATATCATATATTAGGTAGCCTTCAACGAAAAAAGAAATTAAATTAGTATGAACAAAATCAGTAAAATATCTAAAACAGATTAAAAAAGACCTATATTGAATTAAACTCTTATGAAGAACACTACTGAAAAATTATATTTATTATATATGATTATTTAAGAGGGTTATCATTGGCCACGGTATCCTAGTGGTCTGGGTAACGGGCTTGTGGCTTGCGTGTCATGAGTTCGAGCGCAGTTCTGCTGAGGACCCATCGTGTGGGGGGCGATGTAAAGTTAAATCTGTCGGGGCTTAAACGTCCTCCCCTTGCGTGGTATTAGTGGAGAGAGGGGTGCCAGCTCCCGGTGTCGTCCTCCTCACTTTATCATGGTTCAAAATTACAAGGTACGTTTAAAAACCTCGCGTGAGCTGAACAGTGCGACGTTAATATTACTCACTCACTCACTCAAAAGTTTATTATCAAAGCTCTTTGAATATTGTAAATTAAACTGATAAAGATGAAAAGGGGGTTTGTGGCTAAGAACGTCCTTACGACAAACGCTCTCCGTCAAGAACCTGAGAAATTAACGGTTATCTAGTAAAGGTGATAATTTGATTTTTCCTTGAACATTGTTTGTGTTTAATAATGTTTTAAAAAGTTCAAAAAGTTGAACTTGCTAGCCGTAAGAGAAAGAAATCGGTGAAACAATAGATAAATCTTTTGAAATCATTGAACTAAATAAAATTTTTTTAATTTATTTATTTATTTATTTTTTTAAATCACTTTTAAAAAAGATAAGGGATTTGTTTTAGATTTTCTTTCAACGACAGTTGGGAACTAAAATAAGACGAGTTATAGG
>BMAV01001002.1:0-85363 GCA_019973955.1 Trichonephila inaurata madagascariensis
AGCGTAACGAAAATTTCAGTTATTAACCCTTTTTCTGTACAAAAACAAGGACGTCTTAAGTTTTCTTGAGGCCCGGGCGCTTATGCAAAAAAGTAGGCCTCACTTGTGACCCTGAGAAGTAGAGAGTATATAGCATACATTATCAAATACTTATGCAAATGGTAATTTGTAACAAATAAATATGCATGACTCAGAACCTCCTAAATATGGGCATAAACCGACTCAAACCTCTCGATTAAATAAGAAATGATGATGTGTGGTAGTAGACATAAGCCTAGACATGGGTGACGATTATTGCATGATAGTGCAGTTTTGCCAATTGGTATATAGAGTTCGAAATTTTCAGTTTTCAGAGATTATGTGCGGGTATAATATTTGACCATTAAAGTTATTTGGATCATGATCTTATTGAGGATGAGTAGAGAATGAGATAAGGTCCACACCACGGCCGAGACCCTGGACCAGTTGGCCCATGCCTTAAGATGTCCTCTGTACAAAAAGCAAAATTCAACTATATTTTTCTTGGAATTTCTTGCAGTTTGATTCAGGAATGCCTTCACGCTCACATTTTTCTGAATAATAAAAGCACTTATTGAATAATGCTAATCTAATTGATGGCTGTAGGTAACCTAGTGGTTAGAGCATCGGACTCAAGACCGGAAGGCCACGAAATACCCTTCGAGTACACACGGAGTACGTGCTCGTTAAATCAGTGGATCCGAAAGTCCTGTGGGCGGTCGCGGCAGAAACCATGAGTGCAGTGGGCTGGAGAACATTTCCCTTTCCAGTTCTATGCCTAAATTGTGGAGATGGAGATAGGTGGTGTCGTCATCTATCGTAAAGAAGTCCAACCTGTCTCAGGCTCTGGCAACCTTCATTCCTTCCCTTCGGGAAGAACACGACAACAACAATCTAACTGATAGAGTTTATAGATTTATATTCCAATTGGCGGGCTAATTTCAAGTGACGTCATAGTCACATGATAATATAAAACACTTGTTTCTATTCAATTAGTTCATGAATTCATGTGAAGTCATGATCATACGATAAATGCAATCATGTGTTTCTACGTAATCAGTTCATGCGCTTCTTTGTTGCCAACTTTTGCGCTTTTCAGAAACTTTCTTTTAAAAAGAACATTTTTGTCAACTACAAGTATAATAACGTTCACAAACAAGCAAAGTATGCTTAATTAAATAGTCACGAATAAAATTAGATTTTTAAAAAAAAATTTTGAAGAATTTTTTTTTGTAATATTTCAGCATCTTTCCTTAATTATGAAATTCGTAATTTTATCTGAATTATATATAATATAATAACGAGTACAAGTTAGTTCAATGTCAGTTTTGAATTAGGTCGTGAATGCGTAATTCCCTTTTGTCATGTAATCGTCCTGAATTGAGCCCGTAATTTATTGAAAAAATACGAGCTCATGCTTTCGTGGTCACAACAGTTCTGCTACTTGAATAATCAGTTGAAAACTATGCTATTTATGAAATGCATTAGCTAATTGACATCTTAAGTTATAAAAAAAATCTCCTGAAAATGCATTTAACACATGCCTAATAAATCATAGTTTTTCTCAAGTTTTAAAGAAAAATTTCTTGAATGCATAATTATTAAGTACGATAATTCGTTGACAAATACCTACACGTATGTTATTCGTTTCGAAATACTTTTTGGGTGTTAAACTGAATTTTAATTAAGAGAGAGAGAGTTGCTAGTTAAAATTAATCGTTTAACTGAATTTTAATTAAGTTGTTTATTTTAAAAGGTCTTTTTCCGGAAGAAACACAGCTCCTAGGAATGATGCAATTAATAGACTTAAAAATATTGATAGTTTAATAGGCCAGATAAGAAGCTTATATATAAAGCGATGTTTATAGACTTTCAGAGTTAAAAAAAATTGCTTTAAGATTTTTGAAAAAACTTTGAATATATTTAAGAAGTTTGTCTTGTGTACTTGCACTAAAAATAAATGAATTTTTCTGAACAATTTTATAACGAATGCACAAACATTTCATCACATACAGCAACTGATACAATAGATTTAAATAAACTGAAATAGAAATTCTAAAAAAACATTTCAAAAAAGAATTGAACAAATCTTTTCGCCACATGAAAAGAAATACGAGCTTCTGAGGTTTTTAGAAATTCTTTTCTCGAGAATATTGATATCATAGCTCTTACGCAATGGCTACTGTGAACATTTTTACTTCTCCACTACCATTTAATTTTGACTCTAAATCAATTATGTGGACTCGAATGTGCCTAGTGGGCAGTGGCGTAACGTAGAACTTTAGGGTCACCTTGCAAAGTCAGGTTTTGGGCCCCCAAGCCAGACTTAACAAAAGGTTTACCTAACGTCAATGGGGCTTTAGGCCCCTTAGAATCCAGTTCCCCCGAAATGTGGGAGTTACAGGGGTGTAAGTCACGCCACTGCAAATGGACATGGTCAGGAATTTGTGGTCGGCGTTATCGAGTTCTGACGCCATTGAAGACCCACCGTGTAAAGGGGCTAAAACACTTTAAATCTGTCAAGACTCAAATTTCTCACAATGTTCGGAGAGTGTGATGTAAACTCAGGTGTGGTCATAATTCGAATCTTTTACACATTATCTATAAAGGAATGGGGCTTCAGAAAAGTATAATATGTTTAAAATATAATCATAATTTTAAAAATTATAAGCATATGAAAATAAGAAACTTTCTTATGCCAAGACATATTTATAAGTTGATTAATAAGGATTAAATGTATTCTCATTACACCAATATTTTATATAAATAGAATAATAACTTCCATATTTATTAATAAAAAAATACATTTTTTAAAATATTTAAAAATTGTAATGTTTACCTAAATTTTTGAAATACAAAAATATATAGAAAAAATATAAAATTAGGTAGGGCTTAAGGGTATGATGCATTTTTATATAATTCTATAAAGTTTTATACATCAGAGGCTACTATTTTAGAAAATAGCATTACCTAACGAAAAAAATACTTAATATTTATCATAAATTTCCATATTCTTACATGATTTTAAAAGTATTATTATATTTTTAAACATTTTATACTTTTCTGAAGCCCCATTCTTTTTATAAATAATGCGTAAAAGGTTTCGAATCATTTAATTTAAATTTAAAAATTATAGCTGTTGCGAAAATAGTTTTATATTTTTCGAACCTCTTGAAATTTAACACCCTGAGACTTCTTAAAGTGCGTTATTTAAGCACTCTTTAGCTAGCGTCTTGCTTCTCAATCTTTTTATAAGTACAGAGACAGTTACATTCAACTGAATCTAAAACTTCTTATGAAATGTAGTGGAGAGTGAAAGTACCAAGGCATATGTCGTTCTGCAATTTAGTCGTAGCTCAAAATTATGAATAAGGCAATATATTAATTCATACCTTTTAATCAATTACTATTTTATTCAATTTATGTAATGCAACCTTATACCAGAATTTAATTTTAAGGTATCCGAATACTTTCGGAAAAAATACTTTCTTTTTAAAAGTAGCATACTGAAACATTATAAATGCGCTTTTAGGAATCAATACCAATAAATACTAATATTTGATTAACAATATTTTTAAAAACAATTACCTAAATTTTACAAAAATCAAAAGTTTAAGTGAAATTTTAGCAATATTTTTGAAAAACTTCAAAACAGTAGAAAAAAAATAATAAACTTATATCAGTAAAATTATTACTAAAATAAATTAGATACATTTATCTAGAAAATGTATTAAAATTTTAATTTTTTATTAAAAATTAAAAATTTTAGTGATGATCGAGTGAATATTATAAGAAATACGACATCATTTATGAGACCATTATTTAAATAACAGGACATAACTCAAAAAATATTCATACAATAAGAAATATTTTAGTACATTCTCTAGAAAATATTATAAATATCAGGTTCAAAAAGTTTTATAGAAATACATTTATAACATTTCGAGTTATCAGCTGTTGTTGTTGTTGTTACTTGTTCCACTTGACCCAGCACAAAGCTAGACGAAGTCCAGAAGACCATTCACCAATAGAAAATCATACACCATCGTTGGATTCTCCAACATAAAATTTTTCTCAAGCCCTATACAGGACAGCAAATGCTCCAATGAAGTCTGGTGAACATTGCATTTCAGGCCTACAGGGAAAGTCTTTTGACCCTGAACAAATGTTAGTCCACGAGTATGACCACTGATTTTAGTCTAGTAATAGCTGTCTGTAGTTTCCTATCGCCTTTTAGTTCCAGGGCAGCCTCTGGACCATTTTGTTGATTCAATCATGACTAGGTGGTGTCTTCCAAGTCCTTTTATGCTGCCTCATTGTGGCGGGGGTGGGGTGGCCTGGGTGAAATGGGTGAAGTACGTCCGGAGTTTTGTACTCCTGGTAGGGTCACCCAAGGCGTGAAGGCCATTCCACTATACCCAGCTAAAGCACAAAGGCAATGGACAAAGTCAGTCTTCTTCCCTCGGGCGTCAACGATTTAGTACCAGCAGAAGCTGCACATATCTCCTCTAGCATGGAGTTATCAGACTCACCATGATAGATTTTGAACAGTTTAAATGCCCATATCTGGTAGATTAAAGACAGACCTCCGGCTTTCCTACTTTTATAAAATTGAATGTAACTTGGCCTCTAGGTAGCGTAGAAATAAAACAAGGTATGCTTTGTCAAGCCAAAAGATTCATAAAACAAAATTCAATAAAAAAAATCTATTCAAACAACTATTCAATAAAACAGAAAATATGTGTTTTGACCGAATTTGGTAATTTCAATGAGTTAAACCTTAATTGATCTAAAATCAAATAAAACATCTAAAGGAATTAACTTGGAGTCAAATCCACACAAGCTCAAGGGCCATTCTTGTGTCTTAATCGTGGCTCAAATTTGTAAGATCCCTAATGTTAGTCCAAGTTAATATCCCTAAAAAATATGTAAATTCCCGAGAATTTTATACGTCCTAGTATGATGATAGAGATTATTACGTTTAAGTGTTGTTTGTCTTGAGGGAGGGAGTGTTTATTCACGCCAGTCTATTAAGCAACGTGAGTGCTATAGGCGAGAAAGAAAGATATTAATTGCTTGAGCCTCAGTGCTGCTGTCTGCAAGAGAATGAGAGTAAACTCACCTCCCACCCAGTTAAGAAGCATTTCATTCCAGAACTTAATTGTAACCACGTAATTTCAACCCTCACAGCCAGACTACGGACAATACACTTTAAAGAAAGGTCACTCAAACTTTTTTTCTGCTAGGCTGCATACATATGTCAGCTATTTCACGCGGGCCGCAACATGAGGATAAAGGGGGAAGGAGGAGCAGAAATGCTTTAAGATCAAGCTAACATTGGAAATTTAAAATGTGGAAAATTGATTATAATATTATAATTCCTGTTTTGCTTTTTTTGACTATTTTTTTTATTTTTATTACTAATACTAAATTAGAAGCATTTAAGAAACACTTCTTCACAATGTATGCATCAATAAACGGTTTCATATGATAACTAATAAAATAACAAACTTCATAGGATGTCTTTGCTACCGCTGTGTGATATTACCACTGGCAAAACACTTTGTTGCTGTTGCAAGGATTATTCAAGAAAATGCCTATTTATCACCTCTTGAAAGAGATCTTCGAGGAAAAATGTCCTGTTTATTGGTATTTTTTAAATACAGCACTTTCGTAACAAATCAAACAATTACTGATACATGCTTGTTTTTCATTACAAAATAGTCAACTTCCCAATCGTCTTGAAACGATCTATTTTCTTCGAATATTTTTCGCTTGCAAGATATGAAAGATAGTTAAAAATTAATTCCACCCACTGTTCAATCCACTGTTGTCTATTATTACAAACCTGAACTGTTCCAAATAGAAAAAGAATATCAAATCGTACCCTTACGATACCTACAACAAAAAGTAAAATTGATGTATTATATCTCTTGAAAAAGAATTTCCCAACAAATTTTTTGTACAATTTTCTTAAATAAGTGAATTTCCCAGATCAATGAGCCATCGCCGGGCCACTTAAAAAGGCTCGGCGGGCCACATGCGGCTCGCGGGCCGCAGGTTGAGTATTGCTGCTTTAAAAGGATGAAAATATCTCCTGATGGCCAAAAAAGTTACAATGCTTGTCCTCACTGTTCTTACATTCCACTCTCTCCTAATCACATTTTTAACTGTCCTTCTACATTAGCTGAACTTTACAACATAGACCTAAGCCCACGGACCATCAACTGTTTTATTCACCAAAGGTCTTCGACGTTGCAAGAGTCATTTTGGATGTCTTCAGCGCCATTTGATTTCTCTGCACTACTTGGACAAGACAACAACAACAGGGTTATAGATGACGACGGACCTAAACGACGGTCAAGTAGCAAGGACTTAGAGCAGAGGTGGTAAACCCTTACGGATCAGCGTGTAATTTTTTTCTAAAGAAATGTTTAATGAGACATAGACGTGCCTTCAAATAATTTTGACAGGGTGTCACGATCCCGGGGTACCCCAGTGATCCTTCTTTATTTTCGACCCTCCATCTTGTCATCTAATATCTCCTTTTCTTCTTTTCCCGTCCAGACCACAGATCTATGAATGTTTGGCGCAGTATAGCCAAAACTGGCTCTTGCGCCATAAAACACCAAACTCACTCACCCAAATTGGCTAAGCTTTGTCAGAGGAAACAAGTGTGTCTCCAATGGATACTGTCACATGTGGGTGTACCTGGGAACGAGGCAACTGATGAGCAAGCTGGTATTGGGGTTGTGATCACCCTAACCCCAGGTTCCTCTGCCTTAATCCATTCTGAAATTCATTTATTCTACAGGGCCAAAATGAATCTGACCTGGCGAAATCCTTCTGCTCTCCACTGGTACGCAACTAAGAATCCTGGTCTATCTCTACAGTGCAGGAGATACAGGGCTCTTCAGACGGCCTTGGCACGCTTTAGAAGCGGTCATCTGCGTGGTATGACCTTTGTGCAAGGTGTAAAGTCTCTTTACCTGTCTCTGCTCTCTCCCCTTCTTCTGCTCATCTCTGGACTGCTGGTGCATTTCTCTGGATAGTTGTTTGGAGATCAAGACCTGGTTTGTGACCTTCTTACGCGGAAAGGTCAAATGGACTTGGTGTAGGCTTTCCTGCTCCAAGGGATTTGAGTCAACAACAACAACAGAAATGATCAAATTTTAAAATCATTGCTTTATTTTCTGCGTTCAAGAAATAAAACTAGACATGCGTTTTTAAAATTTTTACAGCTTATAGAAAACATGTTTATAAGATACTGTAGAAAAGATTGGGGGTAATTCATTCTTTTGCACCGGAATTTAAAAACGATTGAAACTATTTTTAGAAATGTGCAGTAAAATACATCAATTTAAAAACCTTGTTAATTGTAGGATTAAAAACTTCTTTGCTGGAAAAAAGAATTTTAAACAACATTTCTAATTTTCTGTACATACTTAAACGAATTAAAATATCGGATTAATTACTAAAAGAATCATAAAAAAAAATAAAGAAATACTCTTCCTCAATCCGAAGCTGGAAATTTTGGTAGAGTTTATAAAATCAGAATTACTTCTAAGACCTTAAGACTGAAGTCTAAGTAGTGTCTGCGGTAGCCTAGTGGTCATGGTCTGGAGCTGGTGACCAACTTATTGTGTATTCGAACCTTAATGCCGCTGAGCGAGTGATGTAATTGCCGCCGTTCAGCTACTCAGCTGGCGACGGACCCGTCATTTTGAACCATGGTCAGGAAAGGCACATGAGAACTGCCCCTTTCCCAACTACCATACCAGACCAACGGGAGGAGTATGAGCTCTCGACAGTTTCCACGTGCATCGCTCCCCAACACGTTGGGTCTTCAGCGGTACTGGGCTCGAATCCATAACATGCAGATCACGAGTTCGCTGCCCCGACTACTAGGCTACTGCAGCCCCCTAGTGCCACTGAAAACCCTCCGTCTTGAGGGACTGATGCATGATAAATCTGTCCCGGGTCAAAGTTCTCCCGTGACAGTTATGAAAGTTGGGTGCTAGCTCAGGTGTCGTCTTCGTCACTTGACAGCGGAACAAAACTATGAGACCCGTCTTTAATAGCCATCATGTTGCTGTACAGTGCAATATTGTGATAAATACTCACTCACCCGAAGTCTGAATAAGAGTTTAAGTTTTAAAATTTATTTTTTCGCGTTCGGTTCTTCGATTCAAATTTCTCAGGGAGCTATAAGTAACTTAGAATATCCGTTTATTTCATTCTTCAAATAAGTTTAAAAAATGATCGCAATAATATTCCCTCTTAGTGCAGCGTTTCTCAAACTGTGGGGCGTGGAAACTCTACGAGGGGGGCGAAAAGTCAAAAACAAAAGATTATTTAAAAATTATTGATTTGCTGAAAGTAGACAAACAATATACATTCTGACATAATGAAAGTAATATACACATTTACGCTGATATATTATGCTTATAAATGTATCAGTGCTACTCAATGTATTTTATAATTAATTTAACAAAACTAATTTAAGAACAAGTTCATTAATTACCAGTGACCCCATGGGCTTATTTATATATAATTAAAAACAAAAATCAACACTTGATAATTTGTATAGTTTATAATTTTTCCTTAACTGCTAATTAAATTTAAACAATTCGCTTAACAGTGCCAACCGTTTTCCACTTAGGCGCGCATATCTGATGTATTGAGGGGGGAAATAAAGAAGAGCAAATAATCAAATAATCTGAGATAAGTAAATTCTTCGCAAACACTGTTAAGGTCCTTTTATTGCATTCCAAAGCCTTCTGAATAATTTTATGGATAGCACTGCATAGAAAAGATCGTACTTCGGAAAGACGTATATATACGTCCGAGGAGATAAACGTTTTGGTTTAACCAGAACGTTTATATACGCCGGAGGTGCGTAAGAGAGTTAAAGTCGTTTCGCAGTGTTAGGGTCAAAATATAGTATTATTGAATTCAATACATAGTTATTGTATGAGGGGGCGCGTTGAAAATTATGATTGAATATTGGGTCGCGAATATTGCAACTTTGAGAAGCATTGACTTAGAGATTGTTTTAACTGAAGTTCCATTATTTACCAGGCACACATAAAGGCCACCCAACACACAGCAAGCACACCATATAAAAACTCCTTTGGGACCGAAAAGGCAAATTCTTTCCAATCAAATCTAGAAGCGAAGCGCGATTATGCAAATTAAGAACCTTTTAAATAGCAGAAGTTTAGCGTAAGCAGGGTGGCCTTTGGGAAGTGATTATGCTAGTCTGTGTTTATTGATGTCAAAGCAAAAATAAGAGAAGTTATTCGACATTCAAGAGTTCAGCTATTCGTTCCAGTGCGTTCAAATCAAGGTGGATACCATTCCACACGAGGTAAACCAAAACGTCTTTTAGGATCCGAGTGAGTTGCTACTTACCTATGATATAGAGTTAGGATCGTTCAAATTAATTCTATTAATTGTGTATTTACTGAGGTTAGGAGTAGGCAGTAAAGTTAAATATAGTGATAAAGGTCGTACTTATTTGGTAATACGTATTGTGTATTTCTTCACCTCAGATCCGCTAAATTAAAATATAAATGTTATGATTGTATAGTGTTTAAGTTAAAATCTTAATAAAGAGATATTAAGATTATGGCAACTCCTGGTTCTTCATTCACTCCCACACCTATAGGTCACTAGGAAACCGTAGGAGTAAGGCAACCCTCACGAGCCAATGTCTTACACTACGATACATTAAATTTAGTTAAGACCATTTTATTTCAATACACGGAAAGTAACCGCCATTTCACTCTTCTCTCCATATTGTACTCTTCTCTCGATTTCGATGGCAGCGCCATCTATATAGTTTTTTAACTCCAGGCGAATCTTATAACCACTTTCAAATTTTCTTTATAAATAATGGGTTTATTTGATTGTGCTTCGAAAAAAATTTGTTTTATTCATTATTAACTTTACTTTAGTAGCATCCCTTAAAATCTTTCCTCTATAAAGTAAATGAGGACAATATTAACTTCTATTAGATGTCCAATATACTTGCTAAAATGGCTACAAATCCGAAGCACATTTTTGAAGAGCAGTGGATATGTACGAGGTTGATGTGATGTGGAAGTCTGGAGAGTGAAGTCAGGTGTCATCCTCTTCGCTTGAAGGTGGTTAAAAATTACGTAAACTTCGTGTTTTTTTTAAGTGTGGTGTAAATATGCAATTAATCATATTTGCCAGAAGAATACGATTGCACATATATGGAACAAAGAAAAAAATAGTTAAGTTGCAAGACTCCTTTAAAACCGATAAATCAATAAATAAGAACAATCCGAAATTAAGAAACGTTATTACGATCCGAAATTTGAAGAAAATATAAATACAGTGAGAAAGTAGTTTCGAAACCGTCCTTCAGCACTAATTGCTTTGTACTTAAAAATAATTTAGTTAATTAAAAAAAAACTACTATTTAACCGCTTGCTGGAAAAACTTATAAATATTGTAATAAAAAATTGAGTTAAAAAAGGAAAAGAATAAAAAAATATTGTCCAAAAATTTTAAAAAAGCAGATTTTTAACACCTTTTAAGTTCCTTTATTGGGAAACCTTTTGAACCGATTTTTACCCATTTAAAACTCAATTAATTCGAAATTTTCCCAGTGGGGGCGAAACATAAATAATTTTTGTTCCATTGCCCTGATCGGATCATAGGATTAACTATTTCAATTTGGCCACAATTCCCCCAAATTCCTATTTGCAAAAAAAGTTAAGTTGCACCCTAAAAGTTTTTTTATGTAAAAAAAAGGGAGGTCGTCGCAATTTTTTTACCATTAGAAACAATTGTCTATTTTTTCAAAAATGGAAAAAAAAAACCCCGTGTGCATGTGAAAATAATTTCTCAACTGCTAAATTCAGACAAAAAATTTTTTTTTCAAAATTTCTCTTTGGGTCTGTGAATAAAACTCATTTTTCTTCTTTTTTCCAAAATAGCTGGGGGTTTGATTAGGGGTAAACGGTTGAAAATTTCTCAAAACTTTTTCGATTTAAACGTTTTCATGTTTAATGCTGATGCAAGTTTCAGAGAAATATTGAGCTTTTCTTATGAAAAATATCATTAAATTTATTTTATCTCACATGAAAGCACTTCCCGATTTCCTTAGTTGGGTGATTCATTTTACAAACAAAGGGCCTATCGACAAAAAAGGGTGCCAAAGGTATTCCAGATTCTAAAAATGACGCTTTAAAAATTAATTGACCAAAATTTGAAGGGGTTTTAAAAAAACGAAAAAACAAAAATCTTTTATTGCAGATCGAAAAAAAAAATGTAAATAAGAGTTTTTCAAAGCGCTTTTTTTTTAATTAAAAAAAAAAATTTCTTAAATAAGAATAAAAGATATACGGAAAATTAATGTATTGTGATAAAAGCGTGGGGTGTGCTTTGTACTACATTTTTAGACTAACTCAACATTTCGGAATAGAACTGGTAAGAAATTATAACAATTGATATCGAGCACCCCCCGCTCTTACCCCAGGGGAATTAATTTTCCCGTTTATCATTTTATTCTTATATTAAAAATTATTTTTTACTTTTTAGTTCGATTAACCATAAAAGCGTGTTTGTTAGTTTTTTTAAACTACAATTTATTAATATAATTGTTTCAAATTGTATAGAACTTATTATGGTTTTATAAAAATGAAAAATAAAAAAAAAAAAAACATAGTTTTTTTTTTTTATCAATGACAGGATGGGATGGGGATTATTTAATAGAATAAGCTTATCATTCTTTTATTTTTTTATTTTTTTTACGTAAGATCAGAATTCAAAAGGGCTCCAGATATGTCAAATGCACAAAACACAAAATAAAAACGTAAATGATTATTAATTAAAGTTTTGAAATGCTTTGAAGGTGACATTTTGAAATACCTCATAATCCAAATTAATGATTCTTCCTCGTAAGACTTTTTTTACATGTAAATTCCTAGAAAAGAATTGCCGCATTCGTTCTATATATTGTCTGGCTCCATTAGGACATCTACTTCTCAACTCATGGTTCCCAGAAATGTGTATTTTCAGACCTCAATCCCTTTGGCACCAAAAGGTACCATTTTAACGTTTTTGCACCAAGGAAATTAATTATACTTCAGCATTTGACCTCTTATATTGAAATTCTAAGAAGAAGTCGTTCGTTTCGTTCTACATTGTCTTTGGTTCCTAAGAAGACCTAACAGTTAATCCATCTCAATGTCGGTTCCTAGAAATGCCTCTTTCCAAACCTCAATTATTTTAAAAAGAAAAAAAAAGGGTTTTTCTTTAACTATTTTTAAATGAAATTTACCGCACAATTATTCGTTTCTTCTTTCTGCTCTCTGGCTCTTTCTGTTGTTGGTTTCCCACTAAAACCTAAACAAGTAATATAAACAAAAAAATTTTAAGTCAATTCCTACTTAGGTCAACAAAGAAAAATTTTATTTTAGTTACTTTTTATTAAATAATTACAATTAATATCAATATGTATATATGTCGCAGGAAAATGATGAAATTATAAATTTCATCTAATCTCTAAAGGAGATGATCAATTGACGCGGGAGATGTTAAAATAACGTCTCTCGTCATTTTCCTGATAAAAGTAAGGGATTTGAACAACTCCCTGTGATCTGTTTCAGTGAAATACTCAAATAATATTGTCAAGAGTTTAAAAGTGTTTATTTAACAAATAGGGTGCATTATTAAATGTAGAAGTAAGTAATACAGCAATAGAGTTAATGAAATACAAATTATTTATTCTCGAAGCTAATCAACAAATAATTAGAAAATTAGGCTGGTATTTTTTTATGTGTAACATCTTTCCTCTCGGTTGCTTACACACTAAAATATCAATCCCTATGTTAATCCTATGGGGCCATTTCTTAAAAGATAAGGGGTTGATATTTAGGGGATCGATAGTACAACCTGTATTGTTAGGAAGTACAAGGTCTCGACCCCCCAGGTGTCTTTCCCCCCCGGGCAGCATTTTGCCAATGCAAATCCTTACTAGTTCATTTCACTGAAACAGTTCCGTGATTTGATAAAATCACTTACTTTCAGCAGTAAAATAACCTTGAAGAGACGTTATTTTAACATCTCGCGTCAATTGATCATATCCCTTAAGGATTTGATGAAATTCCTAATTTCGTCATTTCCCTACGACATATACATATGACAAAATCACAATATATAATGGCAAACTAGAAAGCGATTTTCCTTTTAATTTTTCTTTCTATATAGGGTGTTGGACTGTTATTTTATTTTTAATAGTTATTCATTAATTAAATTTAATTATTTCAATAAAATAGTATATTAAAATGGAATCATATATTCAAGGAAATTAGGCCATCCCCGGGTGGTTTTCGAACCCACGACCTTTGGATTAGAAGTCCAACGCGCTATCCATTGCGCTACAGGGACAAAACGAGCGTTTTTCCTTTTTATATATCGTGTTGAACTACTATTTTGTTTGTTTCTATACATTAATTAAATACAGTTAATGAATTAACATCTGAAAAAACTGTATTAGCATCGAGTGTCATCCACTACAAGTTTCAAAAAATGTATTTGGACTAGAGTGGATGAATAAAAAGTATTTTATTTACGATTGAAAATTTGAACAAGATATATATATATATATAAATAAATATATATATATACATATAGGGATAGTGTAAACTAATAGTAGGAATTGAAAAAACAACTACAAAGTTTTTTAAAACGAACAGTCCTAAGTTTTTAAACTTTAAATAATCCAATACAGTAAAAATCGCGTGAAACGAAACTAAAGGAGGTGAAACATTTTTTAGCGTTAAAAGAATTTTGCGTGTTAAAGGACACTGAAAAAAAACCCCATCATACATCCCCTAAATAAAGTTTATTAGAGTTTTTTTTTTATTTACACAGATATGTATACATGCATAGATTTAGTAAAAATCAATGAAACAAAAACATTCACAAGAACTTGATGATATTTAATACAAAATTTTCAAATTTTTTGAAAAACAAAGCATTTATTGAGTTTTGGGAGATAAATCTGATATTTTGCTTTGCATTGTTTTTTTTATCGTCAAATTGTCTGAAAATTGTTAGATATCATCCATTTTGTTTTTCATATCATCATCACAATGTGCGTCTATGTAATTGAGCATACTTTTCATGATGTTCCTCATTTCGGGTGACGTGGAAACAGGAGCTGATTTTATTTTCGCTGTCGGAATCTGCATCAATGATATTTTTTGAGCTATTTGAACTAACTCCAAAATGTCTTTGTCTGCCATAATAGGGCTGCACGCAGATATAATCATCTACTGCAACGAATTCTTCGTATGATACATCGAAAATACAGAAATTTTCCCAACCATTTCGTGAAATGTCGACTCAGTTTCAATATCCTCCTTCTCTCAGAAGGGAAATCTTTAAGTGTTAATGCTTTTCGTTTTCTGTTAAGCGAGAAAAAAAATGTATGAAAATACATAGTAGTTTATATCGGGACCATTGTATTATTTCGTTTGTTAACCGATATTTCATCTTAAGTATTTTCACGTTAAATGTATTCCACTGTAGTTATCGAGTAAGTTTAAAACATCACATATTAAAATCGCGTGAACCTGATCTTAGTAGATAATAATAAGAAAAAAATTCTGCCTGTAGAGAAACTAATTAAGGAGCTTTAAATTGAGAAATGATCCCACCAGATTTAACTTTATTTGTGAAATATTTAGCTCAAATCAATAAGATGTTGACTAAAGACTCATTCACGAGTGATGTGAGTAACTTTTCAGCTGATATATATTTATTATTATCAGGATATAGAAGTAAAAATAAATTTTATGATATGAAAACTTCTGAATTTTTATTTCAGTAGAAGTAAAATGTTGTCAGCAAACGTATTTGATTCTTAAAAAATGACGAATAAAATATTTTCTCAAAGAAAAGCAAATAGTTTATATAAAAATTACAGAAATTCAAAGCAACATAACTTAAATTTATAAATTATTATTTTTTTATAAAAATATGAATCTTTTGAAATTTTTTTTCGCTCTCTTTCATAATCTTTTACACTCACCTAATTTTTTGTAGTACATCCCATAATACTCTATTCTAATTTCATGAAATAAAATTTTTTTTCTGTAATCATTTTTGTTGAGGAATTTTGGTCCTACACAACCTCTTATTAAAACAAATATTACTTTAAACGAGTTTTTCTTGAATAATAACTTTTTCTAAATGTAAATTGAATTATTTTTAGGGTAATACAATATATATTTAACTTTTATTCTGAAAAATTTTGTATAAAACTAAATAACAGCAACAAAAAAAAAATTAATAAAAAATGCAATCAACTGAAAGAATGCGCGTTGACGAAGATTAATTATTGCAACTTCAGGAACGTTGCCAACGCCTAACATAGAAGAAAAAAAAGAAGAAAAAACCTGCTTCCGTATCCTGTGTAATGACAGAATGTGTGACAGTAGGAAATCATGACACTTGGCAGATGTATTTATCCCTTCTTTTAATCGTGCACAAAATACAAAGTCGGCATTGTATGTGTGTAAAAGAGTGCAGATAACCATGCAACACTATGCGCTATTTTAGAACATTGTGTAAAGATTATTATTAGTTAGTACAGTGCTTGTTTAAATGCGTTAAGCGTTTGGTGTTCTTTGATTTTTTCCCCTTAATTTTCTTAATGCACTGGCTAATATGGAAGTTAGTATTATTAACATATTTTCAAATCCATTTCTTTTTTTTCTATCCAGAAATAGGAAAGTACTTATTAGATTGAAAATTCCTGATGCTTGCTTGCATTATACAGTCATATAAATTGAAATGCTAGAAAAATTACACAAACCCGCGTATGCAGAGTAGTACTTAGCAGGAGTAATTGTTGCAGATAGATGTGTCAAAAGATAGAAAATTACTTAGCGATTTGAAAATCCCTGATGATTTAGTTACTTTAATTGTACAACCATATTAATTCAAATGCAAGAAAAACTACACAGACACGCGTATGCAAATAACAGAGAAATACAACCAATTACACTGCTGGCCACAGAAAATGCAACACCAAGAAGAATCGGAGATATCATAGCGAAACTTATTTGGCAGATAACATGTAGTACAAAGTTCAAACGTTTAAAATTACAGTCTCTTGTGACGTGTGGGATGATGACAAAATCAATAGTTAGTGTAGCCGCCATTGTTAGCTATAACTATTGCCATACGCCTCGGCATAGAACCAAAGAGGTTTTGGATGTATCCTTGGGGTATAGTAGTCCATGCGGCTTCCGCACATTGCGAAAGTTGATCTGATGTAGCCAGTGGCGTAACGGAGAATATTTGGGGCCCCTGCAAAGTCAGGTTTTGGGCCCCAAGCCGGATCCTACAAAGGATTGCAAAACCATACGTACTTAGCGTCAGTCAGGCTTTGAGCTTCCTAGAGTCCTGGATTTCCCGCAATGCGGGGGGTTGAGGGGGTGTACGTTACGCCAATGGGTGTAGCAGCAGGTGGTATATCCTGGGCCAGTCGTTGTGCAAACATGGACCACACGATTTCGATTGGTGATTGATCGGGAGGACAAGAAGGGCAAGGAAGCAATTCAATCTGATGGATAAAGAAGGATCAGGACGTCCATTCCTTTTTCTTGAAGAATATCCGTCTGTTAGCTGACGAGCTAATGCTATACAGAATGTTAGCAGGTCTTAACTTCTGTTTCTTTTGTTCATTTGTCACAGTATGAAACTATTTATGAGGGCATGGTCAATAAGAAAATAAAAGATACAATCTTCTTATTTGGTATCTTTCTTTTATTTGATCGAAGTGATCAACCCTTCCCATGACATCGTTGTATACAGCGACAGCTTTCCGACAAGATACTTCTTACTATCATCTTTTTTTGCCGATTCACAGATGTCATAATCGCTGGATTATGTGCAATAGAAAAAAATAATAAATAAATAAAACTAAAGCGCGAATTTGTTTTTCCATCGTTATAGTAACTAAAAGTCAATATATTAAAATAGGTTTTCCGCTTCCCATAGGTGTACTTTGTAGGATAATGTAGATGGAAAGTAATCTCTTCCCAAGGTCCGCGCGAAAGGGTTGAACCGAATATTAAAAAAAACGGTTCAATTAAATTGAGCTATAGAGTATGTCGAATGGGCAAGACATAAAAAAAACATACTGTACTTTTAACAGATAATTTTAGGTTCATTGAAAAGTAATTCTCGTCAGGTTCTGATTTGGAAGGAACAAGCAATTAGCCACCAAGAATCTTTCTCTTACAAGAGAAATTGAATCTCGATGCAGGTTAGAAACTCTTCGCAGAGTTGTATGTATTTAATTGAGGCGATTCAAATAGTCACAGATATTGATATAAAATCCTTGAACAACTTGATATAACCTATGACATGAAGTGAGTGGAATGGTCTCATATCACTCTCCAGAATTAATCCAATCGAGCACCTTTGAGATTGGACATATTGACAGAACAATAGCAGTACTAAATACTTCTCCATTTAAAAAGTTTATATGAGCCTCAACAGTTGGTTTTTAAAATTTGCTTGTGTATCCACTAACTGAATTTTATGAATGGAAAGCCAATAAAATCTGATGTATCAGTTTATTTTTAGAATTTTAAAATTATTTAACCTATAATTTTTTCAAATAATTTACCATTTTTAAAAAAAATTGTTTTCACACACAAAAAAAATATTATTTAGAATTTTATTAAAGGTAACTTTCTCTAAATAAGTGTACAAATATTACATGATAATTTTTTTAATTTGTCCACATTGTTTCAAAATTTATCTTTGAAAAAATCTCGAATCTCAACTTTTGAAAGCTTAGCAATTTCATCAACATCGAATGACATCAAACACTGAGGTAAAAACATTTAAATATTTAAATTTCCCAACTCGTTTGTTAAGGCTGACTAAATTTTAAAAAATGACATGAGATTTTCACATGCCAAGATGTCACAAAGTTTTTTAAACGCTTGAGATTTACCTTGATAAACATCTAGAATCACCAACTGCTAATTTCAGCATGACACCTGCAAAATCTTTTTTGTGATAGTGAGCAGTTTTTGACAAGATCTAATCTCAGCCTAAAATCTACCACTTTTAAACTGAAGGAAATGGAAGGAAAAGTTCCCCCGCAAAGATATAACTCATTTTGTTTTGTGTTGCTGGTTTTCAATCCAATCCTTTCACTTCCTACCTAGCTCTTCCGTAACGTGTTACATAACCGCTAGCAAACTCATCTCCTTCCTGGAAGAAAAGAAAAACAGAAAACAATTATTGTTTTAGTTGGCACAATCATTGAACTCTACCAACTTAAAGTCTCCCAAGTCAACACAAAGGGTTCCATTGCCAAAGACCCAGTTTCATTAATAGACAGGTACGTTCCAAGGTCACAAGCGTAATCGGAAACGTCACACTAACTTCGTTTGACAGGGATCGCTGTATTCCAAGCATTGTGTGGGGTGTTACAAGATTTTAATCTGGAAACACACCTCTCATAGTGCATCTGCTATTGGCAACGGTGAATGAAAGCGGCTGCCATAAAAATAGTCGTTAAGAGGGCTTAATTGTTTCACAAAGAATCTCAAATGGATGATCGTGACTTTATTTTAACATGTAATGGAAGGATATATTTGTGACTTAAATCAATTGCAATTGTTGAAAATGTATTATTTATTTATTTTTATTTTAATTACATATTATACACTTTAAATTTCAGATGGCAACGTTAGTAATAAAATTGTATTATTCTTTTTCATTTACTTTTTGTATTTTTGCGAATGGCAACACCAGTGTTCGGTTCGATTGTTTATGTTTTAGAATAAAGTTCGTTTTTGATCGGTGATATTCGAAATTATTTATCTCTTTTATTTCAAATTGCTAGCCACCGTTGCTCGAGTTTTAATTAAAACTACTTCGATTTAGAAGTGTGGAAAAGGTGATTTGGTGTCCTTATAGTATTTTTGAAAGCTAAGAAAATTAGTTTAGATTTTCTTTTGGAAGCTTTTAACAGTAATATGTTCGCCGAAATCGCATTACTGGAAGAGAGTATATTTAACAGGAAAAAACAATTTAACTATTTCATGTCTATCGAATCATACAAGGCAGTCAATGGTTGGCAAACCTTTTAGGTGTGGCTCAAAAAATTATGGACATTTTTTTGGTTATCCAGTACACTTTACTTTAACACGCAATAAAGACTAAATAAAATATTTTCAAAATTCTTTAATACTAATTATTTAACATTTTTACTTTTAAAATTAAAAAAGAACTAAAATATAAAAGCATACAAGCGTATTTTAATGATTTTATGTACAGTGGGTGATCGGTTAACGAACACTTCCACGAAAGATTTTTGTGTTCGGACACATATTCGGATAATGAACAAAACGAATTCTAACGAACACTTCTCGGCTCTGAAAAAAAATTAATATTAAATATTTGTTATCATTTTGCATACAAAATAAGATCACTGAAAGGAGAAATGTTTAAAGCATGCTTAGTATTGATAATTACTAAATGAAACTTGAATTAACAATGAATTTAAAGGTCATTCAATAATTATTATTATGACTAAAATCAATACACACTTGAATACTAGAATTTCAATATAAATATCAATATTTTTTCTGACAGCTGATAAGTTATGGGCGAGTGGATTTGCTGACATAGCAAGTAAATTGCAATTTTTAATTTTTTTCAAACAGTAACTTAAAATATAAAGCTCCCGATGACCCTGCCGCCGAAAAAATACTTAAAATAAAAAACGGACTATAAAAATCTTTTTTCATCTCCTAAATTTATGTTTTACCAATTAAACTTCAAAGTTCTATTAAAAAAATCAAAGAATATTAAACAATTTAGCCCCCGTTTCGGTTTTCATTTCATTTTTAGTCCCCAGAACGAATTAATCGTTTTCCCCACATGAAGTCTATAGTGAATCGATGATCTTTAAAAAGAAAAACGAAGCAACATAGTCTTAAAAAGGAAGTTTGTTAACCGATCACCCACTGTATATTTATTACGGGAATTTTTTCATTCTTTATATATGTAAAAGTTTTAAAATTAAGGAATTCTCGCTGTAATTCACGCTGTTTTGCGGTTGTTGGTGAAACAAAAGTTTGAATATTAACTATAATAATTGACGAACTAGATTAAAACTTGCGAATTTTCGTATGACTGCTGCTTAGAATCCACTAGAATTGGAACTCGTTTGGCTGTGATTCAAGGCTTTCAGTCTCACAGTTAAGGGAATCTTTATTATTATCAGTTAGCGTGTGTGCGTGTGTTCGAAGTTGTCGCGTAGTTAGGATTTCGCTCCAATGGGGAATGATAACCATTAAGATATTCGTATATTAAATTATTAAACTGAATAGCAGTTGTGAGTTTTATTGTGAAGACGAGGGTCAAAATAATTATCTCGAAACAGTAATATGAACTCCGGTTCATTTCGGAATTTTATATCAATAACACTATTGAAAAACTTCTTAAAAATATCTCTATATCTCAACAATAAAACATAATAACTTTTGGATTGTAAGATATTTTCTTTTGTTATATGATGACACACCTAATAAAAGTAATTTAAAAGTAAATAGATTTTTTTAATTATTTTCTACAAATAAGCAAATTATAATTATTAATTGTCTGGATGAAAAAAATTGTATTTCGAAAAAACGATTTATAAAATACAATATTTTGCTTTACCGACAGTGGCGTAACGTACACCCCTGCATTCAAAGGGGCCCAGGAACTCTAGGGATCCCAAATATTGACTGACGCAAAGTATGTATTTGGACTTGAGGCCCGAAACCTGAGTTTGCAGAGGGGCCCTAATTTTCTCCGTTACGCCTCTGTTTAGCGAGTTTCCGAAACAATTTATAAAAAAGGAAATTTTGGAGGAAAGGCATTTATTGATTTTTAATATATACAGTCGAACCTCTGTATAACGAACCTTTATATTGTGCGAATATTCCTATACAGTGAACTTTTTCCTGGAACATTTCATGATTTTCTTCGTATAATAACCTCCCTGTAGCGAAGTGCATTTTCTATATAACGAACTTTTTCTTTTGTGATTCAATCTTTGTTCTCCCTTTTTAAAGTGTTTCTGAAAAAATTTCAAGTTATTCTCTCTTTAACACATTTTATGGTAGTCATAAATCTTGAAGCGGTTTTATTAGATCCTAACTCGCCGAGAGCAACAGAGTTCTGGACGTTTCATCCAAGAAGTGCCACCTTTAACCCCATTGTCCAGTTTATACTAGAAACATCTTCGATATCCTCTTTCACCTTCAGGGGAGTTGTCCCGTATCTCCGTGTTCTAATTATAAAATAATGTATGTTTAACATTACTTGTATGCTTTAAATTAGAAAATGTCCTTAAAAATAAATTAAACATATATTAATTTTAAAAAAGGTGTGAATTATTACTTATTTAATATATAGTGTTTCTGAATTTAAAATTTGTTTTAAGTGGTTTATATATAAAGTATATTAAAAGATGAACCTCTATACAACGAATTTTCCATTTAACGAACTTTTTTCCGGGATTTAGCTACTTCGTTATATAGAGGTGCAACTGTATATTTTAGCTGTAGTTCGTACAGGGTTTCCTAAGAAACCATGAACATTGTAAAAAAATTGTTGTAAATATCGATCCACCTGTGCCAAGAAGGCATGTAGATCTTCTGCGTCCAGGGCCTGCAATGAACTTAAATCAGTACTGCTCTTGACGTTGTGCAAAAATCTGGCGAGGGAAAATTTAGTTTTAGAATTGTTCTGGTCAATGGCATAACGTACACCCCTCACATCGAGGAGGAGCCCAGGATTTTACTAGGCCCAAAGTCTGACTGACGCCAAGTAAGTACTCTTTGTAAGATTCAGTTAGGGCCCCAAACCTAACTTTGAAAGGGTCCCTGATATTCACCATTACGCCTCTGGGTCTGGTGACGTAGCAGTCCTATTAAGGTATCCGACTACGTTCGGAACCGTGATTTTAAACAAGCGCATAAATGGATAATTTTCTGATATTTAGTGTCACTTAGATTAGAATACAAAAAAAATTGTTTAAAGGACATTTTGATAAAAAAAATATTTAAATAAAATATTTTGGGAAAAATTTAACTTAGAATAATTTTTTTAAATGCTCTTTTGGAAAAAAAGCTTCTGTTATAATAATATTTTTCCTGTATATAGAGCTCAGACCCTCTACAGAGGGTCCACTAAATTTCTGAAATATATAACTTAGAAGTTGGTTTATCCATATTTTACGACTACAGAGAGGGAAGAATTTTTAAAGGAAAAACGCCGATAATTATTTAAATTGGTGGTAACTCTGAAAATAATGTGAATTTTTCAAAAATTCTAGTTGAGCCTCTGTAAGGAGGTCTGGGTATATACAGGGAAATATTATTATAAAGAAATTTTCACAAAAGGAGAACATTTGGGAAAAAGATTATTTAAGTTAATTTTTCCCAAAATATTATTTTAAATACTTTTTGGGTAAAAATGTCCTTCAAACAATTTTATACATGTATTCTAATCAAAGGACACTAAATATCATAAATTATCCGTTTTCGCTTTTTAAAATCACGTTTCCGAACGTAGTCGGATACCTTAAAGAAATTTGTGGATTAATAGTTAGTTAGGCATCGTGCTGATCTGGAATTTTGTATTAAAAACACCTCTCGTCTTTCCTTTTTTTTTAAATTCCAAGTTTCAATAAAATCTTTTTTAAGATAATTTTTTTTTAAAATTTCGGATACAAATAATTATTCTGAATATGTTTCGAGAATGGCTCAATTTCCTCATAAGTTTTAAGATAATTCATTATTTAGCGATTGTTAATTTACTTCTCGCATCAGAAAGTAATTAAAAACTAACTCTATTTTTAATAATTCAATTAACTGTTCATTAACTCGAATTTGAAGAATCTGTCTGCTTTTTTGAACATAAAAACAATAAGAAAAAAAATTAAAAAACACATCTTAAAACCTTTAAATTTCCCCCCCAATCGATTAAGTCGTCACGTGCTTAATACATTAAAAGGAAATATTTCTGGATCGAAACATATTTGGAAATTTCATTCCATGAAGTTCAATATTCAAAAAGAAACATTTTCTCAATTAATGACACAAATATTATATCATACCCATCAGTGTTAATGATTATGCCTTTGATTAAAAGTATATCATTAAGCCTTTCAGATCAGTTATATTGTATTCCTTTACGCAGGTGCATGTGTTTCATATCAAAAAATAAAACAAGATAAGATGGTAATTTAGCATTTTTCACACCACTAATAGATATTTTAATCTATAAGCTGTGGTCCTCAGCTGTGTAGTACTGAAAACAAAGAAAATTTCGATTGACCTAAATAAACCATGTTGTAATTTAGTTCCATATTTTAAAAAAGAAACGTTCTGTCTTCTCTTAGTTAGTATTCAGCAGATCATTAAAATGTGATTTATATTCTGTAATAACAATCCATGAAAATATGTTTGTAAAAAGTAAAGCAAAAAAAAGGACTGCACTCTCGTATATTTGTGCCATTAGCCAGACTAGTTTAAAAACATGAATGGTTACCATCTGTTCTATCTTTTTTACTATTCTGCATAGTAGACATCATCAGAAGGGTAATGAATCGTCTGTTATAACTTCGGTACTACTCAAAATATCACGGGTTTTCTTGTTATTTCTATTATTTCTATCCTGCTCCCGTTTTTTAAAAATAATAAACAACCTTGTGAACAGTCGGCGGGGTTATCGGTGATTTTTGCAAACCAAATTTTCTCCAATGCCAGTAGAAAGTTTTTTAAAAAGTATAAGAGCGATTTAAATTAATGTTGTGATTTCAGACTTTTACAAATGATCTAATTGTATCTGTTTGACGTTGACGAGAGTTGATTGCTTTAAAAAATGTTTTAAATTGTAAAATAAGCATATTGTTTTTATTGGGTTGCGTTGGTGTTTTGGCAACAGAGTTTGTTCAAACGAAAAAAACACACGCAGCATTTTTTAGTTTTAAATTTTATTTGTTATATGTTACTTTCTTTTAAGTAATAGTTATTTGATTTTTTTTTCTATAACAGATTATTTTATTTTATTCATTTTATATTTAATTAATAATTACCGTAAAATCCGGTGTATAACACGCACTTTTAATACAAAAAATAAGATCGAAATTTACGGGTGCGCGTTATACGCCGGGTATAAAAACGATAGCTTTAAAAATAAAAGAAATGAGCTTTAAAAAATAAATTATGATACATACATCGGCATATGCGCGGTATGCGGCGAATATACCTGAAAATTAAAAAATACAGTTTGAAAGTATAGGTGCGCGTTATATACTGGATTTTACGGTATGCTTTTTTAATTTGAGACATACAAGCCCTTTGAAATTTGATATGGGAAGCTTGAACCTCTTGGGGAATCAACTGTAGCTCATCGAATTAATTTGTTGAAAAACATATTTCATTTTCACTGCGTTACAGATTCTTCTGTAGGAAAGACACAATGAAGGATGCTCATATACATATAATGAAAAGATTAAATATTTCTAAGCCGTAGAATTCGTCAATGTCTATCAATTGCACATTGAATGTTAAAAGTAGTAATTGGTGAATCCCTTTTCTGGTGGATGCATGTGCTGGAATACGCTTATATATAGGGAATTTATAAAGATTCTTAATTTCATCTTGTGATTTATTCTGCTAGGCATTCCTCAAAATTTGTTCCAGATTTGCATTATTTTGAGGTGCACAAATATGATGTACACTATAAACTATTGTGTTAGATTGATGAAAAGTTAGTCATCTTCCTGGCCAAGGAAGAATATTTACAAAGCTGAGACAGTTGAGAGATATGTGAGCCTAATGGAGCTTGGAAAACAGACCCTGGAATTTGTGCCAAAAAAAAGATACGTTCACATAATGTCATTAACAAATGATGAAACCGCTAAAAATGTACGTTGCATGACAAGAGGAGACCTACTGTCCTAAGCAGTGCAACTACACTTTATCATCCCAGAGATACGGTAGTATTCCTCAGTAAAACAATCTTTGATTATGATTTGGCTTCCTCCACGGATTAGATGATCATCTGCTCCAAGACTGAAGAGGGATTCATTATTAATCATTATGCGATGTCAATCTGCATACACCCATGGCTATCGCTTTGACTCTTCTCTAAACGATTCTGTCAATGATGTGTAGATAAAACACAAATATCACAAAGCCGTCGTGAAGCATAGTCAAATGCCAAGACATAATGGGAGATACCATGGGTGATATGGAAGAGGTTTATTACGTTGTAAAGCATATAAAGATGACTATAATTTCTTACAATACTTTCATCTTGACTCGCATTCCTACAATTTGGCCTTTGAGAGTTTTTCATTCCACTGATGAGTTTCTTATAGTTACTCTTGCTACCAGCATTTTAAAAGCTGTTCCGAATACTGCACTTGGCGGCCTATTGCTCGGTGTAAATATCCAGTTTCACGTATCTATACTATACAACCCGTTTGAAGTAACCTAATTTAGCTATAAAGACTACAACGACGCCATAACAGTATTGATTGGTTATGTCTCCAGAGAATGCAATGGCTTACAGCGATAAAAGACAAACCGTCCCGTTTTGTACAGTTTTAGCGGCACAGTAGAAACGCACTTTGTGACGGGGCTTTCCTCGTGATTTCAATTAACTGTCCTCTTGGGATTTCTTTGGGGCCAAAATGGCAATTCTTTCCAACCAACTCAAGAAGAAGAACGTGTATATTTAAATTATGAATCATACATATATAGGAAGTATAGCATTCGCGGAGTCGCTAAGTGGAGTCGCTAGGTGTTTTTGCTAAGTAGAAAGGTAGTTGTAAGTTGATATGAGATATAGTCTAGAAGAGGAATCTTAATCCTGGAAATTACCTAACAGTGCCGGTGCAGATTAACCCAAAGTGGGTCCGAGCCCAACAGAGTATAGCCGGATTAAAGTCAAAACAGAAGTTATAAGGACCGTAGCTGTTTATCTAGGATATAGCGGTAAGCTTGATAAATTAAACTTTAAGCATACAGCATTTACTATTGAGATAGTATTTAATCTATAAAGTTAGATTCAGTGATTAGTTGCACTATCGATTGGTAATACGTGTTGCATATTTTCTTTCTTGATCATACTCCTTGGATTATTCTCGTTGTTGTACTGTGTTTAAGCTAAGATCTTAATAAACAGATTTTTATATAGTATGAATGCCTTTAGTAGTTCTGCGTTCCTCCCCATAGACACAGGTCGCGTGGATAGTGTAGAACGGGTGTCCCCATCGGTGGGGACAACACAACTTTATGACCGCAGTTACAGAACATTGGCTTTGAAAATTTAATCGTTTGCATATTTGGCATAAGGAAATTTGCATGCAAAATTTCGAGAGATGATGGCCCTATTTAATAAAGATTTTATAAGGTAATTTTTCGTTTTACCCCGTAAGAATATATTTTGCTTCATTTTTTATTTATCAGCAAAATAATGTTGGAACATTGTAAGCTGCAATTTAAATGATTGTAAGAGCTCATTTGTAATCTTTTGAGACGTTAATGATGAATTAAAGCATTTTATTATTATTATTATTTTTATTATTATTATTATTATTTTTGGTTATAAAATGTAATTGACATATAGAAGTTTAAAAAGATCGACAAACTATCTTAAGGATAATCAGAAAAAGTTAATGTTGTAAGGATTTTATAAACAAAAACCTTACCAGAATTGCAATGTTATCAAACCAAAAACTTCATACACTTTAAGTGCACACTTTAAACACAAAAAGGGGAATAGAATGAAAAGGAGGGATTGTTTTGAGTGTTTTCCTTGAAACTTTTGACCTGGAAAAACTACATTGGTTCTTTCAGATATCTTACAGAACTTCAAAGAAATTCTTCAGTGACAACCATTTATCCTATCGACATTTTTTTTTTTTTTTGCTTAATGAGCTCTAATATACTCGATTGAACATTCAAAAATATACTAATTTTCTATCAAAGAAAAGAAAATACCATTTTTTTAAAAAAGAAATTCTGTCCCGCATTCAATCAACATCCATAAATTTGATAGAAAGAAAATAGTTCCACGCATATAGGCCAAAAAGCCCGCATTATAGAAGAGTTTCGTTAAAGTATAAGATTTGATTTTGATTAACTTCGCACTCACTAAAGAAACGTGAGAGTTATTGGTGACAGGCCTCATAACTGTGAACCACGATCAAACTACGCTGATGGCACCTGAACCAATACCCGATTCTCCAAACTTTCACACTACTCCATCATGGGGACTTAAAACCTCGACAGATTCAATGTGCATCAGCCCCTATACACGATGTCTTCGGCGGAACTTACTAACTACTCGCTTAAACTTACTACTCGCAGGGTACAAGTTCATGACTATGACCAATTGGCGACCCCATTCAAGTAAGAGTTTGAATAAACAGGAATTAAATGTTGAAATGTGTTTCATGGCATTGGATTAAATAATTGCAAATATGATTAACTTTTATGTTGAGGGAAATAATGTATTGCCTGTAAAAAAGCATTACATTTTTGTGCAATTCTTACACATAGATTAAATATGGTATTATATTTTCAGTAGAAGGGTTTCTCAAAAATTATGTAGCCAATCTTTTTTTATCTAAACTCCATATCAACTATGTTTAGGAACAATATAGTAATGTATACTAATTCTCTCTTTCTTACATTATACTATGGGACAAGTATCAAATTTCATGCATCACATATCATGTATAACTAAATGTTACTGAATCGCGCGCACAAACACATGCACGTACATACTATATATTGCAAAGGGTTCTCACGTGTGTTTCCCTTAACTAACATCTAGGACTACTTCATGACGTTTGTTTGCAATGAAAACCTCGCAATATGAAGGGATCGTGATACATATAAACAGATATTAATACTTAGGTATCCGACTACGTTCGGAACCGTGATTTTAAAAAAGCGCATAAATGGATAATTTTCATGATATTTAGTGTCACTTAGATTAGAATACATGTATAAAATTGTTTTAAGGACATTTTAACAAAAAAATTATTTAAATACAATTATTTGGCAAAAAAGTAACTTAGAATAACCTTTTTTTCAAAATGCTCTCCTTTTATGAAAAAAGCGTCTATTATATAATAATATTTTCCCTGTACATAGCTCAAACCTCTGTACAGAGGCTCAAATATGATTTGTGAAAAATTCACATTATTTTCAGAGTTACAACCCATTGAAATAATGATCGACGTTTTTTTCTTAAAATTTCTCCTCTCTGTTGTCGTAAAACGTGGATAAACCCACTTCTAAGATATAAATTTCAAAAATTCTAGTTGAACCTCTATGCAGAGGTCTGAGCTACATACAGGCAAAATATGATTATAATAGAAGCATTTTTCACAAAACGAGAACATTTTGAAAATGGGTCATTCTATGTTCAATTTTTGTCAAAATATTGTACTTAAATAATTTTTTATTGTAATACTATTCTTAAAACAATTTTATATACATTTTCTAATCTAAGTGACACTAAATATTGTAAATATTACCCATTTATACGCTTCTGCAAAATCACGGTTCCGAACATAGTCGGATACCTTAAATACAACTAATGTTAATAAAGGAGAGGATTAAATGAGAGCTAATGTGTGTGTGTGTAGAAATACCACGAAGTATCAGAGGTTTACAGAATACATACAGATTCTCAAGTTGATAATAGTGTATCAGCAAGATTGATTGCAGCGATAAGTGTGTGCAGGTGAAAGTTCGTATGCGAGTTTATGTGTGCACGCGCATGTTCATATATGTGTATATATATTGAGCGGCAATAGCACAATGTTGTGTGTGTGTGTAAATTCTTACGAATCATTATGAGAAACTTTATACATTCCTATCAAAACCTCTATATGTGTGGTGTTTACTTCTACGGTTAACTAAAGATTTTTTTGTTTGTTTTTATAAAAGGTTCCTATGTTTAGTTAAGATTCAGTACATTTTTTTTTAAACTTATTCAAAAAAACCATTTCATAAACTTCTGTTGTTACGTCAATGTGAAACGATAAACCTAATGTTAAACTTAGCAAATCTTTTCAGAAACTAAAATTTCATAATAATTCTAGAAGACTAATCTTTCTAAATTGCCATTTTCGATTTTCCTAGGTAGAAAATACATATTAAAACAAATAAAGTGTCTCATAAAAACTAAATTTGTATGATAATTTAAAAATTTTCGTTGATTTTTTTACAAATTAACAATAAAATAACTTTGAATTCCCTGGTCGTTTGTTATGGTTTTAATATTCATGTTACCATATAGATTGGAATTTTCGTCTCATTCATATAGACTGAATATTCATATATAGTTCGATTTTAACAGACGATTTTTAACATTAATGAATGAAAAATATATACTAATCGCGTTGGCGCAAAACACATTTTTGCAATTCCAATCATTTCATTTTGAATTGAAGTCGACCTTGTACGACCTTGTAATTAAATATAAATTTAATTAATCAGTAGAAAATAATTTTTTTTAGGCAGGAGGGCAATATTGATTCTTCAACTAAATAATTCCTTCTCGTAAGGCCTTGTTAAAGTGTCATTGTCATTCCATTCAGCTTGTCATTTCTAAATTTTTATAAAAATCTTAAAATTGCATGGAAAATTGTAAATGAAAACAATTTACTATTACTGGAATTCAAATGACATATTTAAATTTATTCGTGAGCTGCATTTCAATTTCAAGTGATTGAATTAAACTTATTGAAAAATTTACTTGCCTTAAAGCCTTTGTCTTTGTTTTGCAGTTTAATGTTTTGAATTCAAATATTTCAGTCACAGGTGCTCGACTAATTTGTTTGTAAACAAATTGAAAATGCCGCTAATGAATGATATGACTGTGTTAGTAAACATAATTAAATGGCTATCATTCCAAATGGAATGATCATTACTCGATATTATAATTTGTCATCTTGTCGATAATTATACGATTTAACGAGTCCAGAAAACAATTTTCACCGATAAAATCTTTAATTTTTCATACTTTTTAAACGTTTTCTTACAGGAATTTTTATAAAGTCTTAACTTTTATCACCGTTTAATTTGAAATTAATACGACTATCTACTCGCAATAGCCAATTATAGATGGAAATTAATTTGTGCAGCTAGAATAAAAATAAATTTGTATACGAGTTTAAAATATTTAAAAATTAAATGAATTCCACGGATAGTTAAACGATGATTAGTATTCTATAAGCAATGGAAACCTTGATTATTCAAAGAAAAATGAATAGTTTTCAATTTTTTTAATAATAATCTTTAATTTTACCCTTGGAAACAAATATTTTATCCTTTGTTTTTCAAAAATAAATAAGCGCAGCATATAAATAAATAAATAAACAAAAGGTTTTATGTTATAGTTGGTTTACTAATAAAAAAGTGCATTTACTGTTGAGTTAAATTTATGTAAAGGTTAGTCTAGAAATTAAGTGCTAATAAAGCTTAATAATGACAACTGAAATTTAAAAACATGGCTAAAATGACGTGAGAAATTTGAGAATAATAATGTATATAAAAATGCTTGAATATATCTCATAATAACTTTAGGTGAGAAAGTATATTAATTTTAATTGATTAATAAACACTCTTACTAAATAACTACTTACTATTTAAATTATAAAAAAATTTCGATCTGCAATATTGCCATTCGATAAAATATCATTGTAAAAGTATGTGATGGAGAACAAATATTTGTAAAAAACTCGAATAATTACAGATCTTTCTGGGATCCAAAGATTTATTTACAAAAGTCCTGAAAATTGCTAAAATAAAATTGTGTGAAAAAAGGTTTTAAAATTCTCAAAAGACCAAAAAGGTTTAAGAAATTATCTAAAATAAAATATAGAAAATATGCTAAAAAATATTCAGTAAATTGTTTTTATGTAACTTCATTAAGTAATTTATGAACATGTTAACACAGGCAACATAATTTATCCAAATATTACTGAAGAATACACACACGATATCTTAAAATCGATTTGAAAAGACGATAAGAAAAAATTTATGTTTTTCGATTTGAAAAGAAAGATTAAGCTTGCTTAAATATGATCGCAAAAAAAATTCATAAATATAAAAAAAAATGGTGTAATTATTTACTTTTCTTAGCATTTCAATAAGTAAAAATGTTCTGAAAACATATGTTCTCTCAAATGTGAACGACAAAGATGAATCACAATTAATTTCGATGCTTATGCTTATGCTCCTAAAGGAAACCAAATTATCATTTAAATTATTTAAAATTACCAACATTGTGCTTTCAAATAAAAAATAATTTAACAATGAAAAGATAAAAACAAGTAAAAAAAAATTAAGTCAATTCCTACTTAGATCAACAAAGAAAAATTTTATTTTAGCTACTATTTATTAAATAGTTACAATTAATATAAATATGTATATATACATATGACACAGAATCAAAACATTAAGTGGTAATTAATTTTTATTCATTATCATTAGAGTATTGTATTGTCATCCAAAACAATCGTGTCTATAAAATTTCAGTTCAACTGAATGCTTTAAAACGTGAGAAAAAAAGCCTTTTCAAGTTTTGACACAAGTCGCCAAAAATGATGCCAACGTGGTGGTATTTATAATTCTTTAAATAATTAGTTTTAATCAATTAATTTGTATTAATTAAAATTAAATTATTGTACTGTCATCCCAAATAATCATGTATATAAAAGTTTCAGCTCAATTGAGCGCTTTAAAATGTATTTTATTAACGATTGAAAATTCCACCAAGATAAATAAATATGGAGAGAGAGTGCGAGCTAATAGTAGGAATTGAAAAATGACAAGAATACGATTGATTGTAGATTAAAATCGGACATTGAAGCTATCCGAGGGCTATTAGAATCGTAATTTTGAATGACGGTCAAGTAACAAAGATGTTACTTGAGCTAATGACCCATCTTGCAAGTATAAGGGCTTTCAACCTGTACAGATTTAACAAGCACCAGCCCTTTTACAGGGTGGGTCTTCGGTGGCACCAGGACTTGAACCCTGGAATTCACTAGGAATTTACGACCCGTGACTGTGATCACTCAAAAATGAAACACGTGTTTATTGAGACAAAAATGGCTTAATAAACATGTGTTTCATTTTACTAGAGTAATTTTTTTCAAATTTTGTATACATCACGTTAGCCTATACCGACGACATGGTAATTAAATGCAACATGTCAAAATAACACGGTAAATTAGGAATACACATGTATGTACTGGAATACCGTAAAATCCGGCGTGTAACACGCACTTTTAACACAAAAAATAAGATCGGAACTTTAGGATGCGCGTTATACGCTCTATATAAAAACGATAGCTTTAAAAATAATAAAAGAGTTGAGCATTAAAAAAAAATTACTTCTATATGTGTGTATCGAAATGCTGCTTATTTAAAAGAAATGAGCATTGCCTTATTAATTAAAAGAGTTGTAGCTCTAGAATAAAACCATTTTGTCATAAGAGTCTGGGATAATACTTCTAATAAATGACTTAAAAAACAAACATAAGAGCGTTGGTGTATTAAAATTTCAGATTTCTTCGTAAAAAAGGGAGTGCGCGTTATACCGTGAATAAGCCTAAAAATTAAAAAATTGAGCTTGAAATAATAGGTGCGCGTTGATTGCTTGAATATTAACGTCGCACTGTTCAGCTACACGAAGGCTTTTGACGACGGACCACGTAATTTTGAACCATGGTCAAGTGACGTGGACGACACCTGAAATGGCACCCCTCTCTCCTAACTACCACACCACACCAACGGGAGGACGTTTCAGCTTCTCGACAGATTTAACGTGCATCGCAGCCCTACACGGTGGGTCTTCAGTGGTACTGGGCTCGAACTCGTGACAAGGCATGCCACGATCCGATACCTGTACCACTCGGCTACCGCGGCCACAATAGGTGCGCGTTATACACCAGTGCACGTTAAATGCTGGATTTTACGGTACATAAAATATAACATTAAATTCATTCATTAGTTGGGGCCGCGGTAGTCTAGTGGTCAAGGTATCGGATCGTAGCTGGCGTATCATGAGTTCGAGCCCATTACCACCTAAGGCCCACCGTATAGGGGAGCGATGCGCGTTAAATCTGCGACAGCTCAAACGTCCTCCCGTTAGTGTGGTAGTTAAGAGTGAGGGTGTCGTCCTCGTCACTTGACCATGGTTCAAAATAACGAGGTCCGTCTCCAAAAGCCTTCGTGTAGCTGAGCAGTGCGACTTTAATATTTACTCACTCACTCATTCATTTGTTTTCAGCACGTACGATAAAAATGAATTCCCATCACATTTTAATCACACATTTTTACTAATATAATAAATTAAAATATAATCTTTCCTAAATAAAGTTCATTTATATTTGTGAACTTAAGAATAAAAATATTTATTAAAAGTAAAATGTGTGTGTGTGTAGCATCAGTATTCATTGAATATTCATTAAGAACGTGTAACATAAAAACTCCATAAAACATTTTAAATATTCGCGCGTATAGCTTTACTTATTTATTAAAACATTCTTTCAAAAATAAACTTAATTTGTCTCCAACGAATTCTCCCCAGTATCAAATTTCAAATGCCTTTGCGTAACTAACGGAAGAAATGGAAACATTTTCTAGACAGTATATCAAAATTATTTGAAACAACTTTGCGCTTCGATATCTAACCGTCTCACATAACCAAGGCAAGCAGGCAGAGAAAAAAAAAGCGAGGAAAATAAAGAAAGTTCCCTGGCTTAGCAACATCCGAAATTAGAGACTCTCCGATTCAGGTTAGGCTTGAAAAAAAGGGACACCCAGTCTAGACACCAAAATCAGACACCCGTCTAGAAAGAGGGCCCAAAAGCATTGTCTGAGCTACAAATCAGACGTCTGGAATGAACTATGTATAAAATCTTCTACAGAAAAATGGGAGGTGGTATGCGCTTGGGGTCTGGTGTTAAGAGATTTGCATTAAACGGAGGATGATCCCGGCCTTGTTACTGACCTCCTCCAGTTTAGCCCCGCCTTTTCGGACCCCTCTTCTCTAAAAAGAAGGAAAAAATACTCACGGATGTGGATGTAATCAATTAAAATTTTTTCGTTGTTTTTCGATGGCTTCTCCAAGAAAACAGACGGTCAATTACGCTAGTTCAATTCTTAGAAATGGGATTGGATAAGTATTATTATTTAAATTGGACTTGTTGTTGTTGTTATTATTATTATTTCAGAAAGGGAGAGTTGCGGTGTGGTGCTTAACTTTTATTAATCACTCATTAGGAAATGCGATGTTGGATAATTACATGGTGGATTTTGTGCTTGTACGAAATGCAAGTGGGAAAGATAAGCCATCGGTGATATAATTTTATGCTAATTACTAGAGTAAACCTATATGCATGAAGCGGGGCTTTTTAAATTGGAAAGTGTAACTTTCTATGAATTGTAATTAGTGCAAGAAAAATGCTGTCTAAGTGACACCGCGTTGGATGTGTGGTTTCAAATTATATTTTGAATGATCATCTATTTAAGATTTAAAATATAATGATACATAGTATTACTTTTGTTTATTTCACATTAATGATATATTTGAGTCTATATATATATATAAAGTATCGTATACTTTCAACGATAATAACAAGAGTTCTATGCACGGAATAGTTAATGGTTCTTAATTAGTTAACACTACTAATTGTGTCACTATGTGTGGAAAGTAGCAATAAAAATTTTGAGGTTTCTTATCCTTTCATTAACTTTGAATCTTCAGACTAATCTGTTCTATCCTACTAATGAACGTTAAAAAAAAGTTAGTCATAAAATTATTTGGAGAAGTGTTTAATCTTTTATTTTTTATAACAATCTGAGGATGAGTTTTTAAAATATGCACATAGACTTTTTAAATGCAATAGGAGTACGTGAAATTATTTTCGTTCAAAAATTGCAAACATAATTTTTTTTTAAAAAATTATTTAATCTTTGTATTTAAAAGGTTCACCTGAAACCAAGCGCAGATGACTATTAATATATTAATATTGAAAATGCATGCATGTTTAATTATTTAAACAAATTTACTCTATGAGTTTATGCCATTCACTTAAGTGCTTCTTAACTAATTATAATTAAATTAATTAATTAGATTGCTTACAGCTGTGGCGGTGTGATATCTATATAAACTAGTACCAAACATCACGCGATGACGATCGTTTTGGCGAGGTCGATAAAGTACTTGCTTACGGAGCGGAAGGTGCTCAGATTGAATCTTCCTTCCTTCCTACATTGGTGACCCTGGCCGTACAAATGAACCGTACCCTTCACGCGCCGCAGTCATGGGGCCATCGATTCACCGCAAAAGCAACTAAGCCGTCAGACACAAATGACGCAATTAAGCCGTCACACAAAGCCGTCTCACACAAATGACGCAATTCTCAAACCGTCACGCACGAATGACGCAACCCACAAAGTGACGCAACTGCTCACATGCTCGCCACGAAATGGTATCGCCTATTCGCCGAATCACTGGCGTGGGGGTATGTGGCGGTGTGATATCTATATAAACTAGTACCAAACATCACGCAATGACGATCGTTTTGGCGTGGTCGATAAATACTTGCTAATGGAACGGAAGGTGCTCAGATTGAATCTTCCTTCCTACACAGCTTTGATACATATTAAACCATTAGAAAATATCAACGATATATTCGTAAGTCGTTTTCCTGCTTCAACTTAATTAGAATTTTCTTTAATAACTAAAACAGCACTTTTGCCAAAGTAATTATCAAATGTATTTCTTCCAGTTTTTTTGTATAAATTTTAATGATGGCAAAAAATCAACTTACATTATCTTTCAGTTACAAATAAAAGCAGGGATTGCATTTTTGAGATTATTCTACGATGAACGTTTTCGAAAAGCAAATAAGTAACTATAATAAGGCCTCTCTATAAAATTTAAAGTTTTTAATTACAGAAGAATGGGGAAGGGGGCGAGAATATATTTATCAGAATGTTACGTTATTCTGAAGCTTCAGTGTTGCATAAATAAATATTTTTGAGATAAATTTTTCAAATTATGGTCATTTGTGGTTAAAACAAAAATATTATTTTAAACAATAAGTGAAGTTTATTTAATAAAAAAGAAAAGTAAATCAATTACACAGTTCTGAACGTAAAAAATCCCATTTTTTGGAGCCTTGATATATTTTTATTGAATCTCATGTGAATCTGAATACGAATCTCATTTCCCCACACCCACGAGTTCTTCGAAGCTATCCCCTTCTCTATTTTTATCTTGGATCTGTAATTTTAATGCAATAAATTTGATTTGGAGGTGGTGGGGAAAAGCATTATTTTCCCCGTTAAATATCCTGTGGGCTATTCAAATGAAAAATTCTAAAACATGAACATTTGTAGCAAGGGGAAGCTCCCCTTCAAATTAGTCATAAAAAATCATCAAAAATCAATGGTTTTCCCTTTTTTTCCCGAACTTTTTCTCTTTTTCCCCACATATTTCAGTTTCCAACCCCTTCTTTACCCAAAAATTCCAAATAATAAAAATATACAGCAAAATTTTTTAGTTAAAAGTGGGTGGAGGGGAGAAACCTAATGCCCTCGTAAGAAATTTTGGAAGAAGATTTCGCGATTTCTTTCATTTTTGCTTGAATAATCATCACATTTCGTCTTTTGCGTATTTCTGCTTCATATCCTCAGAGTAGGCAGCCGGGATCGATAGTAAATTGTTCCCCTTGTCCAGTAGGATAACTTTAAAGCTTGTCTTTGAGTCTACAAACAATGTCTATTTGTGTGTCTACTTGTTGCAGCCGGGATTGATAGTAAATTATTCCCCTTGCCCAATATGATAACTTTAAAGCTTGTCTTTGAGGAGTCTACAAACAATCTATTTGTGTGGGTCACATGACATCTTCAGTTTTTATTTCAGTTCATTTGAATTACGGAGCAACACTAAGCCTTCTCTTCCAAAGAAAGCAATTTCAGGGTTGATGTTGGTTTTGAGGGAAGATACTCTCCCTTTTCTAAGAGAATCTTCTGCTGAAGTTGAGATCCAGGAAGTTGAATTTTACTCTAAAGTAATTCCAAATCCCAGACGAGTCATTCAATTTTGGTAGAGTAACTAGTTGACGTTACTCAATCAAGTTAATTAAATCTGTCGCATTCATTTCATCATTATCGGTGGATGTTGATGATTCCGGCTGCGGTTCAAAATCTTCCATCCGTTCTGGCTGTAGAACATGTTTTGATTGCCACTGACAAAGATTCATTGTGAGATGCTGGTCCTGTTGCTGAAGGGGTATTAGGATAATGAATTATGGGGTTGCTTTTGCCATGGAACCCGAAGGTGGAAGTCATACAAAAGTAATAATCTGGCAGATAACAGAGTGGTTTGCGCTCAGCTAAAGGCATTGATTTTGGTACCTTTGTGCCGTTTGGTCATGTTACTGTAATAAGTAGTGCGCCATAACTTTGGAGCCCAATACTCGATCTGATCGTCAACGTGGCAATCAACGTAAAAGTGATAAGCAGTTGTAAGAAGCGGAGAAAGGATTTCGTTGCTTTTTTAAAGTCAATTCATCGCAAACATAGCAGAAACTGCCTCAGCGTCACTATCACTGACTTTTATACTAGCATGGTATAGTAAATAAAGTAAATAACAACTTACACTCACGTAATATAACTAACTTTTATAAAGCTGGAAAGTAAAAATGGATCGTTTAGCAAAATTTAAATAACTTGGAAACGTAGAATCACGAAGCGTGGGGGGTTATTCAGAGCGGCAACACGTGTGGTACAGTGAATCTTCTAAACTTTCCTGAGAAGGTATCGGGATCTGTCCCCCTCACATGCTTTTAGCAAAAATTGTTGTTATATATTTTTATTATTTTAGGTGTTTTAGGGAATGAAAGTGAAGGGGGCTGGAAGAGCTAGAATATGTAGAAAAGAAGAAGAAAAAAAGAAACCCCAACAGAAAAACCGATAATTCGTATGGATTATTTTTTTTTGGAAATTGAAATGAAAATTCTCCTATCTTTTTACAAGGGTTCATGTTATAAAACTTTTCCCTTCTGTAGCTCTTAAGAAGATACTTAACATTTAAAATAATATCCCACCCCACTTTAAAATCAAATTCGTGGCCATAAAACCAAATATTAGTAAAACTGGGGGGGAGCGAGTCCCGAGAAAATTGTGGGTGATGGGGCAAAATAGAGTTATTTTGCATTAGAACCAGCAGGAGCTGTCTAGGGACCAATTTTGAAGCAAGGAATAAGAAATTGCATGAAAGGCTCCAATGTACTAATGTTGAATTATTATTAAAAGAAATTTTATAACATTTTAAAGCCGTTTGGATATTTTTTTGGAAATTTGGACATTTTTATATGATTGTCTTAATATTCTAGTTACACGATTGACCGTTATAAAATCTAGGTATCAGTTGCTTAAGAATTAGAACTAATATTTTTAGGGCTCAGTTTTTGTAAACATAACATTTCTATATACTTTGCATACGTATATTTCGCACACTAAAGAAAAGCAATTACGGTAAAATCCGGCGTATAACGGCGTTACAAAGAAACTTGAAATGTACCTATGCAATGCTCTTATATTTTGAAGTTTATTCGAGGTATTATCCCAAGCTTTTGAAAAAATAGTATACTTCTTGAAATACAACTCTTTTAAGTTCATACTGTACGTCATTTCTTTTAAGGTATCCGACTACGTTCGGAACCATGATTTTGCAAAAGCGTATAAATAGATAATATTTATGATATTTAGTGTCACTTATATTAGAAAATGTATATAAAATTGTTTTAAGAATAGTATTACAATAAAAAAATATTTAAGTCCAATATTTTGACAAAAATTAAAATAGAATGACCCATTTTCAAAATATTCTCCTTTTGTGAAAAATGCTTCTATTGTGTAATAATATTTTGCCTGTATATAGCTCAGACCTCTATACAGAGGCTCAACTAGAATTTTTGAAATATATAACTTAGAAGTGGGTTTATCCATGTTTTACGACAACAGAGGGGAGAAACTTTAAGAAAAAAACGCCGATAATTATTTCAATGGGTTGTAACTCTGAAAATAATGTGAATTTTTCACAAAAAAATAGTTCAGACTCTCTGGAGAAGTCTTTACTTTATATACGAGAGAGAGAGAGAGAGAAATATTATTATTTTCGAAGCATTTTTTCACAAAAGGAGAACATTTTGAAAAAAGGTTATTCTAATTTCATTTTTTACCGAAATATTGTATTTAAATAATATTTTTTGTTAAAATGTCTTTAAAACAGTTCTATACATGTATTCAAATCTAAGTGACATTAAATATCATGAAAATTATCCATTTATGCACTTTTTTAAAATCACGGTTCCGAACGTAGTTGGATACCTTAAATAAACAATATTTCGATACATATAGAATTCTATATTTCTTTTATTTTCGTCTCTTTTTTTTTAACTTTAAAGCTATAATTTTTATATATCTGACGTATAACACGCAACCGTAATTTTCGACTTATTTTTTGTGTTAAAAGAAAACGGGGCGCGGGATTTCACGGAAAAAGGTGTTACCAGGCACACCACCCAAACAAGACTGGGTGAATTTTAAAAAGGAGTGAAGTTGGTAACAAATGTTTTGGTGTCGTCATCCCCCGCACCTTCTCTATTCTTGTGACCAGTTTCGTCTCCTACCAGTCCGGAGTTATGCGTTATTGAGTGAACACGGGCAACTGCATTCTGGGGGAGAAATGACGAATCAACATCAAGATTCTTGTAAAGAAATTAGCCAAAAAAAACCGGAAATAAACCGGGGTTTGGGGAAAAAGCTTTGTCTATTCACGTGATTGAAAAATTTAAAGGTTTTGGGGGGGAATTTGGGCGAGTGGAAGAGGATGAACCTGCTGGGCGCAAGGTAAACATTCAAGGGGCCCAAAAAATTGCCAAAATTCATTATATGATGGGGTTTTTCCCCCCTGGGGTCAGATTGTTAATCAACACTCTACATTGAAGTACTGGGCTTTAGTGATAAAATAGGAAAACAATACCAGATTGGTGATTGATAGTGTCTGTTGAACAAGACAATCCCCCTCACACGCCAACTATGGCAGTTTCTGACCAAAAAACTTACTTCAGGGCGTCCCCCTTTATTATTGTTTTTTCCCCGGCTCTTTTTAAATTTTTTATTTAAATTTTTTGAAAGGGGGCCCCTTTTTTACCCAAAAAGGGTTAAAGGAAAAAAGGAAATTTCCAAAAAACCCTTAAAAAACCTCGTTCCAGATCTTTTACCAACAATGACGCCTCGAAGAAATATATGAAATGGGGGCTACTTTAAGGTAAATTTGGGAACTGATTCTGTAAATTACAATGATTTATTGAACCAGTCCGTTTTTTGTGCGTGCCGTAGCCCTTTAAATTTTCCCCCAAATTTTTTTAAAAAAATTTTTACTTTTCTTTGTTTTTTTAATTTATTTTTCAAAACTTATTTTGGGTGCACCATATTGATAAATTTTAAATATCAACTATTATAAAAAAATATTGGTTTTAAAGGTTTATTACATTTTTTATATGATGTATATTTTTTGGGGAAAAAAAGGTTTTTAATGTTTTTCCCCCCCCCTTAACTTATTTTAAATTATTTTATAAAATGTTAAAAAAAGGTTAATGCATAAAAATTTTAAGAAATTTTTTTTTGGTATTTTTATCCTAATTTCAATTTCAAGTAAAAAAAAAAAAATGCAATCAAAAAAAAAGACCCCCTTTTTCTTTTCAAAAGAGAGAGAAAAAAATAGGGAAATAAAAACAAAAAATTTTCTTTTAAAAAAAAAAATAAAACTTTTTGGTAAAAAAAATTTTTTTTTTTCGTTGATTTTCCAAGTTAAAATATTTTATAAATGCCCATTGCAGCAAACGCATTTCAAATGTGAATCCTGTAATAAAGTAATTCTGTAATAAGTGAATCCTGTAATAAAGAGAAGTAAAACCTTTATTTTTAACAAACTTTTATAAGTTTCACTTTTATGTAACGGAATCTTTGAATTCGAATTTTTTCACTTTAAAAAGTCAAATTTATTCGAAATTTTGCACACTTGTCAAGGAACTATGAAAATACAATAATTTTATAATTTTGTTCCATTGTCCTGATCAGGAATAACGATTAGCCGATTTGGTGACTAATTTATTATACCATTCCCGATTTTGGGGACAAATTCCTATTCTGCCGATTTTAAAACCTTTCCCGTCCGGGTTTTGGGGACAAATTCCTATTCAGTCAATTTGGCAGCTAATTCTGTATATTATTTCCAGATTTGGCGTTTAATTCCAGATTCCATTTCCAGATTTGGCGACTAAAAAATTAAAAATAACCCTAAAAGCGAATTTTTTTTTTTTGCGGGTTTTTTTGTTGTTGTTGTTGTTGCTTATTATAATATAAACAATTTCGTCATTTTGGGAAAAAGGAAGTAAAAAAAAACGGGATGTGAAAAAAAAATCATTTGTTCTAACTCAGGTACAAAACTTTTTTTTAGGGGAAAAAAAATTTTTTTTTTAAAATTTTTTGAATAAATATAGTTTAAAAACTAAAATCCCTCTTTTTTTGTAATCGAAATTAAAATGAAAAATAAATTATAGTTTAAAAAAATAAAAAAAACGCCTTTTGGTTAACAACAAAAAAAAAATAATTTTAAATAAGAATAAAAGTTTAAAAAAACATTAAAAAGCGGAAAAAATGTGGGTGCTTTGACTAAAAATTTTTCACTTACTCAGATTTCGGGAAAAAACTAGTAAAAAAATTTTAACAATTTGTCAAAAAGAACCCCCGCCTTTACCCCCAAAGGGCATTAGTTTTACGTTAATCATTTTTTCTTATATTAATTTTTTTTTTTTTAGTTCGATTTTAAACCCTGGTTTTTAGTTTTTTTTTAAAATATAATTTTTTCTCAAATCAACAAATACCCCAAAAATTTGGGCAGAAGATAAATTCAAAAAATAGAAAAAGTCATACATCTAATTAGTCGTAATTAAGGGTTAATCCTGAATTGTTTCTTTACTCCAAGCTTCTTAACTTCTTATTAAAATTCTGTGATCTAAATCTCTAGAAAAAAAACTCAAGTGCATGTTTGAATCAGAGCACAAATTTCTTGTTCTTATACCTTTGTTTTACGATCGTCTGTATGATGCCCTCCAAATTATCCGTATGTTTCTGTTTATAAGCCGAAAATGTTTAGAACTTTTTTAAAGTGAAAGAGAAAGGGAGATTGGCTTATATACTATTCCGCTAACCTTGGGGGCAAAACAGTTTTCTTTTTTTAAAAGAACCTTCAAATATTTTTCAAAAAAATTGCATTTTTTATTAGCCAGGCATAAGCAAAATTAATCTTCTAATTTTTTGGGGTATTTTAAAAGGGTTTTTAAAAAAGAAAGAAATAATTTTATTTTCGAAGCTTTTTCCGGAAGGGTAAAAAACCCCAACTTTGGAAAAAAAAAAAATTTTTGAAAAATTTCCTTTAAAAAGTTCAAAACTGTATTAAAATTTCTTTTAAAAAAATTCCCAAAAAGGGTTCCCGGGTTTGCAAAAACCTAAAAAAATTTTGGATAATATTTTATTTTTCTTTTTTTTGTCCTTTTTTTAAAAAGTATTTTTAAAATTGTTTTAAAATGGTTTTTCAAAAAAATTTTTTTTAAAAAGTCCCAATATTTTACAAAAAGGGGGAAAAAGGGTTACCCTTTTCCAAAAACTTTTCTTAAAAATGGTTTTAAAAATTTTTTTGTTATCCCCGCCCCTTCTTACGGGTTTTCCCCAAATAATTTTTGGGGAAAAGAAGGGGGTTTAAAATGACAAACAAATAAGAGGGGAAAAAATTTTTAAGAAAAAACCCGGAAATTTATTAAGGGTTTTGGGAAACTTTGTTTTTAATGTGTTTTTTAAAAAAAAAAGGGGTTGGGGGGAAGGGTTCATAAGGGGTTCGGGGGTTAAAAATTAAAAGGGCCAAAAATTGTTTTTAATAGGGGGTTTTTTCCCCCCCAAAGGGGAAAAATTTTAAAAATTAAATTAATTTAAAAAATTTTGGAAAAAATTGGAAAAAATAAATTTTGGTAAAATGCCCTTTAAAAACAATTTTTACAGGTTTTAACAAAGGCTTTTCAAAGTAAAAAACTTATCCTTTTAAGGCGCCTTTTTAATTTTTTCCCAACGGCCCCAAACGTATTTAAATCCTTTAAAAGGGAACAAATTTTTATGAAAAATTTTAGGAAAAAACGGAAAATTTCCTGAAAAAACCCTTTCCCAAAAACCCTTTGTTCCAAAACTTTTCCCCAACAATGACCCCTTTGAATGCAGAAATTATTGAATGGGGGAACTTTTTTAAGGTGATTTTTATCACGGGGAACTGATTCTGAAAATTACAATGATTTATTAAACCCAGTCCCTTTTTTTTGTGTGTCAGTCCGTATTACCATTAATTTCTTTTTTTAATTTTTTTTTAAAAAATTTTTACATTTTTTATTTTTTTTAAATTTATTTTTAAAAATTTAAATGGGTGCACCATTTTGGGTTTTATAATATATCAATTTATTAAAAAGGGCCAAATATGTGTTTAATTGTTTAGTTACATTTTTTATATAAATGCTATATATTTACAAGAGTAAAAAGGTTTTGGAATGTTTTTTCGGCCTCCCATTAACTTAGTTTACTAATTATTCTTATAAATGGATTCAAAATAAAGAGTTGCATATCGCGATACATATCATTAAGAACATTTGTTTAGAGTGGATTTTCATCACTAATTTTCACATTAACAACGTAAAAGTGTTACCAAAAATGTCAATGGCAATTCTCAAAAGAAAACTGATTTCTCTTCCCTCGTATTATATCTCTAATTCTTTTTCAAATTTCAGAAAAAATGAAAAAAAAAAGAACTAAAAATCAAAAAGAAACATTTTCTTTCAAAGAGACGTATCATTTACATTTGTCAATGCATAATAGAACTTAATTATTTTCTGTTCGTGTTTCCAAGTTAAAATATTTTATAAATGCCCATTGTGCAGGAAACGCATTTCAAATGTGAATCCTGTAAAAAATTTTTTTTTGTTTAATAAAGAGAAGAAAAACCCTTTTTTTTTTAACAAATTTTTTATAAGTTTCATTTTTAGGTAACGGAATCTTTGAATTCTTTTTTTTCCATTTTAAAAAAGTCAAATTTTTCAAATTTTGCACCTTAAAAAGGGAAATTTGGAAAATACAATAATTTTAAAATTTTTGTTCCATTTTTTCCTGATCGGGAAAACCAAAACGTTTTGCCGATTTGGTGACTAATTTATTATACCTTTTCCCAGTTTTGGGGCGACTAATTTTCCAAAAATTTATTCCAGGGGGGGTAAAATTAATTCTGGGCATTTTTTATTTTTTCCAGATTTGGCGTTTAATTCCAGATTCCATTTCCGGGTTTGGGGGCTAAAAAATTAAAAAAACCCCCAAAAGCAAAAATTTTTTTTTTGGGGGTTTTTTTTTTTTCTTTTTATAATATAAACAATTGCCCAAGTCATTGTGAAAATGGGGGAAAAAAAAAAAGATTTATCATGTAAAAAAAAATCATTTGTTTTTAACTCGGGGATGGGCAAATTTTTTGGGTGGGGAAAAAATTTTTTTTTTAAAAATTTTTTAGGAAAAAAAATAAGTTTAAAAAAAAAAAAACCGTGCTTTTTTGTAATCAATTTAAAAATTAAAAAAAAATAAATTAAAATTTTTAAAAAAAAAAAAAAAACACCCCTTTTAGGTTAATCAACAAAAAAGTTAAAAAAATAATTTTAATAAAAGGAAATAAAATGATTTAGAAAAATCATTAAAACGGTAAAAAGGTGGGTGCTTTGTACTAATTTTTTACACTTACCCCGGGTTTTTGGAAAAACTAGAAAAAAATTATAACAATTAAAAAAAGAGAACCCCACGCCTTTACCCCCAAGGACATTTAAGTTTTTTTCTTAAATTTTAATTTTTTTTTATTTTAGTTCGTTTAACCCAAAAAATTTTTGTATTTTAGTTTTTTTAATCTATAATTTATTTCTCAAGGAGTCTAACAAATACTGCTTTCAAATTCTAACGACAGAAGATAGTAATTAAAAAGAAAAAAAAGTAAATCTAATTATCGAAATTTAAAGGGGGAATTTCCCTGAATTGTTTCTTTACCCCCTTTTTTAACTTCTTATTAAAATTCTGTGATCTAAATCTATAGAAAAAAAAACTCAAGTGCATGTTTGAATCAGAGCACAAATTTCTTTTTTTGATATCTTTGTTTTACGATCGTTTTGAAAGGATGCCCTCCAAATTTTTTCCTTTTTTTTTATGGTTTTCAAAGGGGGGGTTAAAAAAAAAGGGCCGAAAAGTTAAATTTTTTTAAAAACTTTTTTAAAAGGGGTAAAAAAAAGCCAAGGGGGTTTTGGGCCTTAAAATTTTTTCCCAAAATCCGTTTTAATTTCCCCCCCGGGGGCAATTTAAGTTATTTTTTTTTAAAAAAAGAACCCTTCATTTTTTTTTAAAAAAAAACCTTTGGCCAATTTTTGTTTTTTTCCGGGGGCGAAAGGGGGAAAAATTTTTAAAAAACCCTCTTTTTTTTAATTTTTGGGGTTTGTTATTTTTTTGGAAAGGGGATTTTAAAAAAAAGAAAAGGAAAAAAGCCTTTTTTAGTTTTCCTTTCCCAAATTTGTTTTTTGTCCGGAATTTAAAAAAAGTTTCCAAAAACCGGGCAAAAACCCTAACACCCGGGGGGTTTTTTCTTTTTTCAAAAATTTTCTTTGGGAATTTTAAAATATTGATTTAAAAATTTTTTCCAAAAGGGCCCCAAAGGCAAATTTTTAAAAAATCCCGGCTTTAAAAAAACATTGTTTAAAAAAAATTTTATCGTTTTATTAAATTTTTTTTTTTTTCCCAAAACCATTTTAAAACCAAAAGGGAAGTTTGGGTTTTACAGGGAAAAAGTATATTAGGCGGATTTTGTCAAAATAAGAAGGGGAATTTTGAAAAAATATTTTTAAAACTTCCCCAAAAGGGATTAAAATTAAAAATTTCCCGAAAACCCGGCGTATAACGCGCCCCTTTTTAACACAAAAATAACCCAATTTTTAAAGGGGTGAAACTTAAAAGCCGGGAAAAAAAAACAAGCTTTAAAAAAAACAAAAGAATGGGGCATAAAAAAAATTTACTTCTAAAAATTTGAAATTTTTTTTTTTAAAAAGGAAAGGGCTGCCTTAATGAACAAAAAGGGTTTTGTAGTTCAAAAGGGGGTAACTATTTTTTCAAATGTCTGGAAAACCCCCTTTGAAAAAATGACTTAAAACCCAAAAGCATTTTGTATATTTAAATTTCATTTTTGAAAAAAGGGGGCGTTTTTCGGCGGCGAATAACTTTAAAAAACTTAAAGTAGGGGTTGCGCGTTATACCCGGGTTTTGGGGTTGTTTTTTTCCCCCCGGGTTTTTAAACAAATTATGGGGGTTTTTGGGGTTTTAACTTTTAAGGAAATTTTTTTTAAAAATTTTGTTTTAGTTCTTTTCCCTTTTTCCCCTCATGGGAAAATTTGAAAAAAATTTCCAAATTAGAACCCCAACCTGGCATTTTAAAAATTCCCAGAAAATGGGGGTTTGATTAATTTTAAGGAAATCCCGGAAAGATTAACCCCCTAAGTGGGTTTTAAAGGGAATTATTGTATCAATGATACAGGGCCCTCAAATTACAAGGTCCCTAAAATGTGCAACATTCTGACACTTTGAAGTAAGAGTTTTTTATTCCTTTTTCACAAAAAGGGCCCCCAGGGAATTTTGATACAGGGCCCACTCAGGATTATTTGGCCAGTGCGTGTCACATAGTAGCAACTTCCTCATCATGTCAATGTAAGGGTTTTTTAGCCCGCCCCTATTTAAAGTTTTTAATTTGGGGCCCCCTATTTTTTTTTAAAGGGGGGATTCTAAAAAAATTCCCCCTTTTGGAAAATTTTTTAGCCAAAATTTTAAAAATTTCCCGAAAATTTTTTTGGAAAAAAAATTTTTAAATTTTTTTAAGGCTTTTCATACCCGTTTCTTTTCCACCAAAAACCCCCGGTGAAAATTGAAAAAATTTTTTAAAAAAATTTTCTAGATTGAAAGGAAAATTTAAAAAAGAAAGTTTTTTAAAATTTTTTAAAAAATTTTTAATTTTTAAACCCTTGAGGGGTTGCAAATTTAAAAACAAAGGAAGGGAAAAGTTTTTGCAATTTTTCCTTTTTAGCTTTAATTAAAAAAAACTCTTGGGGAAAAATTTTTTTAAGGCCTGTTAAATCCTTTAATTAGCTGAAAAAAAAAGGGAAATTTTTTTTAATCTGTAAAAACTCCCCTAAATCTCTCTTTGGGTCATTTTTGAAAACAACCCTTTCCCAAAACTGATTCTGCTCAAAAAAGTAAAAACCCTTGTTACAAATTTTGTTAATGAACCTTAAAATAGTATAAATAATTTATTCTGGAAATGTAATACTTAATATTACTTTTTTTTGTATTTTATTTTTATGTTAAAATTTTTTTCAAACCCCCACTCCGCCTTTTCCCAAACTTTTCAGTTTCCCGGCCTGGGTAGAAAAAAACAAAATGCAAAGGTTTTTTTTTCACACATAAAAGATAGGAATATTTCTTTCGGGCTTTTTTTTCAGATGGCAGAATTTTTTCCCCCTTCTTGACAATTATTGTTATATTTTTTAAAACTTCCCCAAAAATCTTTATAAATTATAGCCTATGTTTATTTTGATGTATAAGCTATATTTATTGTAAAGTTTTTATTAAAATCCATTCAGTTGTTTTGCTTTAAAAAAGGGAACCCAAAAATCCACCAAACTTTTTACTTTTTTAATATTAAATTTGGGTGTTGAAAAAAAGAAAAATCAGGAAATTTTTAAACATTCCCGGGCCCTTTTTTTAAAAATAAACTAAAATTTTCCGTTATATTTAACTTATCCTTTCCTGGATGGATGAATATAAAGAAATTTGGATTCGTAATCCATTTGTGATCATGGGTATATTGTTTTTTGAATTAACTTTTTTAAAAAAAAATTTCGAACTTTGTAATAATCGAGATTTAATTTTAAAACATTAGGGAAGGGGGTTAATTAATTCATTTTGGGGTTAACATTAAGGGGATTTTTCAAATAGCTAAAAAGGGTTTTAAAAAAAAATTTTTACAATTTTTTTTTCATCATATTTGAGGGTTGGATTTTCAACCCTTATCAAATATTAAAATGAAAAAAAGAAAAAGACTTATGTAGGTGGCGAAATGAGAGTACCATTATCATTCTTACGACCCGATATAAACAAAATTGTCAAAAATCATCAAGCTCAAATTTCGCATTAAACGTATTCTTATACTTAATTTATAATTGAGTACTCAATAAACATTGTGCTGCCTTTGTCGTACTTATTATTTTATTCAGCATTGAGAATTTTATATCATAAACTACTTTACATATAGTGTATTTACATATAAGTAAAATTCTTTTAAACTTATTTTTTATTGTTACTGTGTTACCCAATTTTAAGTTTTTTAAAAGTGTACTGCAAAAAAAAAGTTTGAGAGTTATTGGTCTAGATATACAAAATGTTCATAAGATACCTGTAGATATTCGACATGTTTTCTTGTTTTATGCTTCAATTGACGAAATCAATTACTGAATAATGAAGTGTGGTGGAGGACTTTATATTATATAATATAAATGTCTATATTAGGTTATTTTCGAAAGTATACTTAAATGCAGAGAGATGACATATTTTAAAGACTTCTTTCTGAAAAATTATTAATCAAAAAGAAATTTAAAAAAAATATTTTGGGGAAAAGTGAAAAAAAAAATGAATTTTAATAAAAGCTAACAATTGTTAAAATGTTTCTTTTTAAATTTTTTTATTTAAAAAATTAATACTGCCAATTGCCTACATTCCAGTTTCCCTTAATATTATTCAAAAACTGAGTGCGTACATTTCCGAACTCATGTTGATTGAGTGAGTGATTATTAACATCACACTGTTCAGCTGCACGAGGGCTTTTGGAGACGACCTCGCAATTTTGAACCATGGTCAAGTGACGAGGACGACTGACACTCCCCTCTCCTAACTACCATACTCCCCTCTCCTACAAACGGGAGGACATTTTAGCTCTCGACAGATTTAACGCGCATCGCCCTACACAGCGGGTCTTCAGTGGTACTGGAATCGAACTCATAACACGCCAGCCACGAGTTCATTACCTTGACCACTAGGTTACCGCGGCCGTCGAGCTCATGTAGACGATAACCCTAGACGATAAATCATGCGTAAAAGCAAAAAAGGTATTTTTGGCGTATAAGTTATTTCATATATATTATTTTACATATACCATAAAATCCGATGTATAAAACACACCTATACTTTCAAGCTGCATTTTTTAATTTAAGGTATATTCGCCGTATAACGCAACCCCTTTTTTGACGAAGAAACCTGAAATGTATACTATATGCAGTTCTCTTTGTGTTTTGAAATAATTTATTCGACATATTATCCCAAGCTTTTGAAAAAGTAGCATACTTCTAGAGCTATAGCCCTTTAAGTTCATAAGGAATGTACTTTCTTTTAAATAAACAGTATTACCATGTATATAGAAAAGTTTAATTTTTTTTATACTCATGTATTTTTTTAAGGTTATTGTTTTTATTCCCGGGGTATATAACAAGCCCCGTAACCCGTAAATTTCGATCTTATTTTTTGTGTTAAAAGTGTATGCTATACGCCGGATTTTACGGTAATTTATTTTATGTATTATAGTAAGTTATTTTATATATATCAGTGGTAGAGTGAGATAAAGTTCAGTGGGTTACTTGGAGAAATAGTAACTATTTTCGAGTTTCCTATAAACTTCTCATTTGTTGTCAGGTAAGCTATCAATGTTTGATGTTGCATTTGAAAGTTTTATTCGATATATGCCAGATTCTAGGAAAATACTGTATTTTGCCAAGTGTCCAAATACTGTTTTTTTTTTGAAATAAATACTCAATATTATTACCTGGATTTATTCATTTAAGTAACCGATGACTACATTCCTATAAAAAAAAGATTTTTAAAACAAAACAAAAGCTCATGCATTTAAGAGTTAATTTGAGATAAACATTAACCATTTTGGGAAGGGGCAGATGCAAAATTTAAAAGAAAAGAAAAAATTATTATTCAAACATTATAGATATAATAAGCATCGTCATATAAGGTTATTCATAGCAACTAAAACTATTAAAAAATATTAGTATGAAGGGAATAAAAAATATGTGTTAAAGTCATGTAATTAAACCACAATGATAATGTCACAATCAGTTTGAATTATACTAATAAACCTATACGTTCGCAGTTGCAAACAAAGCAATGCTTTGTATGGTTATGTGTTCAATTTAAAACTTTAAATGTCTTGTCACCATTATTTTTTAAATTAACCACACCGCGCGAACATTCCCCATTAAAAAACCCACACATTCTTGGCAATAAATATAAATCTAGTCATCATGGTCAAAGCGTGCATAACAGAAGGAAGCACGGTTGTGCAGATATGGTATACCTCTACCCTTCCACGTTATTGACTATTACATTCTGACGGACATAAATCTCTTCGTGATAATGGAACGAAGTAAACATGCCCTTTTACTGAAAGGGTTAAACATTCAGAAATTCACAACATCAATGCCAGTGCAGCGAAGAATTAAATCTCTTCTGCATATTGAACAAGAAACCCTATACGAGCATCCGCGCTGGTGACACTGGCAACTCGTACGCTAAGTGAGAAAAAAATGGCAATGTCACTTGGCGAGCCATTAATTTTCGCCGGATGAAGGTTCCGCGAATCTGAATGGCTTAAGCCTGTTTTCCGTTGTTGCTGCTTGCTCCACTTTGCATATTTATGGCCACAGTTTCAAATTTCATTGTAGTTTTGTTTCCTCCGTGTCACAGTGCTACGTCGCCATTTTTCGAATTTGGCGCAGATGCTGGAATAAAATTTGATAATTTAGACCGTGATCAACATTGAAAATGTATGATTTTAAAGAGGGAAAAGAATGATGATATGAATCATTACAAAAGAACGAAAATATACACTCAGAAAAAAGATCATTATTGTGAAATCAAAAGCAGATATCACATTTTTCGAATTAAGACAGTTGTATCATTAAAAAACGTTCGAAAACGTTTGTATCATTAAAATTTGGACTGCATAAAAATTGCAAATAATTGCAAAAAAATATGATAGTCATGATTTTAAAGAAGAGTGAGAGTTATTAAATGTGAGGAAAATTATTCTTTTTTCTGTTATTTAAATAATGGATATTGAGTTTATTTTCTTGTTCTATATTGTGCGACTGAAAAAGAAAAATTTGGTGCACTTTTCAAATCGATTATATAAATAGGAGAGTGAATGGTAAAGAAAAATATTCTTTCTAAGGTTGAAAATAAATTTATGATGAATTCGTACTATTTTACCTATTTTTGGACATGTTTTGCACCATATCTCTTTTCGCCTTCGTTCTTGATATTATTCATATTTTATCTTTAAAAATTTTAATTACGGATCGCGCGTATGGAGAAATACAAAAAACACATTTTCTGTTGTACATCGGAAACGTTTAGAAATTGAAAGAATATACATCCAATTTCACTTTTTGATTTATTTTTGGATATCCTAATTTGTCATTATTCTTTTCTCTATACAAATTGAAAACTCATGGTAATTAAAAGTTAAAAGGAAGTGTAATAAAATATTATTTTAGTGTAAAATATATAATAAAATTTAGTGTAATATATCTTTAAAAAGATTTAAAAAAAAGAGTATACAAATATACGTAGGAGTATAAAAAGTAATTATTCTCTGAAAGTTTTTACTTTTAATAAATTTCACTATGTTTAAAATGTATTCGCACTATAATACCTTAACAATTTAATATAAATAATTAAACTTGATTAGCAAAAATATATTTATCCTTGTAATTCGATAATCGAATCTGTTCTAAGATGGCGAAAAAAATGTGTCCGCTCAAACCACGATGAGTTTCAAAGTGTCCGCTCAGCCCACGAAATGTTATGTGTCCGCTTTAACCACGTCCGCTGTAGCCACGCCATCTTTTAACTTGATACTTCGAAGCAGGTGTGGCCACAAATAGCGGCCCACCAATACAGCCAGAAAACACAAACAGAAAATGTTCTTTATGTATGGTCAATATATATTTGAGAGCAATTTTTTTTTCATTAAGATCAGCAAGAGTAAACATAGACGGAAGTTAGGTGACATTAAACTTCCAGGCTGTGATGAGAATTTCACAACAAGCAATCCCATTCCAGGTTTCAAAAGTATTGTAGAACAGTGTATAATATGATACACTTTTCTCATTAAATTGTTTCTAAAATTAAACAGGTTTGCAGCTATTGATAGGAAATTAGCCCAATAAATAAATTGAATAAAACTGCCCCAAATTTATTTAACTTATACTTTTTATTCTTATGGTGCAATATACATGTCGCAGGAAAATGATGAAATTAGGACTTTCATCAAATCCCTAAGGGAGAAGATCAATTCACGCAAGTGTTAAAATAACGTCTCTTTGAGGTCATTTCCTTTATGTAAGTAAGTGATTTGATCAAATCCCCGAACAGTTTCAGTGAAATGATGAAATGAACAAGTCAGCCATTTTTTTAAAGATATTTGGTTGATATTTTGGGGATCGATAGTACTACCTGTGTGGTTAAGAAGTACAAGGACTCGACCCTCCAGGTGTCTCCCCTCTATCCCTTAGGGATTTCACATCATCCCTAAGGGACAGGATCGACGGGAGATGTTAAAATAACGTCTCTTCAAGGTCATTTCCCTTATATAAGTAAGTGATTTGATCAAATCCCCGAACTGTTTCAGTGAAATGATGAAATGAACAAGTCAGCCATTTTTTTAAAGATATTTAGTTGATATTTTGGGGATCGATACTACCTGTGTGGTTGGAGGTGCAGGACCGACCTCCGGTGTCTCCCTCTATCCTTAGGATTTACATCATCCTTAAGGGATATGATCACGGAGATGTTAAAATAACGTCTCTTCAAGGTCATTTCCATGATGAAAGTAAGTGGATTTTATTAAACCCTGAACTGTTTCAGTGAAATGATGAAACGAACAAGTCAGCCATTTTTTTAAAGATATTTAGTTGATATTTTGGGGATCGATACTACTACCTGTGTGGTTAGGAGGTGCAAGGACTCGACCCTCCAGGTGTCTCCCCTCTATCCCTTAGGGATTTCACATCATCCTTAAGGGATATGATCCACGGGAGATGTTAAAATAACGTCTCTTCAAGGTCATTTCCATGATGAAAGTAAGTGGATTTTATTAAACCCTGAACTGTTTCAGTGAAATGATGAAACGAACTAGTCAGGATTTTGCATTGGTAAAATGCTGTCCAGGGGACACCTGGGAGGTCAAGTCCTTGTACTTCCTAACCATACAGGTAGTATGGTTACAGTGGCGCACACAAGGGGCCAGACACCCCCCATGGCCCTTGATTTTTTTCAATTGGTTATAATCCTATGTATATATTAATTAAAATTTAATTATGTATTTGTTATTAATAATTGATTTTATTAACTAATGCTAATTATTTATTCAACAATTAATTTTGTATTGTTTTTGTTTCCGAAAATCGAAAAAATCCAAAGAATATGTTGGGTGGCGTAATGGAGCATGATACCAAAATGGTGGACTTTCGACTCTGATTCCCCTTGAAAAATTTTAGTGTGCGCTACTGAGTTCTAGCGATCCCCTAAATATCAACCCCATATCTTTAAAAAAATGGCTGCTTTGTTCATTTCATCATTTCACTAAAACAGTTCTGGGATTTGATCAAATCTCACTTACTTACATAAGGGAAATGACATCAAAGAGACGTTATTTTAATATTTTGCGTGAATTGATCATTTCTCCCTTAGGGATTCGATGAAAGTCCTAATTTCATCATTTTCCTGCGACATATACCTTTTCTGAGATGCAAAGTTAACTTAATGAAGTCAACCATTTTGAAAAGGTGCGGCCTTCCAGTACCAAAAACATTAACCCATCCTTGCTTTAAAATATAAGTGCCAAAAACTGAAAAGCACTGTACATATTATTTATTCAAAGGTAAGATGACCAATCGTAAGGTGACCATTTCTTTACTAGGAAAAGGAGGACAAAAAATTTAAGAAAAAATTACAACTTAAATATATGAAATGTTTTATTTATTCAAACAAAAATAAGCTAATAACGCTTACATTCTTTTTAATTATTATCTTAAACAAGTATTTTTCCCATTGAATGAATTTTTTTTGTCAACATATCATTTTTTTTATATATATCAGAAAGTTCGGGCAAAAACTATTCTTCATACTGAATTTTACGGTAAGCATTGTAGCTAAAATATTAACATTCAATTTTGATTTCTCACTAGTCACTTCACAAAAATCATTACCAATTGAAAAAAACTCTTTAACTGCTGCATTACTTTCAGGGCAACACAACGTAAATTCAACAAGAATAATTGCATTTTCATATGGAACGTGTTCAATTTTGAAATGGTTTAAGTAGTTTAACCTGTCATTTAAAAATTTCTCAGTATTTTCTCGGTATTTATGAAGATGTAGAAACCTGGATGGCATGCGATGCAGAAGACTGTGGATTTCAAATGCTAAATGAAGACGAGATTGTGACTACCGTGCAAGAAGAATCCAAGCCTGTCGACGATGAAACGGATGAAAACGAGGACAACAATAACAACGAAAGTAGCAAAGGTCCATCAAATATTGACGCGTTATCTGCGTTAGAGACAGCTATGGAGTGGTACGAAGAACAAAGTGAGTGTTGTCCTACTCAATTACTACTGCTGAAGAGAATCAGAGACTTTGCAGCAAAAAAATGGTGTACAATGGTACAGCAAAAATTATTTTCCACAATAAAAGTAAAATTGCGACATTTTGCACCTATTTTGCTTTTTCTCCAGGCACGTTTCTTGCATGTGATAATTTTCAATATTCGTATAGCGTCCGGTTTCATATACTGCATGGATCGCATTCGGTTCTCGGTTATCCGAACAATCGCATATCCGAACGGTGTCCGGTCCCAATTGATTCGAATAAACGACGTTCTACTGTACTTTTAAATTCTAATAAATCAGAACAATGGGAAAATCAGCATGTTGAAATTGATAAAAGATAGGCCGAAATATTTAACCATTTAAAAAATGAACACATTCCAAATGAAAATTTAGTTATTCTTGTTGAGTTTACGTTGTGCTGCCCTGGACCATTTTTTTCAATTGGTAAAGATTATTGGACATGTGACAAATCAAGATTGAATATTGATATTTTATATAGTTGCAGAACTTACCGTAAAATTCAATATGAAGGATTTTTCTTGATCCGAAATTTCCGGTATATTAGAAAATGATACATTGACAAAAATTAAATAAATATTATTCAATGGAAAAATACTCGTTTAAGTAAATAATTGAAAGGGATATAAGCGTAATTATTGTATTTTTGTTTGAATTAATAAAAAATGTTTCATATATATTTAGTCATAATTTTTTCTTAAAATTTTCGTTTTCTTTTCCATTGTGAAAAAACTGGTCACTTTACCATAGAGAAAGTGGTAATGTTGAAAGTAAGCTGATATTCCTTCTGTAAATCAGAGAAGGATATTAATACTGAAATATTTTCTGCTAGGAAAAGATTTTTCTAGTTATATTTAAATTCTTTAAACATACATAAGGCACAGACCACCTGAAGGAGTACAATTGGAAATTCATCAAGAAATTTACTGTAAAAAAGCCTTCAATGGATCATTACTATTCAAACCTGTTTTGTCAAATTCTACGCTATGTTTCCAGTCGACCCATAAATTCAGTGTATATCAAAATGAAATTTCCGCTTATTAATGCAAAAATGGATTTTTCTTCTCTTCCTGTATTTAAAAAAATCGTTGTTGTGGTACAGGAAAAATAATTTTCCAGCTGTCACTAAAATTTCTCAAGGACATTAGAACAAAGCTGGCTCATCTGCAATGGAGATGAGTTCCTTAAATATATTCATGCTCCTCCATACTTCCTCATTAATAAAAAAAGTAAATATTCTGAAGGAAAGCACCAGTGTGTAAGTCCATTTCCTAGTACGTTTCAGTTTCAGGAAGTACAGCTTCACTGCCCTTGTGTTATTATTCATCCGAATATTTTATTATATATTTTATTCTGATTACTGTTGAAGCCACATGTTTTTGGGATTCGTCAAGTATTTCAAGTATGTGGAAGAAGAAAAATCTACTAATCATGACTCTATCACAGGAATATTCTCGTCTGCATTTATTTTCGAACGCATTATTTTTACAGCAGTAGAGTATTTTATGAAAAAGAATTAATAAATACTGTTCATCATCTCTGCATATTTTTCTGCAAACGATTTATTGCAACTATATTTTATTTATGGTGTATAATGTGATAATTCGAATTGCTAGCATTACATAGAAAAATATTTATATATTTTTTGCTTAGAGCTGTTTTCTGTATAAAAGGTTAATCTTTCAGAATATCATTTATTATTACATTATATTTAAATATTTTTAGTCATAAATTATTTTAAAGCTAGAAAAAACAAAAGTAACACACGATCCTACTTCTATTATAGAATTATCCATACATATCAGTGTTTTCAGCAATATCATTATTCCATATGTCTTTTATCTAAAAAGGCATTTGAAGCAGTGAAACAAGCGTTTTAAATGACAGTAAAATCTCCAGAGAGTTTGATTCATACTGATTTACATACTCGTTAAGAGAATAATGTTCTATAATATTTATGACATATTCTTTGAGTGTTTATTGAAATATTCACAAAGAATTTGCAAAAAAATGAGTAATTGTAAAAGGATTCATTTCACACGAGTGAAGGTCATATAATATGCTTGGTTTATCTATTAATGGTTCTGAAGAAAGAAAAGGAAAATATATCACAAATTTTACCATTCTGACACATGTTTACGATTTAACATATTCCTCTGTATCGCAGAATAGAAGAATAGACCGATTGCATAAATTAAACAATTTTGTTTCAATAACGAAATCATACTGTTGATTATTAGGATAAATTTTTATTCAGATATCAATCACATAGAGTAGATTTGTCAATAACAAATATATTTCTGTTGTTTTGTTTCAATTTTGGATGGCATTGTGTCATTTTGTGTCAAATGAATTATTTTTGAGATTCCTTTTTTAATTAATATATATATGTTACAGTTAAGTATAATTCAGTTATATTTCGTAGAATAACTAGGTATTTCATAAAATAACCAGATAAGTCAGTTAAAGTATATAATAGATGAACAATTTCATACTTTACCTAGTTATTCTATGAAATAACTTGGTATTCCATGAAATAACTAAGGATAGTGAAAAAATAAACAAATAAATAAAATAACAAATAAAGTGAAAAATAAAAAATTTCAAAGATGTTTTACAAATTATTTGATCATAAATAGCTAAGATCTCTCGAAAAATACATTTGATCCCTTTTGCAGATGAATAATTGATAAATAATAAGAGAAATCAGAGATGATATAATTTATTATACTGCTCATTTGCTATTAATTAAACAGAAAAGGGGAAAAAAGAATATGTTGCAAAAATAGATTATATTTAAATATTATCAACAAAAATACATACTAGGAAGAAAAACTGTTACTTCATAAAAATATTGTGTAAGCTTTTTAATACAAAAATGTAAGAGAATATTAATTATAATTTTGTGAGATACCTTTGTTTTATTTTTCATTATTTATTAGAGCAAGGATAGCTGTGATGACACTTTGGATTGAACTACTCATTATTTTTGAAGCAAGCACTCTGTTAAGTATTACACATTTTTTTTACACGAGCGTTTTTTAAATCCTTGTCCAGTACCGCAACTTTGAGCTGTTGCAACGCATCGAAGCATTATGTCAATAATTGGAACTTCTTCAATGGAAATTAATTATCGCTGACATATACTGAACTGATATCTAGATTACAATTGTTTTATTCCGCCTAATCGGAAAAATTCTTCCCAAAGCAGCTAGAACCGGTTCAAAGATCTTTCAAGTACCGTATTTCATATTTTAACACACGACCAAGTAATCGTTATTCTATAGAATATCTAGTTAAATCGTAAAATTCACCTAGTTTATATACTTTAACTGACTGATCTATAACTAGTTACTCGGTGAAATAGATTTCATGCTGTAACGGTAACATATATATAAATATATTCGGCCATTTATTAAAGAACAAGGCTGTAATTCATATACTTTTATTTTCCACATGAACACTGCAAAAAGGAGCAATAATCTTTTGAACAGAAAAACAGAAAAAACGACGCACCAAGAAGGAGTTGCCTGATTGTAATGAAATTTCGTATGGAAAGACATTGTATCGAATATGCAAATAACTAAAATTTGGTGTTCAATAAATGAACAGCAGGAGCTACAGCGCATTGGAACTGCGCACTCAACAGGTGTCTATAAAAAGCGATTCTCAGTCTGATGGTCAAAATTTCTATTGCATTGTGATTTAGGATACCTTTCAACGACTGAAAAAATGCTTCGCCACAAGATTCGAGCTCATTATGGGCAACTGTAAGAGTTTGAAAGAGGTCGTATCATTGGATTGAAAGAGGCAAGTTGGACAAATCGAAGAATCGCTCGTCATATGGGTCGAAGCGATGCTGCCATTAGAAGATGCTAGCAAGAGTGGGTAGACAAGGGCAGATTTCAGCGTCATGATGGTAGCGGTCAACCTAGGGCCACAGCAGATAGAGAGGACAGATTGATTGTCAGATCAGCTGTCACAGCGCCTAATTCATCGTTATCAACCATCAGATATACAACCCTCCCACGTGTGTTCTCCATGACCTTTCACAGACGGCTGATAGAGCGGAATTTACAATCGTACCGACTGCTACGCCACCTGCCATTTACGCCTGTACACTGTCCAGCAATATTACAGTAGTGCTTGGCTCGATCAAGTTGGAATCATGCTGACTGGGGCCGTATAGTCTTTAGTTACGAATCTCACTTCCAACTGTATCCTGACGATCATCGAAGACGTGTCAGGAGACGCCCAGGGCAGCGTGTCGATCCTGCTTTCACTATTGCACACTACACAGGCCCTCAACCAAGAGTTATGGTTTGGGGTGCCATTTATTTTGATAGCCGAACTCCTTTGGTCGTCATTAGAGGCACACTTACAGCATAGCAGTACGTCGACGACATTCTGAGAACTGTTTTGCTACCTTTCCTTTTGCAGCACCCTGAATTTATTTTTCAGCAAGATAATGCCATACCACATACGGCACGTGTTGCTATGAACTGTCTTGGAGCTTGTCATACACTTCCGTGGCCAGCCAGATCACCAGATTTCTCACCAATCCAGCCTGTCTAGGATATGGTGGGAATACGACTGCTTCTACCAGGGCATGTTTATGACCTGACCTGACAATTGGAGCAAATTTGTCAAGAAATACCGAAGGAAACCATCAGGGTGCTTTATCACTCAATGCCACGAAGGGTGGCAGCTTGCATCCAGGTTAGAGATGGGTCAACACCTTATTGAGCTTGTTACTTTGTAACTATGTAACTCTGAAATAAATCATTCAATTTTTCTGAAATTTTAATCATTTTTTATTCTGTACATAATCTTTCTACCCTCCAATTTTTGTCTCTATTGGACAACTCGTTCTTGGTGCATCTTTTTTTTTCTCGTTTTGTTATAGAGGGGAAATTACTATGCTTTTTCACGTACTTCATGGTATTTGGCAAGTATAATTTTGTGCAATAATAAAGTATATTTGAACATATCAGAACAAATTCCTGATAAAACTACATATTGATCCACATATTTTTCTAATGATTTTTGTTTATTTTATGTCTAAATCAACTAAAATAAACAATTACGTACTAATATTTAATCTCAACAACCTTGTGATCTCTAAGAGTTTTAAAAATTAATATATATATATATATATATATATATATATATATATATATATATAATATATATATATATATATTTGGTTCGCTTTAACACAGTGGCGTAACGTGCGTGCACCCCTGCATTGTGTGAGGGGGCAAGGATTCCAGGGGGCCTAACACCTGACTTTGCAGGGGGTCCTAATATTCTCCGTTATGCCAGTGCTTTAACAAGTATTTAAACGTAAGGTTCGGCTTCATTTTGCAGTGTCACGCGAATAACAAGATGCAAATGTATTGAAGTTTCTGGGTATATTTCATTTATGTTTCAAAAAATAGAGTTATATTCTCGTTCTATATATAGAAGAATCAAAAGCAGAGACAATGAGTATGGAAAAGTGGATACAGAGAGGAAAGATTACTCCACTGGCCATCCGGTATAGTGGTTAGTGATGCTGACTACGGTGTCATAGGTCCTGAGTGAGTGAATATTAACATCGCACTGTTCAGCTACACGAGGGCTTTTGGCGACGGACCACGTAATTTTGAACCATGGTCAAGTGACGAAGACGACACCTGAGCTGGCACTCCCCTCTCCTAACTACCACACCAGCGGGAGGACGTTTCAGCTCTCTACAGATTTAGCGTGCATCGCTGCCCTACCCGCGGGTCTTTATTGGTACTGGGCTCGAACTCGTGACAAAGCCAGCCACGATCCGATACCTATACCACTCGGCTACCGCGGCCACGCCATAGGAGTCTCCCATCCGGTATAATGGTTAGTGACGCTGACTGCTATGCCAAATCCCGGAGAAGGCATGGATGTTTCTAAATATGTAGTGCCTACACAGCATGGGTACACAGAATAGCCGTCGAGCCGCAAGTTCTCTCGTGAAGTTGGTGGAAGAGAGGTGGGAGGCCCCTGACCATCCCCAGGGTGTTGTCCCTCAAAATTGGGGCGGAACCAAGCAAAATCGTATTCTCACCTGCATGGTGCTCAAAGCTAAGGCTAACGACAGGGGTAAAATTCTAGCCCTTGGCCGCTATGAATTTCGTGCCCTTCATCTGATTTTTCTGTCGATTAGTTGGCATAAGCAACAACAACAACAAATATTCTCTACCGTATGATTTTTTTTTCTGAAAGAATCCTTTTATGAAAAAACAAACGTTTCTAACTTTAATTGTGAAAAATATTATATTTTTATCTATTTTGTCAATTTCAATAACGTACACTTGTTGAAGAAACTTATACTTAACTTAATAGTATTATTCAGAGAAAAACTTGTCTCTTTTCATTTCATTGCTATTATTTTCTTCAGCATTAATTACTACTTTAATTATTACTTTTCCATACTTTATAGAACGAACCTAATGAAGGATATACAATCAAGGTCAAGATCCCCTTTTAAATAATACTTCAATGTAATATTACGTTGTAAAAGCTGAGAGAACCAGTATCACTAAGTGAAATATAGTAATTTTTTTAAAATATTCTATTTGAGTTTAAAATTTATTTTTATGGATGATAGAAGAAATCACACGAACATTTAAAATCGAAAAAACATGTATACGATACAAACCAGTAGTAATGCTCTAAAAAAACAGAAACATATTTTCTTCTTCTTACTCCAACTGCGAAGTATACACACATTACCAGAGCTTGCTTAAATGAACAGTTAACTACCAATCACTCCAGCTGTCAGAAAAAAATAAAATAAAGTTAAAAAAAAGAACGTACTATAGAGAGAACTTTTCTAAAAGAGCTTCAAAACAGAGATTCCATTCAAAAAAGAAACCAACCAGGCAAAATAAAGAAAAAAAATGTGGTTTCGAATTTCTAAAAGATCCTATCTTTATCATACTCCAGCTGCTGTAAACTATCTGAATCGCTGGTCCGAGAAAGCGATAAAGACGAAGTATGGTCGACCATTCAGAAAAGTAGGTCGCCTTATGCAAAGCCTCGAAAGTGGCTCATAAAATACTTCCCGAAATAGAAACTTCAAGGTTCTTTCCAGACACCAACTCTCTTAACCCTTTATTCTCAGTTTTCGGCAGAATCCGTGTATGTGACGTAATGCACACACACACAATCCCCCGCTGCACCCCCTTTCAACAGTTTTTTATTAAATTTGCGGTGTGTAGAGTGGAAAATATTTGATTTCTAAGCCACCCTAGGCAAAATGGATATTGGAGACTCTTTGAGATCAACTCTTCACTGTCAAGAGTAAATTTGCAGTGGAAGTCTGTCAAGTGTATTGACCCGTGAAACTTATAGGGAGTTGAGGTGTTTTAAACTTCTGTTTGGGTAAACTTTGGTTAGCTCTAATTTAAATACTGTGTTATCGGTTAAAAATAGAACAGCAATTAATTTGAAGGTGGTTTGTGCATTATTTGACGGTTTGTGGAAATTATTTAAATACTTTAAGGCTCTTTTATATTAAGGTATTCTTAGAGAATATATTATTATACCGAGTCCACACACACACAGATATACCCAAAAATTATTTTACTTAGTAGTTAGTTAATGATATGTAATAACATCACAGTCAAATATCCATAATTTGATTGTTAATTTTCAATAATTATTTTGAAATTATATATCAAATTGGTCTGAATTGTATCAATAAATAAATTTTCTACTTATATTTAATATTACAATTAATTAAAGCCGGCATTTATACATACAAGTATATTATAAGGAGCATACCGTGAAATCCGGCATATACACGCACTTTTAACACCAAAAATAAGATCGAAATTTACGTGTGTGCGTTATGCGCCCAGTATAAAAATGAGAGCTTCAGAAAAAAATAGGAGATGAATTTTAAAAAAAATTGGTATTTTACATAGACTGGAATACCATTTATTTAAAAGAAATGATATACCTAATAAACTTAAGGGGTTGCATATCTGGGATTATACGAATTTTTCAAAATCCTGGGATAATACCTCGAATAAATGATTTCAAAACATAAGAACATTGCATATGAAAATTTCAAGTTTTTTCGTAAAAAAAAAAGGGGGGGGGGTGATAATTGCGAACGCCTTGTTTGGATTTTTAAAATTTGGCATTAGTTAAATTTTACCGATATATTCTTTCACTACTTCCTCCCCCCTCCCCCCTTTTTGTGTTCAGCTTTCGTTTGTTCTCTCAAAAAGATTCTTATTTTTATTGTCTTTTTTTAGTTGTTTCTTAGTAAGTAGGGAAAAAAAAGAACTGTTTAGCTCTTGTTATTTTCTAGTATCTGATTGAAACTAGAATTATAAAAAAAATAGACTTTCAAGAATAAATTAAGTTTAAGTATCCTTCTAACGCGTACAAAATCTCTTCATAAATATTTTTTTTTACTATAAAAAAAAGAGATGTGTTTTCAATCTTTACAAAAAATGCTTTCAAAAAAATAATTAGGCTTTAATTTCAATTACAAATCTCTTTCTGAAAAAAGAAAATAGTTAGATTGAATTTATTACATTGTTTATATCAAGAATTTTGTCATTGACGTTCTTCTGTGCGGTTTAAAAACCAGAAGGTTATTAGGTCCGCCAATTTTCTTTTTGTTCCTCTTTTACACCTTTGCATCAAGGTCATCGTATCAAATAATTACTTTTATTATATGAATATTACATTGACTTATGTTGTTTAACGGATTCCAAACATAGGTGTGCTTCTATATATTTCTTGCTTATACCTTCATTGCCCGAAGAAAATTCCCAAGAAAAAACTATTGCAGACTAATGAAACTTGGGAAATACATTTGTTTTGATAACATAATAATTGATTATGTTTATTATATTGTTACGAATTTTTTGTGTAAATAGTGTAAGTAATTTGTATTTGAGTGTTTAATGCATTTATATTACTCTATGTTATACTTATTTCATGTTAAAATTATACTATTCACAAGCAATGCCAGCCCCTTACGTTATAATGGCGATTCAATTAGAACTTAGCGAAATCTTGGTGGTAGAGCCAAGTTAACATCATTTTTGGCGACTTTGGCGACCATTTTGGCGTCATTGGCTACCATGTTGGCGAGTTCGGAACCCTCTGGATTTTTCTAGAATGTAGCGGATCTCTCCATTAACGTCACGCTCGATGACACGAGCGCTTATATTTCTGGAAGTTTTTGCCGCGCCTATAAATCGGAGTGCCAGCCGCAACCAGTCAGTCTGGATTAAACCAGCGAGTAGTGAGGATTGTTTCGACTAGCGATTAGCTCGGCTGTGCTTGTGAATAATCTTTTACTTACGTGTACTTTTAAACACTGATGATTGTGTTTAATTGCTGTTGAAGGTGTGAAGACCTTCGGATATTTACTCTGTGAATATTGCCGCTGAATTCTATATTTAAAGGATTGGATTTTTGATAATAAATTCACATCGCTCTTAAAGAACTGTTTATTTTCTTTGAGATTGTTTTGCATAAAATCCACGAACCCGGATCTACGTATCAATATATTAATTAAAATCACAGGTTAATGTAAAAGCGAGAAGAGCCATTTCAAATGGGAAATGATGGCGCATTAATAACCAATATAACCGCCAGAATTTAGAATGTTAATGCGCTTTCAATGTGCCGTGCAGATCCAGGATATCAATTTGGGAGAAGGGATTACATACCTGCTGCACTTGATCAGTCAATATAACGCCGTTTAATTCTGGTTGTGGAATTTTACAGGGCGTATTTCTAGTACAACTGATTCGCATGCACAAACTGACGCTGCTAGGGACATAATTATGCGTCTAATGCAATATTTAAACGAAAGTCATCTTTCAGATGTATAAACATAGCCACCAAATTTCGTTTTTCTAGCACAATTACTTCTTGATGGAATTTTTATTTCCATGAGTGGTATTATTTGATTATATATGTGCCTTTCTAATATTTCTTGTTCATATGTGATTCTATATATTTCTTTTTTGCGTGCTTGTGACGGGCTCACGCGTCTTTTTATTAACATGTCCTTTGGGTTCTTTGGGGTCAGAATGAATGGCAACTCTTTTCCAACCAAACCCAAGAAGTGAAGCGTGAAGGAAAGAGGCAAATTAGGAAACTTTTAAATATCAGAAGTTAGAGTAAGCGGGGTGGCAATTTGGGGAATGTTAAGATAGTCCGTGATTCTATTGTGAAGTAACAGCCAACACAGAAGTTATTCCTGACTAGAACCATTAGGTCAAGGTGCATACCATTGCACCCAGAAAGACCCTATTAAGATTGGATCGGTAGACAAAATTGGTAAAATTTGACTATTTTAATATTGGGACGTGATAGTATTGAAATTGAGTTTGGTGAGTGTGTTATTGATAGTGGTCCAGGTTACGCTTTTTCGGTATTATATAAGGTGTTTAGCACCGGTAGATTCTCCCCCCTTACATTAAAATTATCTAATCTGTTAAATTTTAAAATTTTAAATTAATGTCATATTAAGATCATAAAATTTTTTTTCGTTTATTCCTACACCTCTAGCTCACGCTGATAATCAAGGAGAAGGGCACCCGAGGGGGGCAACTTCACATGTTTTGAAATATTTATTGTTTATACATGTGTGTTTCTATATAATTCTTGTTTATCTTTTGTGTGTTTTTTATGTTTCTTATTTATATGTGATTCCATATATTTCTTGTTTATATGTGATCAATGGCGTAGCAGAGAATATTAGCCCCCCCCTGCAAACTCAAGTTTAAGGCCCCAAGCCCAAATACGTACATAGTGTCAGTCACGCTTTAGGTGCCTTAGAGTCCCTGGCCCTCCCGCAATGCGGAGGTGTACTTTACGTTTTTATGTGATTCTATACGCTTCTTGTTTGCATGTGATTCTTTATATTTCTTTCTATGTGTGTTTCTAAACATTTCTTTCAATGTGTTTCTAAACATTTCATTCTATGTGTGTTTCTAAACATTTCTTTCTATGTGTGTTTCTAAATATTTCTTTCTATGTGTGTTTCTAAATATTTCTTGCTTATACAAGTTTTATACACTTTTTGATTTTACGAATGTGTTTCTATACTTTTCCTGTTTATATGTGATTCTACAAGTTTCTTGTTTATGTGTGATTCTATACATTTCTTATTTATGTGTGATTCTATACATTTCTTATTTATGTGTGATTCTAAATTTTTCTTTTCGTACATGTGTTTTGATATTTTTTGTATTTTCTGTATTTTGTGTGCTTCTGTATTTTTATTGCTTATACATGCGTGTTTCTACTACATACTAGTGCCTTCTTTTCAATTGACCTACTGGCCAGTTTCATATTATGCATGATATTATCCCCAGCCTGGTCAGTTGCTTTTTTCCTGAATATTTTCTTGTATACTATTGCAATTTATAATGACAATCAGCATTTAAAAACTTTTTGGTTTCGTCAACAATTTATGTTTTTTCGACAAGAGTATCAAATTGTTACCTAGGTGTATTATCAAAGGAACTAAATATGACATAAATTATAAATGTATCAAAGAGCATATCTAAAAACCAATCTTTATAATTCGGGACAATTATACTAAATAACTTTACATTAAAGCTATTTTTTTCAATGAACTTTTATGACAAAAGAGGCCCAGTGGTCGAGTGGTAGCGTATCGCGCTTCCACACCACAAGTCCGGGTTCTATTCCCGGGCTGGGCAAGGTCGACTCAACCTTTCCCTACTGCAGTGGGTCGATAAGTGAGTACCAAGCTTGCTTTGGGACTTAAACACTGGGGGTCTCGCTTCAGACTCACCACCTAATCGGGACATCTACTCATGCACCTCAGCGCCCAATGGCCTTACAGAGGTAGGCACAGAGTAGACCCTGACCCTCATGAGCTGTTGTGGCCACTGAGTTTGAGCTTATGACAAAAATGAAATACAAACTAAATTAAGGAAAAACAAATATAGCAAAAGAGATATAAGATCTTTTAGACATTTCTAAAATATGTAGTAGTAGTAACGCAACTAATATTTTTTAAAATTTATTAAAATGGAAAAGAAAAAAAATGAAAAAAAAAAAAAAGGTGAGGAACCCGGCTCAAACAAAATGTTTTGCTAATTAGAACTACTCCCGTAACATTGGTAAAAGAAAAAGTTTAATTTTTAAATTATTTAAAATTTGAATTTTAGTAAATTACCTTTTAAATTTTGTAGATTTGTGTGGTAAGCCCTTTCGTGGGCCCTTCCTGGCCCCCTTTTCGGGATGGAGTCCCCGAGTTTAGAATTTTTACATGAAAAGGAAAAAAACTTCCTTTTTTTTTTTTCATTTGGATAGAAAAAATGGGAAAACCTTTTAAATAAAAGGAAGGGTTTTTTCGGGGTTTGGGCCCCTACCCAAAACGCTTCCCGGTCAAAAGATATAAAAAATACAATTATAAGGAAAAAAAACGAAAAAAAAAATTTAATTTTACTTATTTTAGAATTTTAAAAGATAAGCTGTAAAAAATGTAAAGATTTGTGGTAGGTTTATTTTGTATTTTCTGTTAAGGAAAAACTTAAAATTAAATTTGTGGGGTTTGTTTAAAAGGGGAAATGTATTCATGTATAATACATATACGCGATCCCTTTTTTTTTTTTTATTTGTTAAAAAGTAGTAGGGGAAATTTTTGGGTGGCCTTTAAAAGTTTAGGCACGTTTTGCCCCTAAGGCTAAGAGTTTGGTGATTTTATTTTTGACCTACAATGCTTTTTGTTATAATTTTATTTATTGCTTCACATTGTTAAATTTATGGCAATTTAGTATAGCATTATTGATTATGTATTGATTATATGATTATATATATTGTTAGACCCAAATGTAGAGGGCGCTTTGAAAGTTTTGGGAATTTAAGGTGTTTTTACACCACACTCGGGTAGAAAAAAGGAACCGGCATGCGCCGGGGTTGGAGCCCATAACTGAGTTTTTTAATTTAAACCCTTAAATGTATAATACTGCCCTGTTTATATTTGTAGAAAAGTTGTGGAAGTAAAGTACTTTGAATGGTGACTGAGTTATTCCATCCTGACCTAGGTAAACAAACGTGAAATCACTGCGTATGAGTGTCGGGCTCCAGCAAGTCTAATAATATATACGTAAAAATATATGTGTGTGTGCGCGTCTGCACCAGGGCGTAGCTCCCGCCGTATCAGCTGTATCAATAATACGGGCCCCCTTGTACGGGGGGTCTCACATGGGGACTCAGCCCCCAACCCCCATATTAAAAAAAGGGGCCCCCTGAAGGAATTTTATCGCCCCCCCCAGAAGTACGTCAGGGGTTCCCAAACCCTATATAATGCCCCTTCGGGGGGCCTGCCTTTCTTTAGGTGGGACGGGTGTCAACCCCGAGGCCCCCTAGGATCTTTTCCTTTTCCCCGGGGTTTACTATTTTTGAAACACGGGTGTCAGGGACCCCCGGGACCCCAGTGATCCTTCTCTATTTTCGCCCCTCCATCTTGTCATCAATTTCTTCTTTTTCCGTCCAGACCACAGACTTGGGAAAGTTTGGCGCAGTATAGCCAAAACTGGCTCTTGCGCCCTCCCCCCATAAAACACCAAACTCACTCAACTCAACCCTATATAATGTCCAAATAAAATTTAAAATGTAAATTAATATTATGTGTGTACCCAAATAAAATTAACTTAAACTGACTCTTCATATCTTAAGACATCATTTAGAATTTAAGCAGGATATGAAACAAATACAAGACTTGATCTATTAACCACTCTTCACTTCAGAATTAAATTAACCCCTTAACTTAAAAGCCTGTGAATACTTGTGTATCTTGACAATATCTATATTCATAATAATAATCACGTATAATCATAATCTCTAATAATAATACATAACACAATATTTATAATGAAGTTTAAAATTTAGCTATAAAACTTGGAAATTTTGCATAATCTTTTACAAAACAATTGTTACACAAATGTTAACAATGCCTTAAGAAAAACGTGATATTATTCACGTGTCTTTTTTCTGAGGAATAAAATATCACTTAAAAATCTCTTAAAAAGAAGATGAAGGACAAAATCGGAAACTTATAAAATAATATTGAAGGAAAATTGTGTAAAGTTTAAATAAACAATCGCTTCCTTTTATCTGAAAATGATAAGAAAAAGTAATCATTTTTCTTATGATGTAGTAAAATTTATTGTCATAATTAAAATGAAATACGGATATCTTTAAAATGTAATCCATTGAAAAGAATGTTGGAAATCTTTTAAATTAAATTCAATGTGCATGTTATTTTAAAATACTTCCGTTTTTAGCAGTTTTTGGTATGTATAACGATTATCAAAGTAATTGAAATGATTTATCGAATTAACATGGACTTCTTTGAGAAATAACTAATCAAAACAATAAAACCTATCTTCAAATGTTTGGTTTTTATTATTTTAAAATATTTTTCAAATGCTTTATTAGTTCTAAGATAATTTCATTATCATCTATATTTTATTGTTATATCATTCTCTATTTGTTTTTTTTTCCTTCAAATTATTTGAATAACTTTTAGATGCTCAAAGGTGTTATACAGTCGATCGATTTCGCCAAGTGAGTGAATATTAACGTCGCACTGTTCAGCTGCTCGAGGGCTTTTGGCGGCGGACCTCGCAATTTGGAGCCATGATCAAGAGACGAGGATGACACCCCTCTCCTAACTACCACACCATACCAATGGGAGGACATTTGAGCTCTCGACAGATTTAAAGCCAATTTTGACAAACGTAAAGATATCTTCAATTAAAAAAATATTGCCAAATGCTGTCATCGTTATTATTACTGAGTGCGAACGTGTGCGGTAAAGGTTTCCGCTATTGGCTGTATATCGCGGCATTTGGCAACATCTTTTAATTTGACGAAATTAAATAAAGCAAAGTAACTTCTTTTAAAAGATTCTTTTCCAGTTTTCTTTGAGAAAAGAAAATGTACTCAGTCGGCAAAATAAAAATCACACACACACTCCCCCACACAAACTTATTATATGTATCAAACATTGAAAGAATTATCGTTTAGTAGTAAATATAAACCCAAATCAAAAAGAAAAAAATCTCAAAATTTAACTGTAGAACATGAGACGTAATTATAAAATATGGGAAAATCACACACAGTATAGTCACAATAAACCACAAATGCTATATATTATATATTATAAGGCTTTTACAAACTTAGGACTGTAAAGTAGGGTTAAGTGTGCGTTACAGCAATGTGTGTTCCCCAACCATTTTATCTCCTCGGACAGGTCAACGTTTGATAATTTTACCGCGGCCTACTGAGGGGAACACGTTGATTGCTTATATTTTAGATTGTTTTGATTTAAGAATTTTTAATTTAATTGTATTTAAATATGACTTTGAAAGAAAAAAAATGCAATTATACCAAAAAATGAACATACAGTGATTGAATATCAAATATAAAGAGGAAAGTCATACAAACCTGAGAGATATACACCACAATAAATAAAATGGAAAAAAAATTAAGAGGCTCCTTGGGCGGCCCTGTACCATATGATTCACGGACCGGGGATTGTGGACCACTGCTTTATACAGGATCCAAATTTTCTCCTCTCAGAAGAAAATTTATGCATTATCATAAAAAAAAAAGATGAATGCAAATAAACCCCAAAATATCCTTTTGCAATTAGGCCTAAAAATTACACGTGTATTTAAACAAAATATTATTTTTTATCTATATATATATAAATAGATGTGTTTGTATGTATGACTTCGTGCTTCCCACACACACACAACACCGTTCAACCAATCACTATGAAAATTGGCTTGTATATGAATTTTTTTTGTGGAGAAGAGAGTTTTTTGTATTATCCTCTTTGTTGCAGCTCCCTACCAAGTGGCGCTACAGAATAACAACTTCTGCACCGTTTAATCAATCACCAAGTTACCAACATGACAGCCAAAAATGATGCCAATTTGGCTCTATCATCAACATTTTGCTATGTTTCCATTGAATTACCACTGTAATGTAAGGAACGGCATTGCTTGCAAATATTACAGTTTTAATATAAAAATAAATACTACAGAAAGTAATATTAACGTATTATACATCCAGATATAAACTATTTAACATTATTTTAAGCATTCATTACACAAAATTTGTAAAAATATGTTACTTTTGCTGAGCAGAGATCAGCTTGGGAAAGTGTTTTCAAAAATCGACTCACAAGGGGTGTTATAAACAAAAGAATCCTTTTTATCAGCTATCTGTGAGTGAGTGAACATTAACATCGCATTGTTCAGCTACACGAGGGCTTTTGGCGATGGACCTCTTAATTTTGAACCATATTCAAGTGGCGAGGACGACACCTGAGCTGGCACCCCTCTCTCCTAACTACCACACCAACGGGAGGACGTTTGAGCTTTCGACAGATTTAACGTACCTAGCTGCCCTACACGGCGGGTCTTTAGTGGTACTGGGCTCGAAGTCATGACACGCAAGCCACGATCTCATACGTTGACGACTAGGCTACTGCGGCCACTATCAGCTCTATAAGACCTACAGACTTAAAATTTAACAAAGATGGCTTTTTTGTTTAGCTGAGATATACTATAAAATCTTCTTTTTTTGTTTCATTTGCAATTTACTTAAAATTAAGGTATCCGACTACGTTCGGAACCGTAATTTTAAAAAAGAACATAAATGGATAATTTTCATGATATTTAGTGTCACTTAGATTAAACTACATGTATAAAATTGTTTTAAGGACATTTTGACAAAAAAAGTTCTTTAAATACACTATTTTGGCAAAAAGTTAACTTAGAATAATCTTTTTTCAAAGTGTTCTTCTTTTGTGAAAAATACTTCTAATTAATAATATTTTGCCTGTATATAGCCCAGACCTCTTTACAGAGGCTCAACTATAATTTTTGAAAAATTCACATTATTTTCAGAGTTACAACCCATTGAAATAATTATCGGCATTTTTTTCTTAAAATTACTTCCCTCTGCTGTCGAAAAATATGGATAAACCCACTTCTAAGTTATATATTTCAAAAATTCTAGTTGAGCCTCTGTAGAGAGGTCTGAGTTATATACAGGCAAAATATTATTATCATAGAAGCATTTTTTTTACAAAAGGAGAACATTTGGGTTTGAGTTTGAGTTTGAGTTTGGGGTTTTCTGGCGCAAGAGCCAATTCTGGCTATACTGCGCCAAACAATTGTTAAAAATATTAAAAAGGTATTATAATATTTAAAACACAGTAATAAAGTATAAGGTAAAATATTATAAAATATTTATTTTATTTTTATGAGATAAAAGCATTTAATTTTTGTGGGGCATATCCCACCAATTCAAATAAATTTAAAACAGATCAATCGTAGTGAGTGAGTGAAATGTAATATGTTAAACAAAAATTTAAAAGTTAAGAACTAGACTAAGGTTAAAAGCGATATATGTTTTTTTTATATTTTTGGTGTCAAATAAAAAAAAATCATTTTTTACTTTTTTAGAAAAATTTGGGGGTTATAACACTGATATACCCCCTTTATTATACGGGTAATATTTCGGACGTTCACCCGGGTCAATTTGTGGGGTTAAAGTCTTTGGTGATTCCACCCTTCTTCAACATAGTATATAATCATGTCCTCGTCTGATGTATCCTGAAAAGGTGTTTTTTTTGTGAGGCGTCAATTGTATGTCTATTTTGGAGGTAATCTTTTAGGACGCTTTTCTTGCGGCTTTTTTTAAGTTTGTTTTTAAACCTGGGATTAGAAGGTATGGTTTTATATGACGTTTTAGTTTCAACAGCAGGACATGTTTCAGGTGATAAGGGTGTAAACATTGATATATCGGATGAAGAAAAATGCTTTTTGATGGGAAAAAGCAGCAGATGTAGATAAACTTTGATGTGGTGGGCAGTGTTTATTAAAGGAACAGATGTTGAAATTTGATGACGATGCTGTGGACAGAAGATGTGGGTGGTAAAAGGTTTGCTTGAGTTGTGGTTGATGATTTGTTAATTACAGGTATTTTAGAAGACGTTATTGGCTTTGGAATGGATCCAAAGGTTGCAGTAGTCTTAAAGGTGGACATATTATTTTTGTAATATTTTCATCAGTTTGGGTTGTTGTGGTTACTGTTGAGGGTTTGACCGCTTGGGCGTATTTTTTGGAGATATTTGGGGGATTATTAATTTCGGGCTTCAGGATATGAGAATATTTTTATTGGTTTTGATTATTTGAATTTCCTTTTCAGTTTTCCATTTTGGGCAAAGTTTGGAATCGGCGGAATGAGGCTGTGAACAATTAATACATTTTGGTTCTAGGGTACAATCTGTAGAAGAATGCTCTACATATGCACACCTAGAGCATGTTAGTTGTCCGCGGCAAGAAATTTGAGAATGACCGAACCTCTGGCACTTAAAGCAGCGCAGAGGATTCGGAATGTAAGGGCGTATTTTACAATTAAGATATCCAGCTTTGATTGAAGTAGGTAAATTCGGGCTGTTGAATGTTAAAATTAAAAGTTTTGTAGGAAACACTGTAGTGTTCTTTTTTATTGTAATTCTTCTGACCTGAATCACACCCTGATCCGAAAATCCTTCAAGGATTTCAGCCTCAGGAGTGCACATCAGGTCAGATTCAGAAATGACACCTCGGCTTGAGTTAAGAGACTTGTGAGGACTCGCTGTTAAAGAGCAATCTAAAAATGTTTTTGCCAACAAAAAAGATTTTGTTTGAAAAGCAGATACAGTCTGGACTAAAAAATCACCGGAACGTAGTTTTTTAACGGATTTAGGTTCTCCGCCTATTCCTTGAATGGCTTTTTGAATAGCAAAAGGAGATTTTCTTGACATTTCGTTATTGGGAATCGATAAAATTAAAAATCTACTATACGTTGCAATTTGTTCAACGTTGAGATTGGGTAAATTAAGGTCTTTACCCGGGCACAGCTGCATTAGATCCATAAGTACGCGTACACAACTTCATCCTGGCAGGCTTCCACCCACCAGGGAGTCCAACAAGGGAGGCAGTGTGCCGGTCAACTGGCCAAAAACCAGGCACGGCGCTTACCCAGAGTAACCCAGAATATAATACTACAGTCCAGGGCGAGGGTCCAACGGGTAAACCCGACACCCCTTATCTGCAGCACTAACCCTTCAGCAGTGTTTTCTTCGGAGACACCGAAGAGAGGTACTACCAGCCGATTGACAGGAGCGGGCCTCACTCCGCAACCCGTCTACAGTGAAGCGTGGGCCAAAGGAAACGCAGAGGTATCCCTAGGACCAATCTCCTCATACTGGAGAAGTGTGAGCATAGGGGGAAAGCAAAGGATCCCCAGAACACCATTTTTCTCCTTACGGAACGCCGCACACGGCAAACATGCGGGTTGAAAAACCAACGGTGTTAATCGAAAATAAATAAAGCAACATAATCAAAGTTTTCACAGAAATATACGAAAAAGAATCTAAATTAACACAATACTAAATGTAAACCATAATATGATAATAAAAGAAAGTTTTTCTATAGAAAAAACAAATTTTGAACAAAGTTCATTTTGTAAGATTTATCTGTGGTCTAGACGGGAAAAGAAGAAAAGGGAAATTTGAATGGCAAGAAGAAGGACCGAAAATAGAGAAGGATCACTAGGGTACCCTGGTTTCGTGAAGCCCATGTTTACCAAAGACAGTAAACCCCTTAGGAAGAGGAAAAGATCACTAGGGTACCTCGGGAGCGTGAAACCCGTACTCACCTTAAAGAAGGTGAGCTCCCTGAGGGGGGAGAACATTTGGAAAAAAGGTTATTCTAAGTTAATTTTTTGCCAAAATATTGTATTTAAATAATTTTTTGTCAAAATGTCCTTAAAACAATTGTATACATGTATTCTAATCTAAGTGACACTAAATATCATAATATTATACATTTTCACGCTTTGCATAATCACGGTTCCGAACGTAGTCGGATACCTTAACTCTTTAAAAACTTCTTTATCCTTCAATCTGTATTGTTTAATCTTTCAATTCACTCGTGTGAACAACGGGTATACCAGCTCTAGTGTATATATATCTAGCGCTTCAAAAGATCCTTCCATCATATATCTGCAACGGTTTCTTCTGCATGCGTATTCGTCACTGTAAAAAAAAACTAACCGAAAATCATATTCTACGCGCAACCGCCATTTTTTTCGAATTCATCAGAAAAAACGTGATCTCAAAAAAAAAATACATCCTTTTCTTTCATGCGTTTAAAATAGAAACTGCAGCCAGAAACGTTTCTGTCAAAGAACTTCTATTTAATTATTGATATTCATTTGCATATCCTGAAAAAGATATATGTTATAGCTCAATAAATAACGTGCTTTAGCAATAAAAATAGCGAGGTCTTAAGGAACGTCTGTTTAACCAAGATTTTTAATGGCCAGCCATAAAATGGCACCTGCGTAAGGTGCAACGAGCCAGTACTAAGAATGAATGACGAACTATTATTATCTTATATGATTGAAGTATAGACGTCAAATGTAGCAGCAGTTTGCGACTCTTTTTTTAACATGTAATAAAATTCTTTCATGATTCTCGCTGCTTATTTTCCTTTTTTCGAACGGCGCGACAAGGATTATATTATTTCTAGAATATTTTGCTTTATCAAAGTAATGCAAATTATGTAGTTTTAATGATTTTTACTGCACCAGGTACTTGCCTATACAATTCAAATGCGCTTCGAGATTTTGTTGATTCATAGTACCAAGGATTGAAATTTTTCTCGTATTAAATTCTGGTGACGTATCGCTGGTACCGAGTCAGTCGTTACTCAGCTGTTTATAAGTCTTGACAATTTTTTTATGGACCCCTCTTCAAAAATATTACGCTAATAAAATATATATCCCGTTTACATTTAAATATATAATGAGTTTTATTTGAGAATTGAAAACATTTTTATTAGAATATCATAATTTTTGACGGAATTATGAAGAATTACCATATAAAATCTGGCTATTAACGAGCACTTTTAAATAAAAAAAAAAGAAGAACGAAATTTACAGGGGAGCGTTATACGTCGGGTTTAAAAATGAGAGTTTTAGAAAAATGAGCATAGAAAAAAATATAAGACATCTATACATAGATCAAACTACTGATTATTTAAAAGAAATGACATTATTTATGAACTTAAGGTATCCGACTGCGTTCGGAACCGTGATTTTAAAAAAGTGCATAAATGAATAATTTTCATGATATTTAGTGTCACTTAGATTAGAATATATGTATAAAATTGTTTTAAGGACCTTTTGACAGAAAAAAGTTATTTAAATACAATATTTTGGCAAAAAATTAACAGAATAATCTTTTTTCAAAATGTTCTCCTTTTGTGTAAAATGCCTCTATTATGATAATGTTTTGCCTGTATATAGCTCAGAGCTCTCTACAGAGGCTCAACTAGAATTTTTGAAAAATTCACATTATTTTCAGAGTTACCACCAATTGAAATATATATAATTATAGGCATTTTTTTCTTAAAATTGCTCCCTTCTGTTTGCGTAAAGTATGGATAAACTTTTTTCTAAGTGATATATTTCATCACATGACAGAAATACAGTTCAAAACTACTGAAATCTGTAAAAGGAATTATAAATTAGATATGTTATTCATTCAAAAATTTAAGAATTTATACATATCGTCGGTCTATTTATCAGACTGCGTTACTCCATCTGGGATGCTAATTTGATACAGTAGAGATAGGCGTCAAGTTGTTATTTATGTTCTCCAAGATAGACGATATTACAATATGGTTTATTTATATATTTTTATCGTGTGATTTTGTTACAAATTTTGTGTAATGATCGCTTAAAATAGTGTAAATAATTTATATATCTGGAAGTGTAATACATTAATATTACTTTCTGTTGTATTTATTTTATGTTAATATCTTGCCACCACCTCTCCCTTCGAAATCTGGTTTTATTATGAAATAAAAAAGAATAGAGTGATTACACTGATCGAAGGAATAAATTAAAAGTGAAGCGTGCACTGAGGCATGGCGTAGACAAAACAAAAGGGAAACACTAGGCGTCGTCTTGGATTTCATGTAATCCTACAACAACCGCTGCTTGGCGCGATTAAGGAATCGCGCCAAAAAGCGCTTGGCGCGTTTCACTCCTATATCAAATCAGTTCCACCGTTGGAGTTACGCAGTCTGATAATTAGGTCGACGATATTACTTTCTGTGAAATATCAGAAAATTGGAATCACCCATAAAGGGATATTCCAAACAGTAAAAACGTATCTTGTTCTCTTCTCGTGTGCTTTAGTAACATGAAAATTTATCTGTTTTTTTATAAAGTTGGCTAACTTTAGTCAACTTTATGTCACCTGGAGCAGAATTCATGCTTTTCAGGAAACATAGAGGTTTTCCTTTGTGTTTACAACTTGAAAGTCCAGAAATCAGTTATTGGGTTAGCCAATTAAAAAATTCAATTGATCTTTTTTGGAATTCTAAATAATATCTTCTGCTTACTTTACAAAGAATGAAAGTTTTGACAATTGCCAGATCAATTAGGAAGTATAGGATTCGATACTGCAATGACGTCCACGTGAATGTCAAGTTTGGAAACGTCATCCACTTTCATATCTTTCTCCAAGTTGATAAAATTGATGAACACCTTTCATAATCACATTATATCATAGGTTGGAAAATGGTTTCCTATGACATTTAAAAATTAAGGAAAGGGGGAAATATACTTCCCACACACATGCCTTATAAAGGGTTATTACAATAAAGCAAATATTCAATATCAGTCTACAACTTAAGTTGATTTGGCATGGCAATGCAGTGACAGATTTCTAAATCTTCCGAATCATTTCATCCTGTATTTCATTTTGTCGATTTCTTAACCCGTTCAACTGTGTCTTGGCTTGAGCTCAGGATCATTCTCTATTTCTAGGGTGACCGCATTTTTGGAGAATGTGAAATAAGTTCTACTTATTCCAAATAGCTTAAACCTGTCAGTAGGAAGAAGCACTTTCGGACGATTTATTCAAAAATAACGTTAACTATCTCTAAATATCGTTTGTAGTGGATTATGAGAGTGAGAGAATGAAGTAGAGATTCAATCTCTTTAAATGCCTGTTGCAATATTTAATTACTACACTACGGGAATGCGTCTGCTGGTCTTGTCTGAAAGTCTAGCAAGAGATAATAAGGAAGCACGAGTTTTCTATCCATCATCGCCACCAGGGAGTTACATCAGTTTTTTGGGTGTATGTCAAAAAGCTCGCTTTCAGCGTAAGGGTTTTCACATCTTTGAGTCGCATTGATAAACATCTACTCCAGGGGTGGCAAACCTTTATGGATCAACGTGCCATTTTTTTTTCTAAACAAATATTTAATGAGGTATTAACGTGCCTCAAATAATTTTGCGTTGGGATTATTGGGAAAATAATAAAACTAATTGCGAACCACTTAAAACTCTTTATTTTCTACGAGAAAATACATTTTGTACTTTATAGTAGTAAATGTTTTAGTTTTATACGTGTAATTCACAATTACATAAAATAACATTAGTGTGATTTCTGCTATTGCTGATTAGATGACAAATATTAAGATTGTAAGATGTTACTTTTAGCAGATTGTTACTTCAGCATGCTGAATCGGAGTCATTTCCAAACGGTTTCTAAATGAGTCTTTACTGTTTTTCATCTCTGAAGATAATGACTCGCAGGCGTTGGTAGATGAAAATATGGTTAAAATAGCATGGTACAGTTTCTTCAAACAACTAAATGTTGTCTGGAATCCACACAATTCTATGTTTCCAAAATTTCATTACTAGCATTTGTACTTATATTGCTTGTTTATCTTTCTGTTTCAATCAATTCCAACTTTTCAACAAATTTTTGAATCCGCATTGAACTAGACTGGAAATCAATCAGATTTGGGCATTTCGAATGTTTCAATTTCCAAACAATCGAATTGGGAATTCAGCTTTTTAAATGAGTTTACTTCAGGGTACATACAAAACTTGAACGTTGCCGATAATTCTTTGAGTTGAGAAAATCTCGCTCAAAACTGCGCCCGATCATTCGCGTTTGTTCGTTATATATCATATCGAACTTCGTAATTTTGAATGAAAATACAAACCGTTTTGATCGGTGGCGTGCTCAAAACATTGTGTCAGGTGCTATCAATGACACGCATGCCATTGGTTCGCCATCCCTCATCTACTTAGATCTGGTTGGTATTTTAGGAAGAGTTGTAAATATGAATCAATGTTTGAAAAATGATTATCTGAAATTATGGAATTTAAGGTTAGCCCCAAATTTAACTTTCTCAGAAATAAAACTAGAAAATAAATGAGAAACTTTGCGCGCTCTTATCTCCGCTATGGTGATATCCCCCAAGTAATGTGATTTGTTAATCATCAATCCATGAATGTCTTCATTTTACATAACATCTAAACTTTCTCCAAACTGATCAATCATTTGATCATGGTTCAAAATTACTCGGTCCGTCGCCAATAGCCCTCTTGCAGGTTTATAATGCGACTTCAATATTACACTCCCTCACACCCAAACCGATTCAAGATCTTGAATTATGTTACAATAAATATAACTTGTAAAAAAATAGCAGTTTAATTTTGGATACTGTTGTTTTATAAGGTTGCTAAAGAGTATTGAGTATTACTAAAATCTCTCATTTTATGAGATTAAATAAATCAGTTCTTTAATTGAAATTTATTATTCAAACTACTAGCCGTATTATTGTGGAACTGAGTGAAGCCCCACCGAGCGAGGGTTATGTAAGTTTTTTCAGTTCTTCAGAGTGAGTTCGTACAATGAGGTAGCCGAGTTTTAGTTTTTTTAATGTGCTAGAAGTTTTATACCCATTGTGTTTTGGTTTTAAAAAACAAAATTGGAAAACTTTGGTATATTTTTTTATACGATGAACTACAGTAAAATATTAGGTAAGTTTAAAAATGACAATATACTTTTTTTTTTTTTTCAAATTTGGTCAACACGGATATTTTAATAGAGCTGGATATTGACAAATGGAAGAAAAATATGCATCTTTCAAAAACGTTGAGGGTACTTCTTGGCGCCTATCAGCGTCTTGTTGGTTTTTAAACCTAGTTTACTTTGTACGGAGTGTTGCCGAATTCGACCGACAAATTCAGAGGGGTGATAGTAGACAGCATGGCGACGACAAATCATCATAGAACCAGGTAGCAAACCAGGTTTAGTCGGTGAAATCGCGATGATAGTAAGCATCAGGAGGACGATGCGCCAGACGAGGGGAGTTGCCAAAGGAATGCGGGGATGTACATATACTTCTCGAACGCCACAATGGCTCAAAATACCTTTTTCCCTGAGCTTCTCCTAACAGCAATACTGCAGGGAGTTCTGGCTATTGCTTACCAGAGCGTGTGGTCCATGCACGATGGCGTACCAGCACATTTTTCGATTGCGGGGTGTAACCACCTCCCTGCCATATATCCCGGGAGATAGACTGGACACAGTGGACTTGTTTCTTGGCCTTCACTCTCCCAGGACCTCAATTCCTTGGTCTCCTTCTTCTGGGGCCACCTGAAATTGCTTTTGGTATGGACACAGGGGGAGAATCTTACTTATGGATCTTCGCACCTGATATCTCTCGCTAGTACACCGGATTTGTTTCAATGCGTTCGAAAACTTCGTCCACGGCGGCTAGTTAGATCAATGGGGGTATGAACTTTTTTGACAATCTCTTGTCGGTGCGTTTCTGACGTCGCCCTTTGATGTTTTTTGGATTGCATTTTTGCATCCAATCTATTTTTCCCTATTTCCCCCCGGCCCACCTCTTCTAATTTTTTTTAAATTACCCGACTAAACATGGTTCGCAACTGTATATTCTATGACGATTTGTTGTCCTCGTGCTACCTACTATCACCCCTCTAAAATCTTTAGGGAATATATTTAGGTCAGTGCTTCTGAGAGTTTGAGTGTTCGTGATCCAATAATTTTCATCGCGCCCCCGTCCTCATACAATAACAATGTATTGAATTGAATAATAATATACTCTTAAGCACCACCGACGTAGATAAACGTCTCCCTAAGAAAAAACGTTTATCTACGACAAAAAATAAACTGAATCATCCCGGACGTATATATAGTCTTTTTCAGCCCATCTTTTGTGTGCCGCTACCCATAAATTTTAAAAAAACTTGGGAGTGCAAAAAAAGGTCCTTTGACACTGTTCGCAAAGGGATTTACTTATTTCAGATTATTTGCTTCTTTATTTCCTCCCCACCCCCCAATACATCACATACCGCGCCCCCGGGGAAAACTTTTGCCATTAAAGCGAATCGCATAACTTTAATCCGCCAAGGGATTCTTAAAAAACCTAAATAATCGTTAATTTTTTGTTTTTACTTATATATATGAAAAGCCCATGGAGTCACTGATATTTAATAAACTTGTTCTTAACTTAGCATTGTTAAATTAATTATAAAATATATTGCGCAGCACTGATACAAATATAAGTGTAATATATCCTTGTAAATGTGTATTTTATTATGTCAGAAAATATTTTATTTATTTACATTCAGCAAATTTAATTTTTAAAAAAAATCTTTTTTTTCAATTTTTTACCGCGCCCCCCCGTGATTTGTCACGCTCTCCAAGGGAGCTCGCCCCGTTTAAAGCGATTTATGCTTCTTTACTGTTGACACATCAAATGCAATTGCATAATTTTATGAACTCGCCCTTGGTTTCTGATGTTGGGGGGGGAAATTGAAACGTGGGCGAAAACTTACAACAAGTTGAACCCCTCCCGGATCTCGAAATGTGACTAAAAATGAAGTCACATACCGCGCATGGAAAAGCGGACGTTGAACAACGTTCTGGTAGTTTTAACAAATAATTTTAAAGACGCTTCATGACATCCTGTCATTTTTTACTAGATGTGGTTGATGCTGAATGGTGTTACTGTCCTTCAACGTGTGTTATAACGTGTGGTATAGTGTACCGAAATGATGCATTTACGGCAAGGTGATACAATATCAAATATTTTTATTGGAGAACACACATCACACGAAACGATACTGGAAAATGAAGGGACAGGAACACACACAAACACACAGAGACAAAGAAAAACGCGTCATCCTATTGGGCTTCCGATTTACAATCTCAGAAGGAGAGAAAGAAGGATTTTCCCTATTAATTTCCCTAATTGATAAAAACTCCAACAACGTGTTAACCAAACAGAAATGTACAAATTATGAACAAGAAAAAGAGTATCTTAAATTGCTTATGCTTATAACTGTTGATCACATACACAACTGAATAAACTTGAAATCCTGTAAATAATAAATGTATCAGTCATTTACATAAGTATATCAAGGGTTTTCTAGAAAAAAAATACTACATGGAATGTTTCAGTTTAAAATTCATTTTCACTTTTAAAACTCCTATATTTCTGGACTTATTTTATTTTTAGAGTTTTATTATTTTATTTTTCAGATTCTAGGTATTTATTAATAACCTGTGTTCTTTTTAAAAAAGTACTTTGTTTTCATGTTTTACCAGTCTGTTATTATTTTACAGATATTTATTGATTTCATGAAGATTTTGAATGATTTTACCTAAAGAAGTTTTCTGTTTCTCTTCATTAAACTCTTTTAGTCCTTTTGTTTACATTTTGGGATAGTTCTTGCTTGTTACTTTTAATGATACGGTTTATAAAATTTTTGTTACAGTTTCTTTTTCCTCTCGTATATACTTCCGGAGATATTTTTTTGAAGTAAAAGTTTTTGATGAAAAAGCAAAATCTTACTTTTATGTCTATTTTATGAAAAGGCTTTTCAATATTCTTTCAAAGAAACTTAACTATTCATCAGAGAATTTTAATTAAATTTCAATTGATATTTAGAAATACAATAAAGAAAGGCGTATTTAACACTTTTTATACTAACAAAGAAATAAGGTATCCCCGTTGGAATCGTGATTTTAAAATCATAAATGGGTAAATTTTTGATATTTAGTGTCACTTAGATTAGAGAAAGTATATAAAATTGTTTTAAAAATAGTATTGCAATAAAAATGATTTAAAAACAATATTTTGACAAAAAAAGAACATAAAGTCCCTTTTCAAAATATTCTCCTTTTTGAAAAAAATCTGTTGTAAAATATTTTTCCTGTATATAGCTTAGACCTCTGTACAGAGGCTCAACTGTAATTTTTTAAAAATATATAATTTAAAGTGGGGTTTTTCCATGTTTTTTCAACAACAGAAAAGGGGTTTGAAAAAAGATAATTATTTCAATTGGTGGTAACTTGAAAATAAAATTTAATTTTTCACAAATCCCGTTCAGACCCCTGGAAAGTCTTTTCTTTATATAACACACACACAAAATATTTTTTATTATGAAGCATTTTTTTTTAAAGGACAACATTTTTTAAAAAGGGTTTTTCTAAGTTAATTTTTTTGCAATATTTTTTAAAAAAAAAAAATTTTTTCAAAAAGTCCTTAAAACAATTTTATACATGTTTTCTAATCTAAGTGACACTAAATATCATGAAAATTATCCATTTATGGGTTTTTATAAAATCACGGTTCCGAACATAGTTGGATACCTTAAATTAGAAAAGCATTTAAAACATCCAAAATTGGATCTCACTTCTACAGGGTGTTACTGAATTCTACCGATAAATTCAGATGGGTGGTAGTAGGCAGCAAGCGGACGACAAATCAACATAGAACATCGGGACGCAAACCACGTTCAAAGGGTGAAAATTGCAATAGTAGTAGCAGTCGGGAAGATGATGAGCCAGACAAGGGGAATGGTCAATCGAATTATGGATTTAGAGCGCTGTGGTAAGGTTGAAGAAACCTACACGTATACAAATATCCAATTCATCCAGAGTTTCTGCAGGGTGTATCCCCCTGCCCCCCTTGAACTTTTGGGCTCATGTACGATGGTGCACCAGCACATTTTTTGAGTGCAATGCGTAACCACCTCCATGTTACACATCCCAGGGGGTGGACCTGTTGCTTGAATTCCATGCTTCCTGGACCTTAATCCCTTGGATTACTTCTTCTGAGCCGCCTAAAGCAAATGAAAAAGGTTTTTCATTTTCCCAAACTGATGGGTCGTGTCAAGGGAGGCAGCTTCAGCCCTTTTTTTCCCTAATTTATTTAAACGCCTCCGATTATTCTTCGCTTCGCCCTTCGGCGCTGTGAACGACCTTCCCTGCGGTTTAAACTTTCCCTCTGATTATCACTTCTTGGTGCATTTCTGACTCCGAGTTGAGATGTATTGTACGTATTGTAAACACACTTTACGTATAAGGAATGTATTTCTTACCTCTGGTTGTTGTTGTTGATGGCGTGTCCCTGATGTGCAGATTGGTAAAAAAAGAAGCTTTAGATAGCTATCGAAGACAGCTTAGGCAACCTCTCAACAGCTTCATCAGAGAGGATCAAATCTTCTGGGTCTTCTGGGCTGATCCTGAAAATACTTTGAATCGCTGGGCAGCTGAGGATATGTTGTGGAGACAGTTGAACATTAGGTCAGTTTGCGCAATGATTTGTGTAATTTCTTGTCCGTCAGTTGAGATTTTCATTCACTTTATGTGCTTTGTTCTAAGTCAAGTTATTATCGATGCTATTGTACGGTTGCTATATTTAAAGCTGGGATGGAATATTTAAAATTACTGTTGATTAGTTTTCGGCTGATAACTGCATTGGCGTCGATGATGGTGGTGAGAAATTTTATGATTGGGGCAATCTGATTCCTTGGCAAATTCATTGCTTTTTTCCCTTACCGGGGTATTTGGGGACTGGTGTTCATTGTAGCATGCAGGATCTCTTTTCTGTGATGATTTTGTCAATGGATTAAATGATTTTGTGGCTGATTTGGCACTTACTCTTCTGGATGGTTTGCAGCTCGGATCTTGAGTCTGGGAAGATGATAATGCCGCTGGTTTCTTGGAAGCTTTTAGAAAGGAAGATATCTAGTGCACTCTTAATAGCAATGAGTTCGCATATGCAGTTAGTTGGTCAATTTTCCCTTATTGAACTACTACGCACCTCTTATTTCCCTTTTTTATTCCACTAGCATCCCCCCCTTCATAATTGTTTTTAATTTCCTAAGCAAACGGGTTTTCGACCCCATTTTTATGTTGATTTGAACTCACCTTTGCCTACTATCCCCCCCTCTGAATTTGTCGGTCAATTCGGCAACACCTTTTTTACATAAAAATTTTGGAAATTTAGCAATAGTCACAGAAAAATTTTTCAAACATATTTACACTTTTTGTGCAAAAAATTT
>BMAV01001004.1:0-43309 GCA_019973955.1 Trichonephila inaurata madagascariensis
TCGCACCCCGTGTGTACGAGGGTTTTTGGCAACGGACCGTGTGTTTTGAACCATGGTCGGACATGTCGACACCTGAGCTACCCCCCCAGAACTACCACCCCAAACCCCCGGTGGGACGTTTGAGATCTCGACAGATTTAACGTGTATCGTTTTCCACACGGCGGGTTTTAGTGGTTGGGGGCTCGAACTGGGACAAGGCCAGCCACGATCCAACCACCACTGGGTACGGCGGCCCAAAAAATTGTGGTCGAAGCACAAAGAAAAGTTTATTTTTGTAGAAAATTCGAGCTAGGCTTTGTGGGGAATCATGGCTATCAGATAAAAGCAAATTGGTACAAAAAAAAATCCTGCATTTATAGAAAAAAATTAACTATAAAATCGTTTTCATAACGTACGAACGACCTTCTGTATATCCATTTGTCGAAACAAGTAGTATAATAAATTAATATCCATCTAAATCAACTTAATATACTTTCAGCTTCCTTCATCAATAGCGTAATAGAATAGTTAGAGGATGAAATCCACAATAAATCATCGAAAGGGTTTCACCAAAAGGGAAAATGCATCACCATCCATTTCAGTGATAAACTCTTGTGAGAAAAATTGGCTATTATCTTTAGTTAAACACAATCCATTTTCTTCTAAAGTAGTTAACCCCCTTTACAAAATGTGATTTTCTCTTTTACATGAAGGATTCTTTTTGAAAATATTAATATTCTCAATATCATTTTATGATATCTCACTTAGCTAAACACTACACTTTTTTTTCTTCTGAACTTAGATTTAAAAAGTTCACCTATGCTCTATATAAAAGAATAAGTGCTTCAATAAAGAGTGAAATTATAAGAAATATTATGTTTATTTTAGTACCAGCAACAATTAAGAAAGCGCGGACCCCTTTCGAATATTATTACTTTTAATCCGTTCAAATTTTCTATTCGTTATTTTGGGAAAACAGCTTCATTACCAGCGTTATAATTACTTTAAAAATGTATAATCCTTTTTTTTTTCTGAAACAATTTAAATCTATGAAGCAGTGATATTTAATCCTTTTATCATCAAGGTTTGCATGTCGTAGAAGTTTGAGATTGTTTTAATCTTCGAAGTAAATCGTCTAATGATTTACTAAGGATTTTTTTCTTTCTTTAATAAATGGATTATATGTTACAAAACACCGTGTTATTTATTCTTGCATGTTTATATGTTTGTACTCAGACTGTCATTTTTGTTTACTTATAATGTATTCTTAAAATAGCTGTATAAACTTTTCTAAGAAAAGGAATATTTCTTCATTTACTCTCTGAATACACTTTATTATTAATTTTATAAACTCGTGATTTCTTTTTTTAAAGAGATCTCTTGTTTTCTTTGCAAACAGAAAGAGCAACTTAATTTACTTTATGCAATTAGAAAATTTCGTCTGATAAGATCATTTAACATAGATGTTTTATTCGAGCTAAATTGATCTTCACGACAATTTTTTTAATTCGTTTTAGTCAACATTTTCATACATAATGCGAGGATTTATTTTTTTTAACAATTGAATTCTGAATTTACATATTAATATAAATCAACTGGCCTTTACCCTCCCGCTTCACTGGGTTATTTCACGATGTTGTATAAACATAAACTGTATATATATATATATATATATATATATATATATTTCGGTTGCTCATTTTCTTTCATTTTGTGATTTTCCTACTGTTATGTGTTTTTTTGAATGTGATTGATGGATGTTTTCTTTGTTTTGAGAATTAGACTATATATATATATATATATATATATATATATATAAAAAGTATAATAAAGAAAAAGAAAAGTTCTAAGACCTACAATCCCAAAAAGAAGAAAATTGGGAGTATTATATATATATATAAAATTTTAAAAATTTATATTTTGTGGATAATTAAATTAGTTTAAAAAAATTAAATTCCCTTTCTAGCACTTAACTCTTTTTTTTTTTTCATTACCTCTTGAAGTATCAAGCTAATCACGCATTTTTATTTCTTCCGAACATATGGCCTAAATAATAAAGATGTCTAATTCCAGATCGTAATATTTAATAGCCCTATATGTCAGCATTAACTTTCAAGTACACTTATAAAATCAGCGATACTTACCGCATCTGTTTTAAATGTAAACCCATTTTAAAATTTTCGGTGGCGTCTTTTTCCTCTCTGCTCTTAGCGTCAGAAGATGTCTAACTTTCATTAAATAAAGATCCTTTTTAAAAACTAAATCTGATTCTGACTCAAAACATGTCATATATATATATATATAGTATAATTATATACATATACATAGAGCGTTTCTATTGCTTTGAAAAACATTCTTATAATCCTCAATTGAATTTCCAAAACTAAAGCAAGATTATCTTTGATGCCCCGAAAATGGATTTTCACAAAACCCATTTTTAGTAGATCTCTAAACAAAATAAACATGTTTGTCAGATTTCAAGTATAAGTCTAATTGTTCAAAAACAGAAATTTGTTTATCAATAAGCGATGTAACTCCTTTCCCAAATAATCGATTTCCAGAAGACCCGTTCTTAATGAACAACTCAATATAAGACACACTTATACCGAATTTAATTATTGAAGGCGAATTGACTTTTTTAAATCTGTACACCCCAGTAACTCCTCGCATCCTCCACAAGTGTCGATTTCCACAAAAATCTGTTCTTGACACATCTCTATTCAACAAAAGAAACATGATGTATATCCAAGTATGGGGGTTTAAAATCTCGAAAACAGGAATTTTTATCTATAAGGCCCTTCAACCCTCTCAATGACCCTTGGGGGTTGATTTCCACAAAACCCTCTTGCAGCGGATCTTAAATTCATGAAAGGAGTCTCTTTGTCAAATTTCAAGTATTTAGGTCTAATAGTTCAATAACGGGAACATTTATGTATAACTCCCCTTAACCCCTCGCAACCACCCTTGGAGGTCGATTTTCGCAAAACCTGTTCTCAGTAGACCTCTATCCTATGAAAGAATTCTGCTTTTCAAATTTCAAGATTATACGTGAAATTGTTTAAAAATGGAAATCATTAGCTATTCTCCTCTTAACCACCACCACCCCCCCCCGCAACGCTCCTTAGAGACCAATTTACGCAAAAAGCCTTTTGTAGCCCCCTCTCCACTGCATGAAAGGAATGTGTCTATCAAACAATTTTGTATGTCCCGTACCTCATAAACGGGAATATATCTCTCACCCTTTAAACCTTTTGCTCCACCCCTTAGGGGTCGATTTTCCCAAAACGAGCTCATCTCCCCATGAAAGAAATCCCAAACCCAAATTTTCAAGCATCCGGAGACATCGTGAGAAGTGAGTGAGTGAGTGAGTCGATTTCCTCCTTCATATATACGGATAAATTATAACTGGTTTGCAATGAAATCTGTTTTTCAATCAGTTAGATGAATGCGATCCAATTTTATATCTTTTTTTTTTCTATCATTTTTGTTTATACAAAATTTAGCTTTTCAAGAATTGCCACAAAATGCTGTGGATTTTTTTTTGCGGAAATTGTTTAAATTTCAAATTTATCTTGCAGGGGCAACATTTCTTCACATCTGTCTATTCAACAAATAAGTGATTCAAAATATTAAATAAAGAATATTTCTTTGAAATTTTTACTTATAATATCACATTATAATGAACAAGCTATTTAGGAGAACAAAAGTTTATGTTAAGGATCAAGACATTTATAATAATTAAAATTTTCTTAATTGTGTTCATAAAAAGATCTCTCAATCGACGAATATTCATTTATTATTCATTCTTTTCACCTGCTCATAATTTTAAATAATATCCTGATTTTCTCTCTTTTCTAGTTCATAATTTAAAACAGAGGTACCCAAACTTTTTTGTCTTGACTCGGCCCTGTTTTTTTTTTTTTGGAGTAGGCCCCGTTACCCTATTAAATTTTTTTGCAAATTCATCAAAAATTTTTTTTGAAGCTTAATAGCGGCTTCCTTTAAAAAACAAATTTCTAAGGGGAGTAAAATATATTGTTAAAAACTTAAAAAACACATGTTAATTCGCGACGTCCAACATTATACTCCTTTGGCTTAAATCTGGCAAGAAACGCTGAAATGAGGTCCTTGTTTTATGTTAGGGATGGGCGGACTTTTCCAGGATACGGGCTTATTCAAATGTTTTAGGGGCCATCCCCCCGGGGTAAGCGAGGGTCCCCCCAAAAAATGAATGTTTTTTTCTTAAAGCGACATTATGCCCTTCTTTTAAAACATTACATTACTATTTTTACTTCAAAAACACAAGTAACTCAAAATTGTCAAGTTGAATGTTTGGGCCACGACCAACTGTAGACCCTGGACGATCCAAACCCTCAGAGAACATACGTGATCCAATGAATCTGAAAACAACGCATTGTAACGACTGCGCTTTGACACGGACCCCATCCTTCCATTCATGTCAAGTTTTATAGCTTAGAGCAGGTGGCTCGCAGACAGTGCATATGGCTTTGGGGTCGTTGTCTTTTGTTTGGCCTCGGGTCCACCACGACACTATATCTATAAGTCATAATGGACATAAAAGTGCCCCCACCGGGTGACAATTGACTAAACCTGTCTTTCTGACGAGTCTAACGCCTTGGAGGACTACGAGAGAAGGGCTTTAAAAACAAAGGCGGCGTGATGGACAAAGTGACCAGATGTCGGACGAGAAATCTGACGCCATTGAATTCAAGGACTAGGGAGAGCGATTGCGAGTTCAGCACAAATAGGATGCTAATGAGTCTGAGGGACGTGTGCAGACTTTTGTGGCGCCACCAATGATAAGTGACAGGGGCGTGTAGTGGACTCGCTGCTGGAGTTTAAAAGGGTCATTTTGGTGAGATGGGTGATCAAGAGAAAAAGACCCAGAGGTCGAATTAGACAGAGCCGAAATAGCAGAGGTTGAATTCAAGTCCGAAGTGGGTTTTCACGGAGTAAGAGGAAAGAAAAGAGAATGAACTCCAGTGACGTTATAGAAATTATGCAGCCAACTTCATAGAAATAGGGGAAGTGTCCTTCGTACAAAGCAGTGATGTGTAGAGAAAGAACTCCAACGTTTAAGAGACTGAACGCACCGGCTTAGCGCAAAGAAACTTTACCATATTGCATTATTTTTAAATATATTGTTGAGAAAATAAAATTTTCTTTTATTTCTACATTTTGCTGGGAATTCATCACCACGCTACCAGTCCACGACGTCACAGCATGTACTTAATTTGTTTACTGTTGCGTCCAACGCTTTTGGAGGACATGAAATCAGTTCGAGAACCCGATCCCGTGAAAGCACAGGATGTTGGATGATGTTTTAATAACCAATCCTGTGCCATTGTGGGAAGACCTGATCATCAATATTTATTCTCCCCTTCGTTCGGAGTGTAGAGAAAAATGCATGTATACGGCTGACAGGACAGAGAAAGTAGAAGATTCGAATTATTTAATTTAAATTTAAAAGAATTATACCTGTTTGAAAACTTTTTACATTTTCAGCCCTTTAGAGAAATTTAACACCCCTGAGACCTCATAAATGTTTCTTTTAGTTTGCGCGTCTTGGATCTTAGTAAAAGCGGGTACAGCGTCTAAGCTATCCACCCGGCGATGGCTCTCGACTTAATGCCCATCACGGTTTTAGGCTGTCAACTTGTAACTGCAAATTAATCTCATAAAATTTAGCAAAAAAATCTACTAAATAAATTCTAGTTTCCATTTCATTAAATTTTCTTTTAAAATCATTTAGACCCCCCATTTACACCTGATAAACCCCAAAATTATTTTTTGCTGACGTGGACCCCTTGCAAGCCGTCATAGATCCCTGGGGAATGATATAGATCAATTTGGGAGTCTCTAATTTAAAATAAAGGGAATTTTTCACAAAACCACAACATCTCTCCACTAATAAATAAAATAATTCAATTCCTACTATTAGATCACCTCTCTGTATATTTATTTATTTATCTTCGTGGAAATTTCAATCGTTAATAAAATACATTTTAAAGCCCTCAATTGAGCTGAAGTTTTATACACAGGATTATTTTGGATGACAGGGTAATTTAATCATAATTAATAAAAATTAATGGATTAAAACAATTATTCAAAAATTCAAATACAGCGTTGTCATTTTTTTCCCCTTAATGACCATTTTGGCAACGTTCAAAAAGAAAGGTTTTTTTTTTTTTCATTTTGAAGCTTCGTTTGAGCTGAAATTTTTTATCCATTGTTTTGGGTAAAAAACGATCATTTAATTATAATTTAAATTTAAATGAAACTAATTATTTGAAAATTACAGATACACCAGTTGGTTTTTTTTGGGCTTGGGTCAAAAATTTAAAAAATTTTTCTAAGTTTTAAAGCATTCAGTTGAACTGAAATTTTTTTTATTGTTTTGGGTAACAATACGATTTTTAATGATAATGAATAAAAATTAATTACCACTTTAATTACCATGCTGTGTTTCCCTGTCATGTGTATATACATATTTATATTAATTGTAACTATTTAAAAAAAAGTAGCTAAAAAAAAAAATTTTTTTTTGTTGATCTAAGTAAGGAATTGACTAAAATTTTTATATTACTTTTTTTTTAAATCTCTTTGAAAAGAAACCCCTTTTATTTCATAAAATCAACAAATGAAAAGTTTTATTTTTTTAACTTCTGTAATTGGTCTTTTTACCTTAGTAAAACCAATAGTTCGCTTTTGCTCTTCAGCCATTTCGTTTGAAGTAGGTAAAAGGAAACTCCTACCAATTTCAAATTTTCCCCTGCAAAGCCATTTTATCTGTTTTTTTTTTAAAAAGAAAATAAAAAAAAAAAGGGGATTTTCTTCCATCCTCCTTTTACTGTTTTTTTTTTGTTTCCCTTTTTTTAAAAAATCATCCTGGAACTTGATGCAGATGTGCCGACTTAAAGTCAAAGATCAGAGTTGACTGATACTTTTTCTTTTGTATTTTTTATGCCTCCATCTTTGGGAAAAACAACCCGCACGAAAAAGGGGGCCCTTTTAAGAAACATTTTAGTCGTTTTGTTACGCCAAAAAATGCATCAAACAACCATAAATTTTAAAAAATTTTAAACAAAAAAAAAAGGGGGGAAAACCCTTTCCATTGCTTTTTTTTTTTTAAAAATGGTGCGGACTGAAAAAGACGCGAAAAAAAGGGTCTATGTTCATTGGGAAAAAACCCATTTGCTTGCCATGAATAAAATAAATAGAAGCATTAAATATATATTCTGCACAAGGATCTTCACTTGTATAATTTGGCTTCTATTTAAATGTTGTTTTCTACAAAGTTCACTTTTTATATTGTGTGTGTTGTGTGTGTGTTTATTACTCCTTGTGTTAAAATCTTAAATAAATTAAATATAATGTTATGTTTCGCTAGAAATTATTACATATTTACTTACTCTCTTTTTCACTTAGCGAAATGTAACCCGACATGTATAAATGTATTGTCACGACTCTATTTTGGAAATGATGCTATGGTTTTTGTGCTGTTGTTGCTGTTATAAAGGCCGGTTTATTAAAAGGCGTCTTTAAAGGTATCTGACAACGTTGGGAACCGTGATTTTGAAAAAGCGTAAAAAGGGGATAATATTTATGATTTTTGGGGTTACTTAGATTAGAATACATGTATAAAATTGTTTTTAACGACATTATGAAAAAAACAATTATTTAAATAAAATTTTTTGGAAAAAAATTAACTTAGAAAACCTTATTTTCCAAATGTTCCCCTTTTTTTCAAAAAAAATTCTTCTATTGTAATATTTTTTTGCCTGTATTCAGCTTAGACCTCTCTACAGGGGCCCTCTACTAGAATTTTGAAATATATAACTTAGAAGGGGGTTTATCCATGTTTTACGAAAACAGAAGGGGAAAAATTTTTAAAGGGAAAAAAAAACGCCGATAATTTTTTCCCCAAAGGGTTTTGTAACCGAAAAAATGTAAATTTTTTCAAAAATCGTAGTTGAGCCTCTGTACAGGGTCTGAGCTTTTTACAGGCAAAATATTTTTAAAAATGGGCTTTTTTTTCACAAGAGAACATTTTGAAAAAGGTTATTCTAACAAAATTTTTTAGTCGAAATATTGTATTTAAGTATTTTTTGTAAAAAATGCCTTTTTGACGCAATTTTATACATGTATTCTAATCTAAGTGACACTAAATATCATAAAATTATCCATTTATGCACCTTTTAAAACCGGTTCCGAAATACTCAAATTAAGGGCCCGGTTTTCTCCCAATAAAGGCGTCGTTAAGACGACATTGGGAAACCCCCGGGCCGTAAATGTGAGCTTCGATAGGCCACAGTAGGGGGTGAGAAAGTCAGAGTGAGTCTGGAAGTTTTTCGGGGGGTAGAGTACGATAGGGGGAAATTTAAGCTTGAAGAAGTTTTTCTCTAGTCTCTGGGAAGCTTCTTAGCGTACCGAAAGTCTCTGGGTTTCTGGATGCTTGATGCTTGATGCTTTTCTCCGGAGACCGGGACTCAAAATAAGTCCCTCCACTCCGTACCTGGAAGTGTTTGGGCCTGATGTTGTTGACTTTGTTTGGTGGAGAGTGAGTTTCCCCTTTAAGTATATCTTTAAAGATGGAATACGTCACACCCACAAAAGGGACACGTGATGTAGAATCACTTCTGTTTGGACGTAACCAGGATAACTATTCCACTATTGATCCAAGTCTCCCTCTCGCAGTGGACACTTTTAAGCCGGTGATTGTGCCGGCCATCTCACTGTTGGCTGGATCAAGGGAGATCAAAGGTTGACTTCCCTTGGAATATAAGCGTCGGGTGTCCAGTCTGAAATACTTTAACACGCGAAACTACTTGACCGTTGAGGTGTCACTAGTTCCCTAACAGAAAATGGGTCTTTTGATGAAGACCGCCACGTGAACTACGTCTTTAGAAAGGAACTTTCAAGACATTTGGTGGGCAGTTAAAGTATTAATGTTTGTTTCCAGTCTTTTCTTCTTTGAAAAGACTCCAAAATAAATAAAATATGTTGCACAAGCATGCCTTCATTTACTCTAAATCTATTAAGGAAAAATAAAATAATCTTGTCTGTTTAGAAGCGAATAAGCATGAAAAGTTTTTAAAAATACCTGTAAAAACACCATCAATAATTTTAACTTATATGTGATTGGATTTCAGATAAAAATTATTGTATTTTTAAAATAAGTAAAACTTAATTTCATTTGCCCCCTGATTACTTGAAAACATGTTTTTAAATTTCGAAACCATTTTTTTAAGCTTTTTTTATATATATATTGCTATAGTTTTGAGTAAATTAAAAATAATTATGATAAAAAAACACTTAAGATTAAAAAAAATGGGGTTAAAAAAATTTTTAGGGAAAACCCAAAGTTTTCAAAACCAAAAATTTTTCGACCCAATTTTCGATCATAATTGGCTCATCATGCCCCCCCCTTCCCCCCAAAATAATAACATTGTATTGAATTCAATAAGAATGTACTTTGACTCAAAAGCTACACAATATGACTTTAATTATAAGCCGTATAGTTTATCAAGATAAGTATTAAATTTTGTATATAATTTTATACATATGATAAACCCATGGAGTCATTGGTAATTATTAAACTTGCTCTTTATTTAGTATTGTTAAAATAATTATCAAATACATTGTGCAGTTCTGATATATTTATAAGTGTATTATATCAGTGAAATGTGTATTTTATTTTTGATTACATCAGAATGTATTGTTTGTTTCCTTTCAGTTAATTAATAATATTTTTAAATAATCTTAGATTATTCCTGGGGGGGATGCCTCACAGTTTGAGAAAAGCTGCATTTAACAAAGATTTAGTGGGGTTTTCTCAAAAAAGAGAGGGCATGACATTTTATTAGTAATGTCACTCCGACCTACATGTATGTAGTCATAATGAAGTCATTCTAGAATAAAACCCGCACCCTCTTCCCATAGACACTGTCCCCAACTCTATTGATTGTTCAAGGCACGGTCCATTCCGGCCTATTCCCAATTTAGTGCACCATGCTATAAGTCTCACAGATGAGCCATAAACCGTCATGTCAGTCCGGCGAAAAATACACAATCTTATGCATCTCTTCTTCACACCAGCACACCATCCTTTCTGAACACACGGGTAGCAAGGCCACGTGTTAAACGAAAGATACGGATGGCTAACAACAAGTGTGGTTGGTCTATTATCCACTTGAAGAAGGAAAGATAAACGTGTTTTTTCGCCTGAGGAACCAAAAAATACAAAGAAGGGGTAGCAGACAGATGGTCATCAAAGGGGCTACGTTACAGCGGAGACACGCGAAGACAATACAATACAAAAAGTGTAAGGTCCAAACTGTTTTTGCTGCAAGACTGTACATGATAGTGAGTGTTCAAATTGTCGAGTGATATAAGATAACTTCAAATTATCGCGTTTTGTAGTCTAGCCAGCCACAGATTTTACTTCAAAATATTGAATATACCAAAACGTATTGTTTTAGCTCAAAGTATAAAGAGTTACTGAGCTTATACTTCGAATTAGTCAGATGTTCGTATTATCGAAGGTTTGAATTAGTGAGAGTCGACTGCATATGGTTATTCTGTAATGAATCTTTATGATGGGCAAGGCTTTTTGTTAACTCTGTATTTGTCCATGTGCAAATGTACTCGAAAGTTGTTAGTTTTATTGTTTTGCTCCCTGTCAATTCAGATAAAATGTAAGCCTTTCAACCGTGGCCGACACAGCTTCTTCTTCTCTCTCGCTCTTACTCTCTCATTCTATGATTTTCCTGTACTTATGTAAGTATCATTCCAGCAGGGTGGCGCATTTGGTTTGGTGCTGGCTTTGTATGTCCAAGTTTATAATGGTTCAACCCCATCCCAAGTTGGTGGATTTTCATGATACAAAAGATCCTCAACGTTCATGTCGTATGATTATGTGGCGTGAAAAAGATTTCATGAGTACCTGTTTAAAGTGCCTGTTTGAGTGCCTGACAGAATTAAATTCTTAGTACGGTTTTGTATCGTCAGCGTTCAAGTCTCTCCCTCCCTCTGGGAGGAAACTGTGCTACAAAACTACTTGTAGTGATTGGTATACTACCACAAATATGGTGCCGCACTAAGGAAAGATACCAGCTCCCGGGGAATGTACTAGGTCGGTAATGGTAAAATACCAATTCGCAGCTCCATTAGAAATAAAAAAAATAGCTATAATTTTCTAACTGTTTTTGACTGCTGAAATCAGTTACTGTTCGTTTAGTTTAGAGTGCTGTATATTTTTACTATTCAACGCCTTAAATACCGTGAAATATTTGTATGTGTGCGTTGAAATAATGAAGGAAATTCCTGTAATATATGTGTTTTTGAAAACAAAAGTCATTTTGATCCTGTAATATTTTTAGTATGTAGTTTTAAAAATGCGAACAATTTTAGAAACAAATATGTAGACCCTTTCATTAGTATTGACAAATCTGAAAATATCGAGAAAGTAATATTTTCCTTTATTCTTTAAAATACATATGACTCATACTTTGTTTAAATATCCAACATCTATTGCATTAAGTTTTTATCACTATTTCATATCCGCATGCTGAGGAATTGTATAAATATAATAAATGTACAAAGTCTTAAAAATAAATATTCCATTTTCCTTTAATGGCACATTATAAGCAACAAAGCTTTACACTTAAGTTCCTTGAATTTAATTTTTAACTTAAGTCAAGGATATGTTTAAAAAAAATTGTTTTAAAAAATTAATAAATAACAAATGTTTAAAAAATAATTAAAGGCTCTGAATATTATCTTAAGCAATACATTTTGGATGATAACAAAAAATTTTTTTTTATTACTGCGTCATTCAATCTTGGAATAATTTAATATTGTTAAAACTGCATTACCAATTTTCAACTCAAAGGATAAAATTTTCAAGAAAGTAAATTTCCATGCTTAATATAGGTAACTAATTTTATCTGATGTTCTCAGATTTAAATTTGAATTTCTCGATATGCATGAGGTTAAAAACTATTTAAGGAATCAAAAAATACGGAAAATAGCATACTTTTCATAAATGACTTGAAAATTTCAATAAAATTTAATATTCGTGTGTTCAAAAGGAATAAATTAAAGAAAGTGAGAGTAAAAGAATTTCAGTTAGATATTAAAACCATTTTTGTAAAATAAATCCAGTTAAACTTTGATTTTCCCGTTCCAACCTGTTCGAACATCATATGATCTTACTACTTATCGTTGCTTGCTTGAAAAACATTTTTATAATTAACTTTAGATACATTAATCACTTCTCCCACACAATTTTTTCCCCAAAAAAAAGTTGATAATTTCCCCCCACGTTATTTCCCTGTTCCCAATTCTCTTTTTAAACAGACATTAATCGTCGGTTGGCGAGATGGTTGATTGATTTAACACTCCGACCGCGCTACTTCAGTAATTAAAGGCTGTTGGCGACATAAAGTCTCTTTTATTTATAGACAAAACAGTATTCGATGATTAATAGAAAGAAGAAGGGTATTAGGGAAAGGGTCTTTTGGTAAAGCCTGAAACATTTAGGGAAAAAAAAAATTTACTTTTAGATTCCCGGTGGAACTTATGTGATAAGTCATTATTAAGTAATATAATTTAGTTTGTGAATCAATTACTTTTCACAAATTGCAATGTTTGTCAGGCATTTACTAAGAAAATACTTTAGTTAAGTCATGATGTACAGGAAATTAAAGATTTCAAGAATACCAACTATTCAATCAGTAATTTATGTGTTTTTGGGAAATTCGTAAAACCGACTTTTTTTATAGGAAAGGGGGTTTTTTTAAATAAAATATGAGTCGTACTAAAATTTTCAAATGAAATATTCCGATGAAACTAAGCTGGAATCAAAAAGTCAATATATTTTTTACTTTCATGCAGAATACCGTACGAATTATAGTACTGGTGAAAATTGAATTATTTTGATCAAACTGATGACTATGAAAATCCTTTAAATACTAACTTGAATTTGTTTTTATGGAAAAAAAATTACTCACAAAGCATATTATTAAATCAGAATGTTGTGAAAATGCATGTTATGATAATTTACTTTAAATCCAGCATTTTTTTAACTTTCAAGTTAAAACGCAAATCATCTCTTATGGAGCACTTTATAATATCGTTACAGAGGTTCATTTCTGTCGAAATGGTATTACTTGTTTGTAAGCGATGGGGGTTATTGTTTCAATAATAGTAAAGGAATAAGAGTATCCTGGGTGACAAATTTCGCCGCCAATTGCACCCAAGTCTCCAAATGTAGCGACAATAATAGACCCATCTAGTAAATTCCAAAAAGGGTCAAGGATGATTATTACATAAGAGTAATTTAGTAGTTTTGTACAGGCTCTCGCCAGCCTATATAAAGAAGTAACATTGGATTTAAACATTTGACGGCGATTGAGCATGTCATTTGCTTCATGCCAAGTAAGGATTTCAGATTTGAGTAATGTAAAGGTGACCAACCGTCTTCATTTAGGGAGGACAGTCCTCCTTTTATAGGTTCTGTCCTTCCTCGAAAAGCGTCCTCCTACTTGTCCTCCTTTTCAATATTTTAAAACTGATCGGTTAATCTATTCAAAGATGAACCAAACATGTTCCCAATATATCGAAGAGAGGCTTGAAACAAATATCACAGAAAATAACAGTTTTCAATGGTGTGTTTTGACTTCATCGCAAGTAACTTGGGCAAATGTAGAAAATTGCGTTGAGTTTTTATCGAAAGAAATGCCTGATATAAAATAGATGACAGTCTGTTTGGAGAAATTAGAAAACTGAAGGCTTTTTTAAATTTTAATAAATTAGAACAATGGAAACATCAACATGCTCAAATTAAAGAAGATGGGTAGAAATACTTAACCCCTGCTGCCCTGGAACTGATGCAGAAATCAAAAAGTTTTCAGCTGGTAATGATTTTTGGACAAGGCGTGACGGGTTCATCGCGCTTTCTATTAACTTTCCTCTTGGGTTCTTTGGGGCCGAAAAAGTCAAATTCTTTCCAACCAAATCCAGAAGCGAAACGTGACTACGCAAATTAGGAACCTTTTAAATAGCAGAAGTTTAGCGTAAGCGAATGGCATTTTGGGAAGTGATTATGCTAGTCTGAGTTTAAACGCGTAAGATGAAGCAAGCCGATATTCCAGTGTCAGTTATCCGTGAAAGTGCGTTCAAGCAAGGTGGATACCATTCCACGCGAGATAAGGAAATAGCATTGAAGATTCGAGAGGGTTGCTGCTACCTAGAATATATAGAGGTAGGACTGATCTACTAAATATTAGGAACTGTGATATAAACAAAGTTTAGGAGTAAGCGTTAAAGTTAATCATAGTAGTCAGGATCGCGCTTAGTTGGTAATACGTATTGTGTGTTTTCTCACCTCACATCCACTATATAAGTTAAAATATAAATATTATCATTGTTAGTGTTTAAGTTAAGATCTTATAATAAAGAGATATTAAGATTACAGCAACACCTTGTTCTTTATTCACTTCCACACCCTTAGGTCACGAAGATAACTCAGAAGTAAGGCATCACCCACGGGCGAATGTTTTACAAAGTGAGAAGTCAAGATTGAATGTTGATATTTTAGCAGCAGCACTTACCGTAAAATTCAGTAAGAAGAATATTTTTGACTCCTAAATTTACGATGCATTAGAAAATTATATATTGACAAAAAAATTATTCAATGGAAAAATATTCGTTTAAATAAATAATTAAAAGGAATGCAATCGTAAATAGCGTATTTTTATTTTAATTAATAAAATGTTTCATGGATTTAAGCTTTAACTTTTTCTTAATTTTTTCGGGCAAGCGCGTCCTCATTTTCATTGTAAAAAACTGGTCACCTTAGAAATGTATTATTTAATATTTGCGGGATTTTTGAATATGTATTTTTGTAGATTTATTTTTATTTGCAGAGTGATTATTAAAAGCAAATTATAATTATTATTGGCTACAAAATAACCTGCAACTTAAGACGTAAATTAATTCTCAAGATTTATTATCTTTCACATCTGAAGATAATTGGGAATAATTACCAAAATGTAAAACACAAATATATGACACCTTCAAAGAAACTAATCACTGAAATTAAAATTTAATTTGTGTATATTAATTGGTATTTAAATGTGTTGTCATTCCTCATCATCACACATATATTAATAGTTTATTTTTTTCAATTGTCAATATAAATTATTCATGAAGAAATGTAAGCAGTTAATTACAGTCTTTAGAAATAAATTTGAAAACTATGCTAGTTTTAATATTATTATTAATCAATTGTACACTTCTAGCCACACAAAATGTAATACCCAGAAGGAAACATGCAGACCATGTGAAATACATATTATGCGTGGGCAGCTATGAAATATGCAAATCATTAGCATTATAATGCAGATGCACATGCAAAATTTGAAGTAGAAATATGAGTACGTCAAATTTCATTTTCACACCTAACACAGTTTGTATAAAATAAAATTTCTCATGATATATCTTCCATTCTTTTAAAACAGTTATAAATGCTCCTTATATAGATTCAGTGATTATAACATTCAAATATCATTCCATGAATGATATCGCAATTTCATTTTTCGGGTCAAATAAAATCTTTATACATCTCGTTTTCTGCCTAACATAAGCAGTACAATAATGTTCATCAGTCTTTGAATTACCTAGATTCTTAATAGCTTATGAAATATATTTTACGTTAAAGGATTGTTCTGTATTTTCCTCTAACACACAATTGTGCACTTCATAAGAATACTCTATATGACTCTCCCCAGTTGTGTTTTGTTTATTTCTTTGACAAATACTCCTTTTTCTTAGGAGAAAGAATGCGATCCTAAGAGGGAAATTATGTTTCAAAAGCAGATCTAAAAGGCAGAAGGTTTTCTGATATATTCAATATTCTCTCGCACATGTCGCATCCCTCAGTTCATGTAATTTAAAATAAAACTAAAGAAGAAGCAGGGATGAGAGCAAATGCAAAGACTCGTGTGCTCGAAATAAAATTTACATTTTATTAGAAGTCATATTATAAAAGCGAATGTATTGGGTTCAGAAACATGTTTCGTTTATCCCCGTAAAAGAGAATAACTTGTATTACATATATGAAGAAGTTCACAGCAATATATATGTTACCGTTAAAGTGTGAAATCCGTTATTTTATAGAATAGCTAGGTGTTTCATGTAATAATTGGACAAGTCAGTTAAAGTATATAAAATTATTTGTCGTTGTTGTTCGGGCCGTGGGTAGCCTAGTGGTTAGAGCACCGGACTCCAGACCGGAAGGCCTGGGTTCGATACCCGTACCGCCAAATATCCTCCGAGTACACACGAAGTATGTTCTCGTTAAATCAGTGGGTCCAAAATTCTTGTGGGCTGAATCACGAGTGCAAGGAACTGGAGAAAATTTCCCTCCAGTTCCGTGCCTAAATTGTGGAGGTGGAGATAGATGGTAGCGCCATCTATCGTAATGTTTTATCGTCCCTTCGGAAATTTCACCGAGCTAAATCGTATTGTCACCTGTATGGTGTTCAAGGCTAAGGCCAACGACAGGCGTACATCTAGCCCATTGCCACGATGAATTTCGTGGGCCTCGATCTGACTATGTCAGACAGATGGCATGAGTAACAACAACAAAATTATTTAATTCTACGATTTAACTAGGTATTCTATAGAACAAAACGACAACTTCAGGGTTTGTATGAAATGTTGTACGAAAGTTTCTTAAACCGATCCTAGCTGCTTTTTAATTAGATTTGAGCCGCGTGTGTGCACCCGTTATTTCGTTGCTCTTAACACCAGATTGCCCAAGGAAGTCCTTTTGACTGCTTTTTAATTTCAATTAGAAAAACACAATGGTGTATATAATGGCCCAATTTCTTATATTTTTTGTAGAGTATATTTGTTTTCCGAGAGAAGTAAATTTCTTTTAATGCTATATTTACTAATAACATGTTATATGACTGTAAATAATAAAAATATTAAAAATTAATTTTAAACAAATTTATTTACACATTAGTTATTCTTTCATAATGCAGTCATTTTGACTGTTTTGGGGCACAATATAGGTATATACTAAGCTTCAGTCTGTCTAGTGTTAAAAGTAGAATTTAGGCTGTGTATTATGTTAGTGTTTTTTTACTTTTTGGATTACTAACAAATATTTTTGCAACCTATTTTCAAGCTAGAACTTCTACAGGAATGGGAGACTAACCTGTAAATAAGAGAAATTCAATGCGAGAGATTTGAATCTTTATTATATAAGAATGGAACAAAGGAAAAAAGTTATGCACTTACAACGAAAAATTATTTACTTTGATAGCAGAAGTAAAAAAGTGCTAAAAGAGCACAGAAAAAAGTACCACGCGTTTTTGTTGTGTTTATACATTTATATAAATACCAAAACTGGAACAAACGATGATCTGTGAATCTTGTATTTGAAAAATTTTAATAGTGTGTGTGTGTGTGTGTGTGTGTGTGTGTGTGTGTGTGTGTGTGTGTGTGTGTGTGTGTGTGTGTGTGTGTGTGTGTGTGTGTGTGTGTGTGTGTGTGTGTGTGTGTGTGTGTGTGTGTGTGTGTGTGTGTGTGTGTGTGTGTGTGTGTGTGTGTGTGTGTGTGTGTGTGTGTGTGTGTGTGTGTGTGTGTGTGTGTGTGTGTGTGTGTGTGTGTCAGGACTTTATAAATAAAATATAATTTCTATTCTAATGGTCATGCTTAACTTCCTTCCTTCTTTAAAAGAAAATAGAATTATTTCTTTAAAATAAAATCAAGGTATATATATGACGTATATATTAAGGTTTTGGGTATATAATTCAGTTATTTCATAGGATAACTAGGTATTCCGTGAAATAACTAGACAAGTCAGTTAAAGTATATAATAGATGAAAAATTTTATACTTTACCTAGTTATTCTATGAAATAACTAGGTATTCTATAAAATAACTAAGAAAAGACCGTTAAAGTAAAAAATAAACAATTCAAAATTAATTGATCATAAATAGCTAAAATTTCTCGAAAAATACATTTTATCTTTTTTACAGATGAATAATTGATAAATAATAACGGAACGCAGAGAGATGATGTAATTTATTATTGCTCATATTGCTAACATTAGTTAAACAGAAGGGGTTGCAAAAAGATTATATTTAAATATTATCAACAAAAAGAAACAAGCTGGGAAGAAAAATTGTTGCTTCATAAAAACATTATGTAAACTTTTTAAAACAAAAATGCAAGGGAGTATTATTAATTTAAATTTCATGAGATACTTTTATTTTACTTTTCATTATTTATTAGAGCTAGGATTACTGTGATGACATTTTGGATTGAACTGCTTATTATTTTGAAACAAGCATACTTTTTACTGTTACACATTTTCTTTTACGCGAGCACTTTTTAAATCCTTGTCCAGTACCGCAACTTGGAGCTGTTGCAACAGATCGAAACATTGTGGCAATATTTGAAACTACTTCACCGGAAATTAATTCTTGCCGACATAAACTGAACTGATATCTAGAGTACAATTGTTTTATTCGGTCCTCTCTTAAGTTCCTAATTGGAAAAATCCTTCCCAAAGCAGGTATAACCGGTTCAAAGAACTTTAGAGTGACATATTTCATACTTTAACGATCAAGTAATCGTTATTCTGTAGAATATCTAGTTAAATCGTACAATTCAATAGTAATTTCACGTAAGCAACTGGCTTGTCCTGGTTATTTCATGGCTCCACCTAGTTATTCTTTGAAATAACGATTTCACACTCTAACGGTAACATATACATGTCAAGTAGGTATGATATAATGACAAGCAGTCATTCAAAAGTTATGAGTAGATATTCTAAAATGAAAATTGTGCGGGACAATTCGTATTTACGATACAAATTTAATTTCCCAAAATCTTTTTAAATTTTTACTGAAGCAATATAAGCTCTACTTCTTACAGAATCACTTTCCATTTTTCCCCGTAAATATTTACTATTTGATACAATTATAATGATTCTAAATTTTAAAATAATAAATTAAAATCTAAACACGTATACTAATCAGTTCTTTGTAACCTATAACCAATTAAAATAATGTATTAACTATTTCCTTTTGAAATACAAGCTTAATTTAAAATAACTTATTCTTCAAAAATAGTTTTAACGAGATTCTTAATATTAAACTGATTTGTATTCTAAGGTTGACATGGTACCTTATTCTCAAAATAAAATACTCAATTCCAAAAGTATAATCCCAACAGTCTTGAATAAATGAAAATTATTATAATTTATTAAGTTAAATCCAGTCCAAAGACATGGTCTGTAAATAAACAAGATTATAATAACATCCAGTCTTCACGTTCCCATTTTTGATTCATAAGACTCTTTGCTTCGACTTTATGTACTCAGCGTCTCCAGAGTATTTGCTACTTATTTTAAACTAAGATTTGACTCTAGAAACTTTTGTAAAAGAATATCTATACATATTAGATTTTTACAAACAGATATATAAGTTTGAACCACGTTAACAAAGTCTGCCTAGAGCATATTTGAAAGTTTCATTTTCTATAATTTTTCCTTCATCTATTCTTTTCAATTCAATAAGTTTTCTTATGAGATCAAGTACTTAGTTTCTTTTGGTTTTAAATGAATGCTCATTACGATTTATCATGCTGTAAATTCGAGAGAATAATTATTCTAGTTTCATAAGACAAAATTGTGCGACCGTTTATTTGAGGGATCATCCTCAAAACACTTTCCATTTATAAGAAAGTAGATGGCATTAACACTTTCCTTATTTTTTTTTCTTTCTGCCTTCGTTCTTTTTTAAAACAAAGGAATTTTGTTTAAAAAAGCGAATTTCAGAAATAATAGGACAGTTAGTAGAACATTCATTTATTCTTTCTTTTATATTTTTTTTATGAACTTTTAATTGCATTAATTTTAATTGAGGCTAAAGTTATTTCAAAAAAATTGTAGACTACCAGAAGAAAATTCTTTGTGAAAATATATGTATAAAGTATACACAAAAGAATACATGCACGTACTTAACCTCGCAATTTTCCGCTTGTAAGCCTAACTACATTTAATTACCTATCGTTTACCATGAAATAAAGAACCATAGTAACATAAAAACTATTGATTGCACAAATGATTAATGATTAAATAAGGATTGATTGTATGCAAAAAGATTAATAATTAATAGTTGTAACAATGTTCATAGTCTGACCATGAAACTTCATGTGAATGTTTGAAGTATCTGCATGTGTGTGTGGGGGGGAGTTACAAGGCCAATCTAAATTGCATTTATAAAATAAGAGGGGTTGACAGCACCCACCCTGACAAATAGAAATTATCATAAAACATATTCCACTCTGAGAGGCGGAGTTTATAGTAAAATTATAATTAAAATCTGAACTTACAATAGTTTTCGGAAAGGAAATAAACGATTCCAAAAGTTACACAAGTGTACATGCATGTTGTACACCAGCAAAAAATGTCGGGTGCATGTCCTGTTGTGTTAGTTTTGTTTGTTGCAACAACGTATTTCACTGCGAAAATTTTCGCTGAATGCAGCTTTTTGAATACCACATTCTCAGCCAACTGGTCGAATATGGAATACCATGTGAAGGAGTATTAGAACTCGGTACCTTCGAATCCGAAACCGAGTACTTAAGCCACCATGCCAAAATAATCATCGTAACATGGAGACTATTGTGTGCTGGCTTATATAGATACCACCGCCACACAATCCCCTGTGAGTGAGTCGGTGAAAAGATGAACGAGCAATACCATAGTTATATGGCGGGCCTGTGGGTTGTTTCGTCACTTTGAGTGCGACGGCTTGTGGGATGCGTCATTCATGTGAGACGGCTTTGCTGGTTGCGTTATTTGTGTGAGACGGCTTTGTTGTTTGCATTTGTGGTGAATAGATGGCGCCATGACTGCTGCGCGAAGGTTGCAGTTCCTTTGGTTAGCCAGGGTCTCCAATGAAAGAGGATTAGAGCTCGGTACCTTCCAATCCGAAACCGAGTACTTAAGCCACTATGCGAAAATGATCATCGTAGCATGGAGACTATTACTGGCTTATGTAGATACCACGGCCCCACATGTATCTTAGTCTCCCTCACTGGATCTAATCATCTTTAATTTTCGAGACGCCTGTGGACTCTGTGAATGGTCTAGCCTATAATATATAAGGTACACTACTACAAATCAATTTTGTTGTCATTCTGCCAAAAAATAAAGTTTAAATAAAAATAGTACAATAATATAAAATTTCAATAAATATCTTCTTTATAGTGCATAAATGAATGCCATTTTTTACAAATATCATAAAACTGAATAAAATGCGTTATAAAAAAATGCCAATATAATAATTATAATAGAACCAATTACATCAAAACACCAATCTATTCTCAACAATAGTAGTAGACAACCATGGTTTTTGTGTGTGTTTCATGCCATTTCAACTATTTTCCTTCAGATGTCCAGTTTTTGACTTAAAATTTCAGTAAATGACATAAATCCTTTAAAATCTACGCTCCAGTTATGTTATACTGGAAAGGTTAAAATATTGCAATCTTTAATTTTGAAATCCAGAGACATTAGCAGAATTCGAAATAACAATTAAAGAACAGTTTTGAAAAGAAATACTGATAAATAAATCTATTAGTGCACTAACCTTAATGTGTGTACAGCAACAATGTCTTTTTAACGTTTTCTAAAAAACACAAACATATTGTTAGATGAATTTCTAAGATTCAAAAGAACTGAGGTATAGAATTCGAAATTTTGAGACTTGTTTATCAAGAATAGAAATAGGTTAAAATGAGAAATTAATTTTGTATATACTTGCAATATTTTCAAATAATTTTGATTAAATAAACAGTAAAATATTTTTTGAAACTTTTGTAATGCTGATTTCTCTCTGCCCTTATGACATTCAGTTTTACTTTTTTCAATGAGACTTTGTTTTAATATGGATTTGAAGTAAATATTTAAGACAATTAGCGCGTAAGCATTCATTTCAGTAGAGAAATGGAATATTCCTATGTAGTTTTATTTTATTTTTTATTTTTTACATATTTTAATTCATGCCAGTAAATGCCAATAAATTAGAAGTTTAACATCAAATTATCTGTGCAAATCCGTGTAAATACCTTCTATTTTAATTATTTTGTCATGAAGATTTATAAAAGTTCATACACACAAGTGGAAGGGGAGTAGGATGAAAATTTTAATCTTTTTTCAAAAAAGATTAATAATATGCAAATTTTGTTATAATTTATGAACAATTACCTGAAAGAAAACTCAAATGCAAAAAAGTATGAATGAATATTTCAATTTTCTCTGCTAACAATTTTCTTAATTAATTTTACATTCAACTAAACTTTTTTTTAAAATTAGCATGCAACTTCATGAAGAAAAATTTAAGTTGTCTATGTAATAATCTAGCATATTTTACAAGAATTTGCATTTCTTAATTGAGATTTCATTTTAAAAGTTTAATTAATTTAAAGAGAGTATATTTTCTGTCATTACGGAGGATTCACTGAAGAAGAGAAAACATAAATTCGAAACTTAAGGTGTAGAAATGAGGTCTACTATTTCTATATATATTTGTTTTATCTTGGAAGATAGTGGACAGGAAGATATCTAAATCTGTGGCATCTTCTTACTTAACAATTATGGAACTAATCGAACTTTTTAACAAAAGAGCAGGCATAGATAGTAAAATTGAAAAACATAAGTTAAGATTATTCAATAATCATAGTATTTTTATTTGTATGTATGTAGGAAATTAGCAGAATAATCATGTTCTAAGCAGTATTTACGAAACTTTTTGTAAATATTGCTTATATATATATATATATATATATATATATATATATATATATATGAAAATCATTTCACAATCAATTAAAATTGAATTATCTGAATCTTATAATATTAAATCTCATTTCAATATATATATATATATATATATACCATATATTTCCGTGTATAAGCCATGAAAGAATATGATGGAGAGTTGCCAAACGAGGCTATAGATAAAAAAAAAGTACGGTAATTTATTTTTTCTCATACACAGTTCTGTTTGATACTTTTCTGTTTAACTGAATATTTTTATATGCAATTACATAAGGTAAGGTATAAATTTAATCAAAAAATATAAAATGTCTCTTTTTCTACTAAGAATTTTTCATATTTATTCGTAATTCATTTTCGAAGTCATTTTATTTGGGGTTAAAAAGGAATAGATTTTACACGTCTCAAGTCAGGAAAAAAAGGCTCTGTAGTATCTATTAATTATACATACGTATATATATATATATATATATATATATATATATATATATTAAAAACATTTATAATCTTAATGTCCCTCAGGTAATACCTCAAGTAACGGGGTAGTACTTATATATACTATTTAATTATTTTAATTCTATAATTTTAAAATACTTTTACTAAGTGCTATTATTCAGCCCAAATCTATGCTTTGAATTTGTATTTGAGTCTAGAATCTGGCAATAACTTGTTTATTGTACTCAGATTTAGTGCGGGCTATGTATTTTTGAATGCAGTTTTTAGCTAAGTTACCTTTTTCTTGAAATGGATTTAGATATTCTATTCAATAATTTCAATAGGATTTTGGTCAAAGTTATTAATAGAAAGGGGGAAGGTTGGTTGACCGAAAAAAAATGTTCAACCCCTTTTTTATATAAATTATTTTATTTATAAGAGCTGTCCTAAGTCAGCAATGTTTATAATACTGCCGTATCCATATATATATATATATATATACTAGCTGGATGGCCCGGCGTGGCACGGGCTTCCTCAAGTGTACAGCTTTATACCTTGGAAGATTCCCCTTCCTTTTTAGAGTCAGCACTTCCTGGTGTGTGTGTGACTTCTATATATGTCATTAAAATACTCTTTTTCGAAGTTTCTTCTACATCTTTGTCCTGTCGGGCGGGTCTGTTTCCTCGCCGCTTAGCTCGGCGTTGCAAAGGCTTTTTCCGAGGGTACAATTTTATCCCTATGGAAATTTTCCTTTTCTCCCTGGACACCAGTTCTTCTCTATGTGTGTGTATTACTGAGCAATGTGAGTGATTTCTACATTTATCTCATTTAAATTCCCTTTTCAGAAATTTCTTCTACTTCTTCTCTTTGTCAGACAGGTTTCTTTTCCATCCGTGTAGCTCAGCGTTGCATTGGTTTTTTTGCAAATTTCTATTTTCGATTAAAAATTTACAAAGCTAATTCAGTTTTGTTCTCTAGAAAACAGATAATGTAAGAATTTATTATTAGATAAATAATTTAGTAATAAATAATAAAACGCAATATAACTTTGATTCTTAAAAAAATGTATTAATTTATATCAATTTTCGTTAAATAATGAATCAGAAAATGTGTACCGTTAGCTATGAAACCACTGCTTTTATCTGGATGTTTGATTTTTCTATTAAAAATATGTAACTGAAAAAAGAACTAGGGGGGAGCCTAAAAATTTGTTTACATTCCTTGTAGTGTTACAACAATTCAGACATATCAAAGTTGGGGCACCCAATAATATCTTTTTAACTAATTGCGATACCGAATTGTGAATGTAAACCTTTCTCGAATCTACTGGAACAGACACAAAAAATTTCATCAAAATCGGCAAAGCCGTTTAGGAGGAGTTTAGTCACATACACACGCACGGAAGATTTATATATATAAAGATTATATGAAAAGATTTTAAATAAAAAGCTTAAAAGCAAGATTTGTCTGCATTTTTGTAACAATAAAGACCCGGTTTGGCCAGTTTGGCTGAAAATCGATTTTCGACTCCAACTTGCGTCATTTTTATAACAATAACGTTGCTACAGCAATGCAGGTGAATATTGAGTTGAATGTTTTTAATTAATATCTTTTTTAACTAATTGCGACATCGGGCCGAATTGTGAATCTAAATTATTCTCGAATCCACTTGAACCCACACAAAAAATTTCATCGAAATTGGTCCAGCCGTTTAGGAGGAGTTTAGTCACATACACACCCAAAGAAGATTACATATAAGATATATATATATATATATATATATATATATATTTTAAAGAGAAACTTTAAATTATCCACCCGAAATTTGGCTATTGGAGACGACTTAATTTTTTAACAGGGTAATAACGCCAAGCGCTCTGCTCTCAATGTACGCCACTGGTGTCTCTATAACTGTCCCCAAATTATGAAAATACTTCCTCAATAACTTTATTTAGCCAGTAGAACATATTTGGGGTGAATTTGACGCGAAAAAAAAAAAGAAAACATGACAAATAAACACAAAATGTGAAGTGAAAACAATAATCACAGAAGAATGGAGGAAAATCGATGCAAAAATTACAAAAAAACTGATTAAATCTATACCAAGATGCTTAAAAGTTGTTGTGGACACTAAAAGATATCCTACTATGTACTAAATTAAGAAAGAAATACAATATTTAAAGCTAAGTTGAGATTTTTGTTAAGTGTACGAAGACTTTTGTGGCGTAATCTTTTAGTAGCTTTTAGATTATTAATTTTTTAAAAAAATAGTATAACTATTTTTTAAAAATTAATTATGTCATTTCATTAAGAACAAGTTGCAGATATCATAAAAAATTACAATTACAATATATATATATTTATTAGTCGAAAACATTAAGTTTTATAAGAAATTACAAGTGTACGAACACTTTTGTGGCCCACTGTATATATATATATAGAGAGAGAGAGAATCAGAAACAGAGAGAGACTTAGTTTTAAACAAGGTCTTTATTTGATCAAAGTTAGACATCATCTGACGCAAAATGAGAGAACGTCACCGAATAATCTTAGAATTAAGGTTGTACTTAAAACACCGTGCGGCGTCCATGAGGTATGCGGTGTACTGGCATATAGGGCTTCAGTAAATATAACGATCCGGAATTAGGCATGTTTGTATGCAGACCGCTATGTTCGGAAAAGAAATAAATGGGTCATTGTTTTGATACTTGAAAGAGGTGAGGAGGTAATATAAAAGTGGATTACTAGATAGGGAATTTAATTTTTTAATCTAATTTAATTATCCTTACATATATATATATATATATATATATATATATATATATATACCATATATATATATATATATGAAATGCCTTTCCTCGCGAAGACTTTTCCTTGATTATGAAATATTATGTTTATATTGTCGTGACATACTTACAAAAGTACATGTTTACAAACATACACAAAACAGTTACCTCAAAGGATTTTTCAAAACGTGAGCACATAATTATAGTAACATTATAAACAAATATTGGCCAGCCAATTTTCCTTGAGAACAAGAGCTTCTATATGAAGCGGCAACTGGAAGTTCCAAATTCGCATGACTTCCGAGGACGAAGTTTGTTATTGGTGGGAAAATATCCGGACGATGAATTCTGATGCAACCTTACTTTAAAAGTGCTGAGAATTAAGTTTTTAAGAGACAGTCATAATTAAATCCCTTCAGGTGGACAAGCTAGTTAATATTTATGTGTTGGTCCTGAAAGACCAGGACCATTACATGTTAAAAATTTATTAAGATGAAATTAAAGGGAATTATATTATACACACATATATATATATATTTAATAACATAACTTCTTAATGGCTAAAACTGTTCTTTAGAATGAACACTTATTGAAAATAAAATTCATTTCTGGTAAAAGCAGAAATATAGTAGTTATAAATATTATATAATTAGATATATTATATAATACTATATTGTATAAGTATAAATATATATATATACTAAAATTTACGAAATTTATTTTTTATTTTTATAAAAATTCTGAGTGTTCTGGTGTATTATCTTATATAATGAAATACATTTTACATCACATGATGTAATTTGCTGCTTGTTGTATGAATTAAATGTGAAATTAAGAAGTAAAATTATCCAACATCAATTAGAAGTTTTTAGAATTTGTGGTAGTTATCATTTTTGTTACATACAGATTTTTTGTAAATACTAACAAAACATGAAATGATATAGAGAAATGGCTTTGAAATGTGACGAAATACTTACTTTTTGTTTTATGATTTTTCATACATGTATTGATTCCAAAACGAAATCGAATCAGTAAATGAACAGCAAAATTTTTCCATTCCTAACCAAACACTAATCAACCTAAGCCTCAACCAACACACTAGAAAGGTTGTTTCAGTTATTCTATGATTACATTTTATTTGTAAAAAAAATATATATATATTTATATATTTTGCCACATTATTTCTGGAAAATAAAATAGAAAATTTTTACGCTATTTTTTTGTATTGTTCTATATATGTAATTTCATTTGGCGGATTCGATGATCAAAGGTTTGACTATTTTGCATGGAAGAAATTTTTATTTAAGAGAATTTTCAAAGAAAAAGAACTATACAATTAGATAAATCTCTGACGTACTAGATAATTTTTAATTCAGCTGGATAGATTTAAATTAGATAACGCAATGATATATGTAGACTGTGAAAAATATTTTATTTGCGTAAGGTACTGTACGTCACGTATTTCGGTGGCAGATATTATGAAAACAAAAAAATAAATAAATGTGTGTGTGAAAAAGTTACATTAAAAATAAACATTTAAGTCAATTCCTACTTAGATCAACAAAGAAAAATTTTATTTTAGCTACTTTTTATTAAATACCTACAATTAATATGAATATGTATATACATATGACAGAATCCCAACATTAGGTGGTAATCAATTTTTATTCCTTATCATTAAGGTATCATATTGTCATCCAAAACAATCGTGTATATAAAATTTCTGTTCAACTGAATGCTTTAAAAAGTGAGAAAAAAACCTTTTCAAGTTTTGACACAAGTCTACGAAATGATTCTCTAAGTCGCCAAAAGTGGCTTTTTAATTCTTTAAATAATTGGTTTAATCCATTAATTTGTATTAATTATAATTAAATTATTGTATTGTCATCCAAAATAATCATGTATATAAAATTTCAGCTAAATTGAGTGCTTTAAAATGTATTTTATTAACGATTGAAAATTCTACCAAGATAAATAAATATATATAGAGAGAGAGAGAGAGAAAGAGAGTGCGAGCAAATAGTAGGAATTGAAAAAGAAAGAAAAAGATAAAATAATAAAATGAAATCAAAAAGTTTTAATTCTTCAGTTAGAATATAATAAAATATAAATTATAACTTTTTTTATCTGTCCTGTGATACATCCTAAAAGATGGTTGTGCACATAAACTAGTATCGTGTTAAGTGCATTCGTACAAATAAAATAAAAAGCTCCTATTACACACGGTAAGGGAAAATGACAGCAAATGAAGGATAGAAAAGAGCACACTCAAACGAAAAAACAAGAAAAGCTGCTTAGCTATGAATTTCCTCGTTCCTAGAATATACCCTTTCAAATTCCTTCCCCACCTCTTTTCCGAAATAAGTAAATTGTTTTGAAACACTGTCAATGTCACACAATATTGTACTCCAAATCCGTGGGACTAGTTTTAAGCAGAGCAGCACAATACAAAAAGTCCTCCTTTAAAAGGACGAGTATACACGTCCGGGGCACTAAAGGCACCAGCTCAGCAGGACGTGTATACACGTCCGCGGCACTTAAGGGGTTAATGTTAGGGGAAAACAATGAAATGCATCATTTCCAGATAAACTAGATCAGGGGTACTCAACTTTTTTTTCTGATGGGCCGTACACATATGTCAGCCATTTCCCGTGATACGCATACATATGTTAGTTATTTCACGCGGGCCGCAACATGACGATAAATGCGGGAGGGGGCCAAAAATGCTTTAAGATTAAGATAACATTGGAAATTTAAAAAGTGGAAAATTGATCATAATATTACAACTCTTGTTTTGCTTTTTTTAATTATTATTATTTTTTTTATTTTAGAAGCATAATTGCTAAATTAGAAGCATTTAAGAAACATTCCTTCACAATTTATGCATCAGTAAACGGTTTCATATGACTATCAATAATATAACAAACTTCATGGGATGTCTTTGTTACCGCTGTGATATTACCACTGACAAAACACTTTATTGCTGTTGCAAAGATTATTCAAGGAAAAGCCTATTTATCACCTCTTGAAAGAGATCTTCGAAGGAATTGAATGATTCCTATTTATTGATATTTCTAAATGCAGCACTTTCGTAACAAATCAAACAATTACTAATCTATGTTTGTTTTTCACTACAAAATAATCCACTTCCAAATTGTCTTGAAACATTATATTTTTTTCGAATATTTTTCACTTGCAAGATATGAAAGATAGTTGAAAATTAATTCCACCCACTGTTCATTCCATTTTTGTCTGAGATCACTAACCGTAACTCTTCCAAATAGAAAAAGAATATCAGTTCGTATCCGTACAACACCGACAACAAAAAGCAAAATTGATATATTTGATTTCTTGACAAAGAATTTCCCTCTAAATTTTTTATGCAATGTTCTTAAATAAGTGAATTTCTCAGTGGAATGGGCCATGACCGGGCCGCAGGTTGAGTATGGCTGAACTAGATGATACTTGCCCTGATATACCACTTTTTGAATTCCTTTATATTCCAGATACAGTCTTCAAAATTCAGTAAAATTTATCATACAGATGTACCTTTCATTTTCGCTTGTTTCAGTAGAAAACGTTCAGAAATTCTGAATTTTTTGAAAAAAAATACCTCATACATTATACTTTCTTTCAGTTTTAAGAGAACCCGAATTGCTAAAACTGAATTTATTTAATTACTCAATCCTTAAAAATATGTTTAACAATATTTTTCATTCTTTGAATTTAAATTCAAAAATATTATACCATTTTAGCTTGTTCATTAATTTATGATCAAAGCAAATAGCATGCAGTTATATATTTATATTACTAAAGAATCGTTAACTTTTATAAAATCAATTTATACTGTTGTGATGTGTCCATAAAACAAAAGAGCACAAAATGTTCTTTTAAAAACATGACAAATTAAAGTAAATGAGAACATTCCCAACTGTTTTACAGTTTATTAAATGCTTAAGCTGTCTCCAACTATATTTCCTGGATTTGGCAAGCCATTTTTTTTTCTTCTGCCACTTTTTTTATCAAGTAATCCTGTCTCAAGTACATGTGATGTAAATTATTTTCTCATCCAATACTAAAGAAAAGAATAATGTCTTCAATGTGCTGACTATTGACGGTGACAAAATAAATCTTTGTTTTTTTTAACTGCCGGAAATCGTCAACCTAAGAAGAAAAAAATTTATTTTGTCTGACATTTTTTATCTATAGTTATATATACTAAGTTTTGTGGATAAAGGTTACAGAAAGGTGACATTTAAAAGTTTTTGCAAGAAATTCATTTTACAGGCAGTTGTTGAGAAAATCTTGTTTCTGCTTGTATACATCTTCTGCATTTAGATGTAAATTGGCAATAATTAAAATAAGATTTTCACACACACAAACACATTGGGGTAAATTCTATAAATAAAATATATGAAGCGGTGTTTTTATACGAAAAGCATTGTTATTTTTATTTATACAATAATCCTCCTAAATGTATATATTTCTATCTGAAAAGAATCTGATTTTTTGAAATTATGTAAAATTGTTATTTTAATATAATAAAATTATCTTACTAAAACTATGAAAAATTATGACAATATTTAAACCATTAAAAAAATATTTTTTTATGTTTTACACTTTCTTGGGAAGGAAAATGCATTATAATACGGGCGTATTCAAAAACCAACTTTTTTAAACCGCAAAGTTTTAACTTTTCTTGAAACCGGATTAAAATTTTGGTTAAACAGAAAAAAAATAAAAAATTTAAAACTTAAAATTTTTTTCTTAGATTATGTTTTTGTAAAACTTTAGAAATCCCCCCAAACAAGTAATATAAAAAAAAAAATTTAAAAATTCCCCCTACTTGGTCAAAAAAAAAATTTTTTTTTTTATATTCTTTTTTTAAATAATTACAATTAATATAAATATGTATATAAATATGATGGCCCAAATAAATGGCAAAATAGGAAGTGATTTTCCTTTGCAATTTTCCTTTTTTCCTTTCTATATAGGGTGTTGGACTATATTTCGTTTTTTTTACTATTTATTTATTAATTAAATTTAATTATTCTAATAAAGTAGAAAGTAAAAGAAATTGACCACCCCTTGGAATTCGAACTCAGACCTTTTGGGTTAGAAGTCCAACCCTATCCTTTGCCTTTTGGGGCACAACGAGCGGCTTTTCTATATAGGGATTATTATTATTTTTTTTTTATTGCTAGTTATTCAAAATTTAAAATTTTTTTAATGAATTAATATTTAAAAAAAACTTTTTTAACATTAAGGGTCATCCACTACAAGTTTAAAAAAATTTTGTTTGCGAAAGGTAGTAAAATATTTTTTTAAAAGTTGTTTGAACAAATTTATATTAAAAAACACTGCTTTTGGGGTTTGGAAAATGAACACCAAGAAAGACAAAAATATCACAACAAAATTTATTTTGTAGTAACATTTGACCAAGACAGCGTTAAAGGGCCCTATCACACGTATATTTTTCATGCAATTTTTTTCCAATTTTGGCCATCGGGGAAAGGGTTGCCAAACAAAACAACCCCTGACGTCAGCCGCGCTCTTCTCCCCCTTTAAAAAATTTTGCCGATTTTTTTTGCTTCGGAAAATGAACATCAAAAATTTTTTTTTCTTTCGCGCTTGTTGATGGGTGTAAACTAAAAATAAACCCATTCTATTTAAAATATTATAGGTTTAAAAAAATTATAACCCAAAAATTTATCGGGATATCTGAAGTGTTAGAGAAAACCCGGGGCCGCCCTCTTGTTTATGACGTGGGCGCCAAAAACCCATTGGCTGGAATTTCGCTTTTTTTTTGGGAAAAACGGGTCTCTAGCAAAAAAATTTTCTAAAAAGGGCTATAACTAGTAAAAAAACAATTTAACAAAAAGCGAAACGTGTACGTGGGTTGGGCCTTTTGTCATTGTGCGTGCTATGGTTCGTGATTGACTGACGATCTGTCCCGCCTCGCCAATTTTCCTGTCCTAGTATTGAACGCGTGGTGCAATCACCCCGTGTCCGTCGTACCCTCCCCATCCCAAAGGTCAATATCCGCATTAAGTTTTGTTTGGTTTCATCCAACATGACTACCGATTTCCCTGAAGATTATCCCACAATCTCGGTAGGCCACTATCCTTCCTCATAAATTCAGATGCTGATGATCAAGCTAATCACGGGGTTTTCACCAGGAACACTGCTTAGTCGTTTTTTGAAAAACACAAAGAAAAACACAATTGCCGAATTTGAAATTGTCGAAATCTCAGAAGCCTTAATAGCGCTTTGAGGGTGGTGTCACAGGTGCGTGTGATTTGTGGATGCGCTGAAATTCTAATCATTTGCATATCTCACACCTCTGAATTCGTACATGCTGTAAATGTCATGTTCTTTGCACGTAAGCTTCCTTCAGAGTGTTGCATTTACGGTGGCCCGGCAGTGTATATATATATATAGGGGAGAGTGTGAACTAAAGGCAGGGTACGAAATTGAAAGAATAAATCCACATATACACGTATACTTAGAATTACTGTAAACTGAAGGTTTGCGAAAGCCTAGACAGCAGAAATCACTAATTTGCGCTCTGGAAATGCTTTACATTTATCTACATTTTATGTTTTATTCCTTCCTTTTTTTGGTAGCTATCCCTGTTATGCCTCGCTGTAATGGGAAAATGGCGAGCTTATTTGGTCGTCAGGGCTCTCAGACTACCTTTTCCAGGCTTTCTGTCGATAAATCGTATATTCTGAAACTGTTTCAGTAAGTTAAATACGACGCTATGCGCTAAATTCAATTCTCTACAGGTAAGGCTTTGAGACCAGCCTGCTTCTAGCCTACCCACAATTCACCTCGTTCCATCATCTAAACGTGGGTGGTCACTTATTTTTACTGTTTGAATTTTAACTTAACTGATTGCTGCAAAATAATACCAAAACAATTTGACGAAGAGTGCTGGCGAAAAAAATGCGGATTTTGACAAGTGCTTGTAAATCCTGTTATTAGACTAGCTCTGCTAACACACTCGTTTACTCTTACGTATTATGCATACAAGATATGTAGCATCTTTGTTTCGAAGCAGTATTTTTACATTTCATTCAAATTATTTCTTGAAATTCGGCAAAATATGCAAATTCTCTGAATTTTAAACACCAGTGTACTATATCGTGACCTCTGTAGCTCTCTCCTTTTGCAAGTGTTTTCAGGTAAAAGAGACTTCCATATGCACCCTGTATACAGCACCATTTCTGACAACTAAAACGGCTGTAACACGGTTAGGCATCATGTCAAACTATGATTGGATTACTGATACTGGTAAATAACTCCATGTTGTTTCAAGTCGATACCATACGTCATTCATCGTAGTTGTTTTAGAGCTGTTGCATTCCAGTTTACCAGCAACTCATGGTAGATATTTTCAAAGGGTGAAGGATCCGAAGAATGTTGTGATAACAACCTACCTGGGGAAACCATCTTTTCATCTACTCGACCTAGATTTCTGGGAGGTAATGATTGATGACCCAAACTAGCCATAATAAAAGCAATTTATTATTATCAATTATAATAATTAAAGACAGTCTTACTCTATATAGGAAATCAGGAGTGATATATCGTAACCCTAAATCCTATGTGAATAAGTGCCTGGAATCCTAACTGCTTAACTTTAAGTAAAGTTATCCTATGAATCTCAATCTTCATTAATTTCTGTGACTCGCAAAGGCTCGTTCTATAACTAAGCTTCTAAGTTCAGATCCTTACCATAAGCTCACGGCATTCAGCATCTCAGCTTCCTTTCATCCTTCTTCTTTCTTACGATTACTAAACCTCCACTATATATCTACTAACTAATCTGCATATCAAGGTTTCTTCTTGAGAGGGCTGGCTGTGAAATGACTCAATTGATGGCCCCTAAGATTCCCCAAGAGGATTAGTAGGAAAAACTGCGTAAAGCCCTGTAATGCTCTAGTGGGGAAAACGGAAGAACACTCTAAGTGTCGAAGGGGGACAAAACGAATAACACGTGGTCTGGCCTTAACTTGTTGAAAAAGGATACTTACCGAGACTTCGAAAATAGTTCACAAACACCGACCTTAAGTTTTATAAATGTTTCGATTACCAACACCATGAATGATAGTTGTTCAAGACGTATAGATAATGGCTGTCCGCACCACATCACACCAGGTCCAAGTTCCATATGATCGCCGCCACCGAAAGCTTAAACAGACCATAAAGTGCATATCCGTCATGATGCTGCATGCGTAACTGGGACTCGTCACCGAGAAAGAAGACTTCCGCGGCGTAGTATTATTTCTGTACCCCAGTGCTTCTCAGACTTTCCACATTTGTGACCCAATATTCAATCATAATTTTTATCGCCTCCCCTTCATACAATAACAATGTATTGAATTCAAATACTAAACTTCGACGCTAAATCTGCAATGCGACTTTAAACTCAGAGATTGCCACCGGTGTTTATAAACATCTCGAGCAGCAAAGCATTATTTACTTTGAATGTACATATACGTCTTTCAAGTACAATCTCTTCTGTGCATTGCTATCCATAAAACTATTCCAAAGGCTTTGGGTTTACAATAAGGGCCTTGATAAAATTTTTCGAAAAGATTTACTTGACTGGTTTTTCTTATTGCCCATTCCTTTTCACCCCACCCACTTTATCAATGCATGACATGCGGTATGCTTACGTGGAAAACGTGGCATTGGGGAATGAATCCAAAAACTTTTATCAACGGTTATGGTTAAAATATAAACCGTACAAATTAACAAAATAAGTGTTAATTTTTTGTACATAATTTTATATATGACAAACCCTTGGGATCAATGGTATTAAGCTTGTTTTATAGTATTGTTAAATTAATTATAAGCTATACTATGCAGTACTGATACATTTATAAGTTTATTATGTCGGTGTAAATGTGTATTTTTTTATTGTCTGAATGTATTTTGATTGTTTAATTTCAGTAAATTAATATTTAAAAAAAAATCTTTTGTTTACGACTTTTTAATATGCTCGCCCCTTACAAGTCATCACGCTAGGGAGGCGCACCCCTGATTTGAGAACGCTACTTTGTGGCAGTTGTACGATTATGTACGATCTGACCGCCTAACATGCCTGTCTATGAAGACTTAGAGATTGGAAGGCTTTTGAAATCCATGTCATTCAGAGTAACCCTCTTGAGCCCAACAATTTCATATTCGTATGACAATCATTGGTTTCAGTCTAACCAAAATCCATATATGTGTAACTTTCAATTTCGTGCAGAGTTGAAATGACTCCTCCCCTCCTCTTGTGTCGTCCAATTTTGCTAAAATATAAGCCATTTGTATCCCAGCACTTTCATCTTTCAATTCCTACACTATTAGCTCGCACTGTCATATATTTATTTATTTATATATTTCTTTATATCTTGGTGAATTTTCAATCATTAATAAATACATTTTGAGAGCTGAATTGAGCTGAAATTTTATATACATGATCATTTGGATGACAATACAGCCATTGTTTATTATAATTAATAAAATTAATTGATTAAAACTCATTATTTAAGAATTACAAATACAAAGCCCGTTGGCGACTTAGCGACCATTTTAGCGACGTGTCAGAGAAATGGTTTTTCTCACGTGTTAAAGCTTCAGTTGGACTAAATTAAAAGACGGTATGATACTTTGTGACATTAAAAACTAATTACCACTTAATGTTGTGATTCTGTCCACTATGTATATACATATTTATATTAATTGTAACTATTTAATAAAAGTAGCTAAATCCATTTTTCGTTTGTTGATCAAAGTAGGAATTGACTTAAAAACTATTTTTTTATTGCTAGTTTAGGTCAATTTTACGTCTGTATCATCCCTTCTTCATGGTGGTGTAACTTTTCGGTCCAGCTGCATGCACAAGTACTATGTCGCCGCACATCCGGTATAGAGGTTAGTGGCGCTATCTGCGATGCCGTAGGGCAGGTATGGCGAACCATTGGCACGCGTGTCATTGATGGCACGCGGCACAATATTTTGGACATACCACCGATCAAAACGATCAACCGTGACTGATTCTTCAATGAAGAAATATTCAGTGATATTTTCTCAGTTCAAACAATTATCAGAAAGGCTCAAGTTTATTACGTACCCTGATGTGACATCATTTGATGAACTGAACTTGCCTTAATTCAATTGGTTGGAAATTGAAGAATTTTTTTGAAATGCAACCTATTGATTTCTACTCTAGTTTAATATGGATTCAAAAATTTATTGAAACAAGCAAAAAGTTGGAATTGATAGAAACAGAAAGATTAACAATCAAGTAATGAACTTTTGGAAACGTTAAATTCTCTTCCAGACACGTTTAACTGTTTGAAGAAGCAGGCTCATGCTATTATAACCATGTTTCCATCGACCTATGCCTATATACGAGTGATTATTTTCAGAGATGAATAACGTAGTATAGCTTGAGAGACATTCAAGGCGTGATGACTTCCAATTCAGCATGCATTCTGCTAAAATTAACATCTTACTCAATCCTAATATAATTCATTTGTCATCTAATCTGTAATAGCAGAAATCACACTAATGTTACTTCATATAATTTGAATTACACGTTTAACTAAAACATTTACTACTATAAAATACAAAATGTGTTTTTCAGTAGTGAATAAAGTTGTGTTGTTAGTATTTAGTTTTATTATTTTCCTAATAATAACAAGTCCAAATTATTTGACTGCACGTCTATACCTCATTAAGCATTTTTTTAGAAAAAATAGCACGTTGATTCATAAAGGTTCGCCACCCCTGTGTTAGGGCCTAGGTTCGACTCCCGGAGAAGGCATGGATATTTGTAAATGTATTGTGCCTTCGCGGTATGGGGTACTTTCTAAGCCGTCGTCGAGCCACAAGTCTTCTCCCGGAAAGTGGTAGAAGCGGAGAGAAGGCAGGTGGGAGGCCTAACCCACACCCAGGGTGTTCTCCCTCAAAATTAGTGTGGAACCAATGTGGTGAAGCCTGTACCTGTACGGTACTCATATCTACGGCTTACGACAGGTAAACAACTAGCCCCTTGCCGCGATGAATTTCGTGTTCCTTGATATGATGTTACTGTCAACCAGGTGGCATAAGTAACAACAAATTTAAAAACGATTCTTCTTATCTAAAATCGAGGTTTTTCGATTTACATAATTTTCTTTTCGTCGCATGCTGAAAAGCCTAAAGTCCTTTTGCTACATTTCTCAAAATGAATTTTCCTTAAAATTAATTAAATTAAATATTGAACTTTCCGAGAGTGGAATACGAATAGTTATTCGTTATCTAGTATCACAGTAACAAATGAATTGAAAAATTCAATGGTTTCTGAGTAGATAATATCTAAAAGACTTAATAAGGCTACAAACTTTGCTTAAAAATTTGCAAGCGAAAATCCGATTTAGTATATAAGAAATCTTTTAATATATATTATATAATATTATATGTAAAATGTGTTTTAAATATTATATTCTTTGCATATAATGCAAAGCGCTCTGATCATCTCTGGTTTGCTACGTGCTGTTTCATAGTATAAATTAAATAAGTAACGAAGATTATATATACCGAGAACTTTGGGTGAGCGTTGATTTAATTTATCTGGTTAAAAAAGAATGTCATTTTCTTAACTCGAAAAAGGAATGAGTTGACATCTAAAGCTGATAGAAAAATACAAATGGGGAAATACATTTTTTTAAAAAGACACACCAGAGAGAGAAAAAGAATAATTACAGCTATAGCGTCAAGCACGGTGGAGTTTATTATTTATCTTTCGTTTTGTTTAAAAATAGCATTAGAAAAGGAAGCTTCTGGGTTTTGGTTAGGTACCCTATTTCGGGAACTTTTTCAGCAATCAAGGAAATGAAAGGTTTGTAATTAGGAAGAAATTCTGTTTTTGGGTGACTAGCACTCATACTCTCCTTTCATTGAATGGGCTTTAAATTAAGCAAAAAGCTTTATTATTGTTTAAAATGTAAAAAATTCTTAAGCGATTGTGTATTTTGATTTAACCCAGATAGTTTAAATAATTCAACCCAAAAGGTTAGGAACATGTAAGTAGTTTTGGGAGTACATTTTGCTAAATTTCCCTCTGTTGCAAATAATTAAGTTTGCTTTAACTATTATACAAAACTTATTGTAATTTTCTACGAGTATTGAAGGCGTGCGAGTTTTATGTTTCGAGCGTTAAAAATGTGTTTTATGCTTTTTGCAAATCTATTTATAAAAAGAAACTTTTGGATGCTTAAATGGCGTAGTGAAAGAGTAACTTTTAAAAGTATCCGACTGCGTTCGGAACAGTGATTTTCAAAAGCTTATAAATGGATAATATTTATGATGTTTGGTATGCTTAGATTAGAAAATGTATAAAATTGTTTTAAGAATATAGTATTACAATAAAAAGTATTTAAGTACAAAACATATTTTTGACAAAAATGAATATCGAATGACCCATTTTCAAAATATTCTCCTTTTTGTGAAAAATGCTTCTATTATAATAATATTTTGCCTGTATATAGCTCAGGCCTCTGTACAGAGGATCAACTAGAATGTTTGAGTATATAATAGAAATTGGGTTTTAGCTAGCTTGTATAGTAATAATAATACTAATAATTTAATATAACTTAAGTATATAAAACTTGGAGGGAGAAATTTTAAGAAAAAAACGCCCATAATTATTTCAAATGGCTGTAACTCTGTAGAAATAATGTGAGGTTTTCGAATTATAGTTGAGCTTCTGTACAGAGGTTTGGCTTTCTCTCAAATAAATATTAATATAATAACAGCATTTTCACAAAAAGAAAGAAGACTTTATTCAAAAAGGTTATTCTAAGTTAATTTTTTGCCAGAAATATTATCTTTAAAAATAATATTTTTGCTAAAATGTCCTTAAAACAATTTTATACATGTATTCTAATCTAAGTGACACCATCTGAAATATAACATTATGCGCCTTACCAAAATGTGGTTCTGAACGTAGTCGGAACTATAAAGACCACTACAAAAGAACTTTAATGAAAGGTAAATGCGAATAAATTATTTTCTTGGTGATGTTAAGGGGATTTATTTAAATGTGGAAGCGTTTTAAAAAGTCAAAGCCGGAAAACCTAAAGAGAAAATTTAAAAAACATAAGCTGAAGAAACCTTTCCGAATCAAACGTAATTCTTAGTTTAAAAAATACTAGCAATCTATCCCTCTCATAGATAAAACTTGTTGATAAATGTAATTAGGGATAATATAGTAACAATTCTTCTGCAGGGTGGTGGGAATATTAACATCAAAACTATTTAGCAACGCAAGGGCTTTTGGCAGCTTGGACCTCGTGTTTTGAACCATGGTCCAAGTGACAGGAAGACAACCCTGAGCTGGCAACGCTCTCTCTTAACTTTAACGGGGAGGATGTTTTGAGCCTCGACATATTTTACGTGCATCGGCGCTTTTCTGCACGGCCGGTCTTCAGCGGTACTAGGTTTGAACTCATGACACGCCAGCCGCGGAATTCATTACCTTGATCACTGCACCGCGTTGCTGCAGCCTTGATGCTTCAAGAAAATGATTAACTTATCATTTCAGAACAAGAATTATTTTAGTTATTTAAAAGGGAGTAAAATGAATTAGGAAAAATATTTTAGAACACGCACTAGAAAACTGAACAATACAACAACAACAAATATTATTTTTATTTTCCTTAATTTACTAATTTTTTCTCTTATTTATTATGCATAAAATTTCAGTTTGTTGACTGGTACCTGTAATATAAAGACATTTTCCTATCATATCTTGGCATTACGGTGGTTAACGTACGGAATTTCCACACGAAATTTATCTATCATAATTTCTTTCACGAAACTTTTAATAATCTTTTTTTTTTCAAAATGTGGGCACAAAATGACTGCTTCAAAAGAAATTTAACGCGTTTGCTATATTGATAGCAGACATTTTTAACTCTCCAGAAACGGCAAAAAAACAAAAAGAAAAATAAATAGAGGTCTGTCTCTAGATGGAATTTTTAAACGCGCAACATTGAAAAAACATTTTCTCCGATTCCGTGACATTTTCCATTATATCTTTCATTTTCTTAACACAAAATGTTTGAATTTATTTCCTGTTAAAGAATATGCTACACTATTTTCACTCTTTTTAAACACTCAGAATTGACTTTTTTTGGTATAATCGCAATTTTTCTGCTTTAATCGACTTTTAAGAAATAAATAACACATAGTTGAGAACGTACTTTCAAATATATAATTCATGAAATTTATTTGTTCTAGACATACACAGAAATCCTCAAAATACAAAGCAAATTTATTTATGTTAAATTGTGTGAATTTATATTAAATTGATCGTCGCCAGTGGCCCTCCTGTAATTTCGTTGAGTGTGACTTTAATTTTTTTTAAAAAAAACTATCATTTAAAATGAATGCTACTTGAAGCTAACAAGTAATATAAAAAAAAATTAAATCATTTCCTACTTAGCTCGACAAAGAAAAATTTTATTTTATAGTTACGTTTTATGAAATAATTACAATTAATATAAATATTATATACATATGATTTCAAAAATTTTAAAGGGAAAAAAAAAGCTTTTTCCTTTAAAATTTTTTTATTTTTTTTCAAAATGGGTGTTTGACTATTCTTTCTTTGTTACTTTTTTATTATTAATTAAATTTAAATATTCTAATAAAATATAAGTATAAAAAACTCATTTCCCAGAAATTGGCTGTTTATTCATTAATTAAATTTAAAGATTTAAAAATATAGTATAAAAGAAACTCAATTCTCAGAAAATTGGCTGTTTATTCTTAATTAAACTTAAGATTCAAATAAAAATATAAAAATAAAAAGAAACTTAATTCTCAGAAATTATAGCTGTTTATTATTAATTAAATTTAAAGATTCTAATAAAATAGTAGAGTAAAAAAAAGAAACTCAATTCTCAGAAATTGGGCTTTTATTCTTTAAATTTAAAATTTTAAAAGATTCAATAAAATAGTAAGTATAAAAAAAAACTCAGTTCTAAAAATTATAGGCTGTTTATTCTTTAAATTAAAATTTATAGATTCTAATAAAATAGTATATATAAAAAAAAACTCAATTCTCAAAAATTTAGGCTGTTTTTATTAATTAAATTTATAGATTCTAATAAAATAGTATAGTAAAAAAAACTCAATTCTCAGAAATTGGCTGTTTTTCCTTTTTTTAAAGATTCTAAAAAAAATGTATATTATAAAAAACCAATTCTCAAAATTAGGCTGTTTATTCATTAATTAAATTTAAAGATTCTAAAAAAATAGTATAGTATAAACGAAACTCAATTTCCCAAAAGGGGGGCTGTTTACATTAATTAAAAATTTAAAAAATTTTAAAAAAAATAGTATCGTATAAAAAAACCCTCAATTTCAGAAATTGGCTGTTTTTATTAAAAATTTAAAAGATTCTAATAAAATGTATAGTATAAAAACTCTTTTCTAAAATTAGGCCATTCCATGTGGGTTTTAAAACCCGTTAAAGCCCAATGTACTATCCATTGGCTGCAGGACCAAAAAATTTTCTTTCAAATAAGTTGTTGATTATTAATTTTTGTTTGTATTTATACTTTTTGTTAATTTAATTAATAAATTAAAATTTGAAAAACTGCATTAACATAAAAGTGTCACCCAATAAAATTTTTTAAAAGAAATTATTTGAACTCTTGAATGGATGAATAAAAAGTATTTTATAAACGATTGAAAATTTGAACAAGATATATATGAAGAGAGTGAGCTAAAAGTAGGAATTTAAAAATTCACAATTAAAAATGTTAACATGTCATATTTATCTTCAACGAAACAAGTAAATATGCTTTTGATTATGTTATGATTATGTGGGAAGGTTGCCTTAATTGAGTGTATATTACAATTCTTTTTATACTTGGATTATTTACAACAATATAAATGCTTAAAATAAAATTAATATTTTAGTAAAAACGATTAAAATTCTTATTAAAATATTTTAAGATTGCTATTTGCAAGTTCTTTTTAACATTTTGGTACTAGACTCACTTATTAGATACAGTAGAACCTGTTTTTTGTGGTCTTTTTTTATGCGATTTCCTTTTTGTGCGATTTTTCATGTGCGTTTTTTTTTAAGCGGTGTATGAATTTCAATGGCTTTGGCGCCAATGTAATGTTTTTATATTTTTAAATTGGAAATGTGGAGAATGTTGGGACCCCCCTGAAAGTCAGGTTTCGCAATTAATATTTTATAAATTGGGTAAATACGTATTTAGCGTTAGTCAAGCCTTGAGCCCCTAAGGTCTTGCCTTACCCAGTGGCAGGACTCAATGATTTTGCCTCCACTGTAATGTTTTCAATCTATTTACCTGTGTTGTAACGGAGAATGTTATGACTCCCTCTGAAAGTTAAGAGTTTTTCCTTTAATATTTTATAAATTTGGTAAATACGTATTTAACGTAAGTCAGGCCTTGGGACCCTAGAGTCCTGCCCCCCCCCTTGATGCGGGGGTGTAAGTTACGCCAATGAAATGTAGACACTTCAAGACACTGTTCATTTGTTAAAAGCAGTCTCCCGACAATGCGCATTCAGTTGCTTTCTCTCAACGCTCCAGCAGCCCGCGCTTGATTGAAGACGAAACTTTCACAATGACAGTGACATTATGAATAATTTGATAGATTATGAAGACGGACAAGAAGAACCGGATTCTTTGAGAGTGGATAATATAATATGCAGGGATCCAGCTTTCCAACAAATTGGAAAAGCATTTTCTTAAAATAAATACCGATTAAGAAAGAAGTATAAAATTCCAAAAAGGGCTTCAATCATGTATATCTGGTTATCGTGACATTTAAAAGCAAATGACCACCCGGCCTTCGACCAAAAACTTTTCTCTTACTTAATGTTGCCAAAAAGTAAATCAATAGAAATTGTACCTTCAAGTGACGAAAGCGATTTTGAACTTATTCATTACAGCAGTGCTTCTCAAACTTTTAATATTCGCGACCCAATTATTCAATCATTATTTTCATTGCTGCCTCCTTCCCCTCCATACAATAACGATGCATTGAATTCAATAATACTGTACTATGGAGCTAAACCTACAGTACGACTTTTACCTCTTACGTGCCACCGGCGTATATAAACGTCTCTCTCCGCCATTGTGTTAATTGTTCCGGACGTATATATACGTATATATCTTTCGAAAGTAGGA
>BMAV01001005.1:0-10342 GCA_019973955.1 Trichonephila inaurata madagascariensis
AAACAAATTCTTCTTGAAGAAACATATTATTACTGTGAGCATGGAAAATGTAAATTTTCGCTTTTATTTTTCAACACTTGAGAATAGTTTGTGAAAATTGCGAATTAAAAGATTATATAAAGCCTAATAAATGCTCAAATTCAGCTACAAGTATCCCTCATTTTTTTGTTATTTTATTTTTTTTTTTTTATATAGAGAATTAAGGCTGTATACTTTTTTTTTGCATGTCATCGTTAATGTGTTAAATTCTTGTTTTAGAGAAAAGATTTTTGAAAAAAAAAATCTTGTACAACTACACAATGTCTGTAAAATTAGAGATAATGAATTGAGTTAAATTCCTGATTCTAAAGAAGAAATATTTACATAACATAAGAGTTTTATGTTTATCCTGAATTGAAAACAATTTATTTTAATTTTAGTTATACTTTACTAATATCTATATCTAAAACTCAAAATATAATGATTTTTTTTTGTAAAATAGAATTCATTTAATTTAAATTTCTGATTTACAATAGTAATTGACAAAAAAAAATTTTTTTTTATGAAACACGCTTTTTTAATTGTGTCCCTGTATTAATAGTTCATTATATGAATATCAATATATATATGGAACGAAATACCATGTATCGAAAACTCTTCAAGGAAGACATTTTAAATTAGTTATAGAAGATCGTTTTGGGAGATACCTTTACCAATATGTATCCGTTAAGATTTAACATTTTATTCGCATCACGTATTTTCAAAATCGAATTTGTAATAACCGTCTTCTTGAATATTATTTGAGAATTACTGGTTGTAACGAATCCATATTCACTATATTATTCTCATTGAATTTAACATTAGTGAGAATAATATTTACTTTCTGTTATGAATATGTGAATTACATGAATAATGTATTATTTTTCAATAAAAATTATTTTCAATTCTAAATTTTTTATTTCGGCATTAAAAATTAAGTGCGGATTTATAAGTATATGATATTTTGATTTTACATTTTAGTTTTCGCACCGAAAAAATGTATCTAAGACCCAGCACTTATGATATAAAATCACTTATTTGTTAAATTCACATATATTGTCAATGAATGCAAAACACTTGAAAAATAAAAGAGTATACTCTCTTGGAAAAGTATACTAGAATCACACACACACACACACAAAATACACTTATTAAGGCTTATATTCAATATAATTGAAAATTTTATAAAAAAGAAAGGGCAATACATATACAGAATCATTTATTTTTATATACTTGTTAAAAGTACTTTAATTTACAATTTCCTGTAAGTTTTTAGCTTCCTTCACAGTTTAAAAATATCAATAATAAATGGATTCAAATTAATTTTTTTTACAAAAAAAATCTTTGTAAACATCTCTGTGCATGTAAAGAAAGCACTTGATTTGTGAACTTCAATTTCTATTGTGTACCAAGTTCGGTTTAGGTATGCTCTTTTAAAGTAAGCTTACAACTATTTCTTATCAATTTCAAACACATTATATATACTTTTTCGGTATTTCAGCTATTAATTTATTAATTAATTATTATTTTTTTTGACTATTCAGCGAATATAAATTCACATTTACATTTCTTTGTTTTTTATTGTTATTTCTCATCCCTTGGTTTTAGTCATTGTATACTCACAATTTTTTTTAAGTTCAAGTAATTTATTTAGCTTTGCTATTTTCTTATTGCTTTGTTTTTATTTTCACTATTTTTTGTTCCTTTTTTTAGACACAAAATGATTTTCATCCTTTATTTATTGTTTGTGTTTTAAGTATTGGGTCATGCAAACAATTCCTAAAAAGGGTTTCTAAATAAAAAGAAGCTCAGTATTACTTGTACTGTATAGATAAATAACTAAACTATATACTTTCTTTCATGTTTTAAAAAAGCGTATGTAGGACGTATTTATCATAATTTAAATAAATGACAAATATTTATGTGAGTAGTATTATTTAATAATATAACCGATAAACAAAAGCTTACGATAATTTAATATGCTAACTAAACCGATGGCTATCCAAAATGTAATATTATAAAGAAAGCATTCAATATTCATGAAATTGGCTGCAAGCGTAATGTATTATAGCACATTAAATTGTCAAACCATGTAGCTCATGAAAATAATGATAATGATAATTATAACGATATTTATCAAGAGCTACACAATTTAAAAGCAGAAAAGTGTTTTCAGAAACACTAATTGTGCCAGGTTTATATTTCGGACGTGAGAACATTTTGCACATCTTAAAATTTCGAATATTATTCAAATATATTTGGAATTTGCTATTAGAATAATTGAGACTTATATAAATGGATGATTTTATCCTTTCATGAAATTTTAGATTCTGTCGAATGAAATTCATCCATAATGCGTGAAATATAGAATCATTAGTTATAGGAGGAATGGATAGACCAGGGATGGCACGCGTGTCATCAATGGCACGCGACACATTATTTTGGGCATGCCGTCTATGAAAATAGTTTTTATTTTTGTCCTAAATAACGAAGTTCCCAATGAAGTAATCCTCACGAGGGATCTCATTCGCGCTTTTGACGCTAAACTAGTACATGTTTTCATGAGCTTATTACAAAAAACTACAAGCACTTCTCAAACTTGAAAAAAAATACCAATGATTTGATGTACAAAGAAACCTGACGAAGAAAAAGTTATAGAAGAATTTATTTCCGTAATTTACTCTTAAAACAAGGAATTTTCAGCGAGATGTTCTCAGTTCAAATAATTATTGGAAATGCTCAAGTTTATGTTATGTACCCTGATGTGATTTTATTTGATTAGCTAAGCTTATCCCAGTTCTACTGGTTGGAAATTGAAGAATTTTAAATGCAACTGATTGATTTCCAGTCTAGTTCAATATGGATCCCAAAATTTATTGAAACAAGAAAAAAGTTGGAATTGATATATAGTAAAAATGCCAGTAATGGAAGTATGGAAACATGAAATTCGATTCCAGACACATTGAATTGTTTGAAGAAGCTGACTCATGCTATTATAACCCCGTTTTTATTTACCTATGCCTGCAAATCATTATTTTCAGATATGAATGACATTAATGCCTCGCTTAGAAACCGTTTTACGGATGACTCCAATTCAGCATGCATTCTACTAAAAGCAACATTTTACATTCCTATTATAAGTTATTTGCCATCAATCTGCAACATCAAGCTTCACACTAATGTTTCCTTATAATTTGAATTATACGTATAATTAAAACATTTACTATTATACAGTCCAAACATATTTTCGTTATGAATAAAGAGTTTTTAGTTTTATTATTATCCCAATAATCACAAGTTAAAATTATTTGTGTGACGTCATATCTACAAATCATTAAACATTTCTTTAAAAAAAAATGGCATTTTGATCATAAAGTTTGCCACCTAGGATGAACAATGGAAATTTCACATTTTTCACCACAATAACGGAGCGGCAGGGCAGAAACACGTCAGCAATGCATCACACAGCAGCATTGAGAACCATGGTTTAACAGTCAATGTCTATTGTATATTGTTGCCAATCAAAAAATATTACGTGTTATTTACAACAAAAGGATAGCTATAAATAAGGTATCAATTCTGGAATAGCATCACATGCTTTGCATATATGTCAAAAATACTTGTGTTTACCGCAGACAAACGAATATCAACTATTTACTTTCTTTTTATTATACATGTAACAACGTGGTACAATAATCTAATTTAAGATTAGTGGCATTGCAACAAGTAATTAAATTATTCTTGCATTCAACATCACCGTATTTATTTTTCACCTAGGGGAATTTCCACATTTTCTCTATCTCATTTTTACCATCTATTATAGTGACTAACTCAGCAGCTTAAGTTATGATTCTGATTTTTTAAAAAAATCTGATTGCTGCGGTTGATATCTCAGATATCCAGCCAACATGGCTGAGCAATTCAACCCTCAACGACTATTTATTGTCGTAGCTACAAAGGCGCGGCGGTTGTCATCAAGCGGCGGGGTAACGTTGTTTAACGAAGTTTATCTGGTGGCGACATTAAAGAACTTTGTTTTGGTAGCATATTGGTTGGCTATTGCTTTTTAGTATGACGGAATGGTGCGCGGGTATTTGGCGAAGCAAAATAGGCACAGGGAACAGGCAAAACCAACTAAATGTACCCATGAACAAAGATTTTCGCTATTTATCTCATAAGTTTTCAGTATTTCATTTTTTTGTTAGTTAATAAGACACGTATATAAACTATACACTACCATTTTGTACGTGTCGGCAAGATGTTGCGTAAAATCTCAACATGTTAATCAGATTTGATAGAATCCACAGAATTTCCGAAACCATCTTCCAGAAGCCATTTCAACTGTATCAACGACGAAAAACATTTTTGAAGAATTGATTTATGCTGTGATGTTTCGAATGTTTAAAAAAATCAGGAAAAGTTATTGTACAATTTAGTACTGATATTTAATTTTAAAAAAATTATGTAAAAATATAGTTTATAGGGCAATTAATGCAATGATGAAAGGGATGATATTAATATTCAATTTTGAAAAATAAAAATACTTATGTAGAAATTTAGCAAGGGAAATAAATATTTATGAATAAGGGAGAGGAATCTGAGAAAAATATGACATATAAAGCTATTATTTCAGCTTTTTTATTGTGGATTGAGACGCCTTATAATTCCTTATGGGAAATATAATTGCCAGATAAAAAATAAATATTAAATGTAATTTATATAGCGAATTAATCATATTTAAGTGTGAAAACCCTTATTTTAGTACCTCATTTCTGATATTGATTCACTTATCAATTCAACTTCTCTCAAGTCTATCCTTGATTTCAATAAAAAATTGTATTTTCACCTGCTTAAAATAAATTAACATTCATGACAAATGTCAAAATATTCAAGAAAATATATTTTCATTTCTTATGAAAAACAAGTAATGATATGTAAAAAATAAGTAAAATATTTAAGCGGTTACATTTATTGTACCGAAAGGTAATAGTAATTAATAACGAATAAACACTTATATTGTTTCAAAGACAAAACAGTTCATAAGACACCGAAAAAAATAGAATCTCATATCCAGAAAAAAATATTTCCAAAGGATTTCTCATAATAGTAATAAAAAAATTCCTCCCGAAAAAGGGAAAAAAAAACATAAACAGATACGAGCCGAAACGACAAGCAAGAATCGAAGAGCAAAAAGAAAATCAGATACTGAATGCTGACGTGCTCCAAATGCAGCCTGAATTGATAAATCCATACGAGAACCGAAACGAGATAGAAGTTCTGAGGGAGAAAATATACAAAGGATTCTCTCGCATCTAACAGACACAGTACGTGACTTCATAAAGGATTAAGTATACTCTATGTGGCACGTCATCAACTGCAAAAACCATTCTTTGGGTCTCCTTGGGGATGCACTGTTGTTTGTGGTTCCGTTTCAAAGACTTCGTCAAGCGAAAGCTTTTTCCCACTGTTGTGTCAACGTTTGAGTGGTGAATTATAGATTTTACTGTATGCAGACGTGTATTGAGTAGAATGGACGAATGAAAGGAATTTTAGAGAAGGCAATAATTAAATATACTGATTTAAAATTCTTTGGTTTTGAAGAGTTTTGTGGAATTTTGAATTTGATAAAAGAATTAACTAAAAATATTAATAAGATATTTAATATATACATATGCACGTATTTCTTAAAATATAATTAATTTCATTGTGAATAATTTGTCTTAAATTAACTATATTATTCAGTGATAAAAAATAATTAAAAATTCCATAGCTGGAATTTCTTAATATTATGTATATTCAAAATAACTACACATTTTATTGGTTTAACGTTTTATTTTTAATTCATCAAGTTAGAAAGTATATATATATATAGATATTTAGACCAATATTCAGAAACAAAAGCAACGTTTCGGATTCCTTGATTTAAAAAAATCGGAAAAAGTAAAAAAAAAAAAAAACAATTAAAATTTTTTATTAAATACTGTTTAATACAAAAATACCCCATTTATTTTATTAACAGTTATTTATATAAAGAAATCCTAAATTGTAAGGATTAAATTATTTTAAAAATTTATAGTTCATTACTATATATTTTATCATGAACATTCATTTTTCAAAGTTAGATATACTTATAGTTACTTACATATTCAAAATACAGTTAAAATATTTATTCTTTTATTTTTATTTTAGCTTTTTCAAATATTTTATAGTCACATACAAAAATATTCCCAAAGTTTCGCAAGTAACTGCAGCATTTATCTTAAAACACGTACAACATAAATATTTTTCGTAGTAATATTTTATAGTTTTATACTTCTTGCACAATAATACTATGCTTTAGATTTGTATTGTGTCCTGAATCTGGCAATAACATTTATTGTACACAGATTCAATGCGACTTTGCATTTGTAATGTAATTTTAGGTGTAAGTTACATTTTCTTTCTTGTAATGGAATTAGAAATTCCATCCATTATTTTCATTAGGATTTACAAACAGAAAGATCGAAGGTTGCTAACCACAAAACTGGTTAGACTCCACTTTTATACAAATTAATTTTTTAAGAGATGTCTTTATTCAGCATTTTTTATAATACTGCAGATCCATGTTTTTTATATTTCAATATCCATTTTTTTAGGTTTTATTTGTCTTTAGTACTCTATTGATTTCTGTTTTAGTAAATAGTTATATATATATATATATATATATATATATATATGTGTGTGTGTGTGTTGTGTAATAATTCCCATTAATTTAATCCTTAATAACTTTTTAATTATTGATGGTCCATTCCTTCAGGACCTGTGTTTAAGTAATAACTAGCTACCCGCCTAACGGGAATCTTTTGAATTTCACCTATCCCTCCACCCAGATCATGTGATTTGAGATTCATTTCCTGCATTTCCGAGACTTCTGGAAAATGTCCTCTTCTGCTTTGCCCTTCGTAATGTAATCGGATGCAGCTGGCATGTGTACACTTTTGTGCTATGTTTCCTGTGCTGTGATGTGCATATATGTCTATGTCTCTACTTGTTTAATAAAAGAGATTGATATATATATATATAACTATATGATTACGACCTTAATTAAACAGCTTTTAAATATGAAAGAAAGTATGCATTGGTTCTTTCAGAGTAAATCAAAATTTATTCCGAAACTGTGTCTAGTTATAACAACATATATATCTTTAGCTGAAGATAAATCAAGTTAAGCATTTAAATCCTTAAATCCACATACTTCCGTTCGAACAAATATCGGGCAAAGTTATTCAAATACAAGCTCCTTATATCGTATGCGATTAAGGAAACTCACATTTTTGTAAAATTGCCCTCACAAACTTATGTTGTTTCGCTGCAACGTATTTGTGTTAGGAAAAAAATATATTATAGCAGCTTCTAAATGACTTTTTCTAGTATTCATTCAGAAGTTCTGATAGATGTGTTTTGGAGCTGTTATTGTTTTACAAGTATGTCACCAAGACTACCCCCCTCCTTGTTTAACCCGCGGTCACTCGCGCCTGTTTTTGCTACCGTCGTTATTCGCGGGATGTAGAGAACACCCCAAACTTATAACACGTGTATTTAATAACGAAAATAAAATTAAGTCACTATGATACATATTTATAAAGTACAAGATGTTTTTTTGTATTATACAAATAAAATTATTAAATTTATTGCATATAAAGGAGACTAACACATTAATTTAAACTAAACATACAAAATTTTCATTTTAAAACACATAATTTTATATTTTTTCATAAACCAGTAAAAACGTGTATACCAGTAATAAATATACTTTATAATTAATAGAGATAATAATAATAGAAAGTAGAAAAATAATATTTTAATCATTTTCCAAACATTCAGAGCAGACTGTATACAAATGCTCAAATTCTCGCTGGAGTTCTCAGCCCCCAGATAAACTTTGATGGTCATTACATTCCAATCGTTCAAAAAAGGGATTGCATCAGGCCTGAAGGTTCGATGACCTAAAATGTGCAGCTACAGAAAAAATCGTTGTTCTGCACATTCTTTTTAGAAACCTGGGAGGATTTTCTTGTTGCTGGGGTGTACAGAACACCCCACGCGAGTGATCGCGGGTTAATACTATTGGTGTTCTCTCTTAGCCTGTAGCCACAATAACTCTTCAGTTGAGAAGCAAAGAATGCGTAAACGTTACAGAATAGTATCAATAATCACAAAACAAAACTATTTAGCTACTAAATATATTTTTATACTAGGGAAATAGATCTAAATAACTTTAAAATTCCCTCACTTCCTTTTGTTATAATTTTTGAATCAAATATAATCTATCCAAATTCTATCTATCAACAAATATGTATTCAATATTTGAACTCTTTCACTCATCTTAAACCTATATGAAATTAACACTGTAAGGCAGTGCTTCTCAAACTTTCATTACTTGCGACCCAGCATTTAATCATAATTTTCATTTCCCCCTCCATTTAATAACAATTTATTCAATTCGAAAATACGATACTTTGATGCTAAAACTACCTAACGACTTTAACCTCCTAAGTGTCACTGGCGTATATAAACGTTTCTCTCAGCCAGTGCGTAAATTGCCAGGACGTATGTATACGTCATTTCAAAATTCGATCTTTTCTGATCACTCCTGTCTATAAAATTATTCCGAAGATTTTGGAATGCAATAAAATGATCTTGACAGGGTTTGCGAAGGATTTACTTATTTCAGAGAATTTGATTATTTATTCCCTTTCTCGTCCCCCAATACACAACATATGCGTGCATACGCGCGAAACGGTGGCATTGGGGAAATAATCACGTATTTTTTAATCGGCAATTAAGGAATTAATTATAAACTGTACAAATTATCAATATAAGTGTTAATTTTTGCTTATAATTTTATATATGACAAGTCCGTCGGGTCAATTTGTTCTTAACCTAGTATTGCTAAATTAATAATAAAATACATTATGCAGTACTGACACATTTATATGTATATTATATCAGTGTAAATGTTTTTTTTTAAAATTTTTACTATGTCAGAATGTATCTTTTTTTTGTTTACTTGCAATAAATTAATAATATTTTTAAATATTCTTTTGTTTTCGACTTTTCAATATGCTCGCGCTCCCCTCCTAGGGTCATCATGCCCCTCTAGAGAGGCGCGCCCCACAGTTTCAGAAGCTGTTCTAAGGTATTAAATGTTCAATATTAAAAAACCCAAATAAAAAAACATAGCTCTAAGAGAACAAATTTTTTAACCCATCGTCGCCATTGAATTGTACACCTTGAATCTCATAATCGGCTATAAACCACCAGAAGAAGTACAAAAACTTTTTCTTTTATTCTCTACTATTCTTCCTTTTTAATAAAAAAAAATTACAGGAATACAGCCTGTCTACTTAAATTTGGTACTTTCTCATGTTAAAATGCCCGGTAGTTAAGTAGAGGATTCTCTGGCAATAAAAGTTACTGTTGATCGTTTCCACATACCATGAATTTAACGTCTGTGAAATTAAATCCTATTATCAATCAAAAAATTGTGTAGCACGTTCGATTGGAGCAAACCATTCGTGGTATTCAACTCTAAACGTCTTTAGAATGCCTTTCCAGTTCAAGTGGTTCTGAGATTTGCGTAATTCTTTAGTCCACAACGAGAAGTAGCAAGACTGATATAGCAAGTGCTGATGAGCAAGTAGTTTTGTTTTTCTTTTTACAAAAAGAAAAAAAAATTGAGCATTATTTTTTCTTTAGCTAAGATACATCCAAAAACAACCATTTTGTTTACAATATGTTTTATTTTAAAGTTTTATCATCATATAAAATAAAATAAAGCTTTCTTTATGTTAAGTCATATGAAAAATGGTGTTGTTTATTTAACTAATGCTATTAACCGACTAAAGAAGTTACTGACAAAAACATAATAAAAAAGTTTTTCTAGCTACAAGGTTCTAGCTACTAGCTTTCTAGCTACTTAGCTGTACAATAAAAAAAACTATATTACAACACCTAAAGTTTTAAACTTTTTGAAAGAATTAAAACTTATTTGTTTGTTCAAAAGTTCTATTAAGCAATAACAGATTAAAAATATGATTCCAATTATAATCTAAAGTACTGAAAAAATGATTTTTAATATTGTACTACACATCTATGAGTAAAATACCTGAAAAACTACTAAGTATACCGATAATTTGATCTAATAAGCATACAAGGAGCTTCATAATTCTACCTTAAGTCTGAAGCGTCCTTAGTTAAAAATATACATAGAAATGCATTTCATATCACGAAATAAAAGAAAACTCATTTTTAAGATTACAGATGCTCGCTAGTGCAATTTTGG
>BMAV01001006.1:0-10663 GCA_019973955.1 Trichonephila inaurata madagascariensis
TGTGACTTTGGTTTATCTAAAAAGATAAAAGTAATGCATCATGTATTATTATCCAAGGATAATGTTTTAGAACAAAATTAAACCTGACAAATTTTAAAATGCCTGCTTACACTAATAATGAATTTATATAACTTTCTTAAATATAATACAGATTAGTTTTCTAATACGAATGGGCTCAATTCATGTGACGTAATGGTCACATGATAAAGATACGTGTTTATAACCAATCAGTTCAAAAACTCATGTGACATCATAGTCACAAGATAAAAGCAATCGAGTGTTTCCAGTTAATCGGTTCATTTACTTTCGTTGTTGCCAACTTTTGATCTTTTCAGAAACTTTCTCTTAAAAAAAAGTACAAATTTTTCAACAACAATAACGCTCAGGTAGACAAAATGCATTTTATTTAAAAGTAAATGTTTAAAATAAGATTTTTTTTTTAATTTGAAGATTTTTGAAGAAATTCTTTTATAACATTTAAACGTAATTACCCAAGTATAAAATTGGAAATTTTACCTAAGTTTTACTAATAGAACAAGTACACTTAGTTTGATGACTGTTTTAAATTCAATGGGAACACGTGTTTGTCTTTATTATGTGATCTTCATGAAATGAGCCCATTGAATTAAAGAGAATATCTTCCAGAAATATTTTGTATCGATATCGATCAATATTTATCAAAATATCATCAGTCGATTGATATATTACAGTAATTCATACGTTATCATAAATTCAAGAAATTGTTCAAAAAGTAATGTACCGTATAAAAATCAAAATAGTAAGATATTTATGGTAGTTTTATGATTACCATGTTTACCTTCATCATTTCGTTTTTTTCTTAGGGTCAAATTTCTCCTCTGAAACTTTTTGCTTAAGAAAGTTTTGGCTGAGATTATTACAACGGAAATGTGAGAAATATATTTGTATAATTTTGGATTATTAAAGTTAGAACTATTTACACATTATAACGAAGGCCAATTTCACGGAATCAAAAGACGTCGCCAAATGACTCTATATGCATCCAATATTGGAAAACCGTTATAATAAGTGCTGAAACACATTAATAACGACTATGGAATTTGGCGAGGGTTTTTGAATTGGCAATGCTTTTTGATGCTGGAGAAATTGGTCAACGGTATAATACAAAAGTACTACATTTAAATTCAGTTTTCAAAATTTTTAGAAATCCTATTAATGTTATATACTTTTTCGAGGCTAAAATTTTCTTTGCAAAACTTAGCAAGATACTTCTGTTTTTTATTTGAGTTTATCATAAATCGAAAGGAAAAAGATGATGGAATTAAAGATAATGTAAAAGATATTTTAATTATTTTTCCATGCGTGATATTGTATCAATTTAGTAGAATTTAGTTTGATTTTTATGTCAATCAGGTGAAATTATATTGCATTTTCGTTTATCAAGCAACGTCTATTTTTAACACGTTTTTTATGTTGCACTTGTATGTAATGGAATCTTTGAACTCGATTTTTACTCACTTTAAAAGGTCAGATTAATTCGAAATTTCGCGCACTTGTCAAGGACCCATGACAATACAATAATTTCATAATTTTGTTTCATTGTCCTGATCAGGATTTTAATAATTAAGGATTTACGATATTTGGCAACTAATTCATTATATCATTTCTAGGTTTGTCGACTAATTCATTATATCGTTTCTAGATGCGGCGACTTATGGCATAAACCATTTTCAGATTCAGCGACTAATTCCAGATTTAGCATTTAAAAGATTAAGGTGCAACTGCTAAATATTTTTTATTTTTATAAAGCAATACGTTTAGAGGTGATTATACAAATTAGCAATCCAAGACCCCGTTAACGGAGAGAATATATATATATAAATACCCTTTAGATCCATTAATTAATATCCATTAAAAAGCAAGACTAATTCTGGCCCCAAATATCAAACTCAAGGATAAATTCAACCTAGAATAAATGATAGTTTTTAAAAACTAAAAAAAAACAAGCTTTTATTGTAGATCGAACTAAAAAAATGGAAAAATAAATTATAGTATAAAAAAAAACTAAAAAACACACTTTTATATATAATCGAACTAAAAAGTAAAAAAAGATAATTCTTAATATAAGAATAAAAAGATTAAAGTGAAAATTAATGTCATTGTGGTAAAAGCATGGGGTATGCTTTGTACTACATTTTTACCCGAACTCAGCATTTTGGAATAGAACTAGTAAGAAATTATAACAATTAGTATAGAGCACCCACGCTTTTATCCCAATGACATTAATTTTCTCGTTAATCAATTTATTCTTATATTAAGAATTATTTTTTATAACTTTTTAGTTTAATTCGCTATAAAAGCGTGTTTTTTAGTTTTTTTTAAACTATAATTTAGAAAAATGTACTATCATAAAAATGGCTAGAATTCCCTAATTTTAAATGAATTTAAAATTTTAACTTGCTTTAAGAGAGAAGTGCTTTGTTATAAATAATGGGTGATATGGGGTGAAGTAATTCAAAAGAAAACAAATAAAGGGCTACTTACGAGTCGTTTTATACGCATTCTTGTTCCAGGGCAAGAAAAAAAAATATTACGCATAGAGTAAAACATCATTTGTATAAATTTTACACATTCACAAATGTGGTTTATATACAGTGTTTCTATAGAGATCATTTTCAAAAAAAGAATATACACTTAATGTATGAATATACATCTGATGTTCTAGTTTTTTAGTGTTCACCTTTTAGAAACTTTACTAAGTACTTTGAAATAATTTTCTGACTTTATTTTTATAAAATATATTACAATGCTTTTAGAATACAGAAGTGATATTTAAGGAATTTGTTTCAATTATTTATGATTGCGATGTCTTAATATTCTGATGATAATTAAATTTACTTCGAAAATATAAATTAATACTGTTAAGTGGTTGGTCGTCTTTTTAAATGTAGGAAAGGTACAGGTAATAAGTAATTATTTCGCAGTAAATCATAGTTTATTCTAGAACTTTTCAGCAATTACAGCTGTTTTTAATTAACATTAAACAGTAAATTTGCGTATAATCCACAAAAGCATAGATTCAAAAATCAAACACAATTTCGAAAAAGGCAAATGAAACACTCGAACAGTCGCTGTTAAATGTTGAACCCCATTGTAGCTTCAGTGATCGTTTTATGTAGGCTGCAAAGTACCTGGCTTCAGCTTTTGGAAAATTATCTTGAAATAATCTTCCGGTTTTTTTCGAAGACATCTATTTTGGCTCTATTTTTTTTATTGGCATTGTATGAATAATCCCTTTTGGGCCCCAAAACTATTTTTCAACCAACTAGTCAACATTTCTAACAATACTTTCATGTGTTATTTTGTTTTATTAAATGCAAACACCTCAGAATAATATACTGTGACGTATCTTTTATATTGGCAGGTATATTTGCATTAAAAAGTAATTAATTGTATTTTAAAAGGAACACACTTTAGTAATGATGATATGAAAGAATTTTACTTATAATTTTACAGAGCGTGATAAAAAAAAAATGAGACTGATCCAATAAGTTGTACGTACAGCTCTTCTTAATCAGCTCTTTAACATTATCACATTCAAAGTAGTTCCTTTCAGCATTCATACACTTCTGCGTTCGGTGCTGCCATTGCTGGTAACAGTTCTGGAACGAGGATTTTGGAAGGCCCTTCAGGCAATTCTCCGTTTTCGCCTAAACCTCTTCAACTGAGGTAAAATGGGTTCCCTTTAAGGTATCCGACTACGTTCGGAACCGTGATTTTAAAAGCGAATAAATGGATAATATTTATGATATTGAGTGTCCTTTTATTAAAAAAGTATATAAAATTGTTTTAAAAATAGTATTACAATAAAAAATTTAAAAAAGATATTTTAACAAAAAAAGAACATAGAAGGACAAATTTAAAATATTCTCCTTTGTGAAAAAAACTTCTATTATAATAATGTTTTACCTGTATATAGCTCAGACCCCTCTACAGAGGCTCAACTAGAATTTTTAAATATATAAGTTAGGCTGGGTTTATCCTGTCTTGACAATGGAAGGAGAAAGTTTAAGAAAAAAACACCGATTATTATTTCTGGGTTGTAACTCTGAAAAAAATGTAATTTTCAAAATCATAGTTGAGCCTCTGTCAGAAGTCGAGCTATATACAGGCAAAATATTGTGATTAAAGGGATTTTCACAAAAAAAATTTTTGAAAAAAATTCTAAGTTTTTGGGAAAAAATTTATTTAAATATTTTTTGTCAAAATATCTTTAAAACAATTTTATACATGTATTGTAATCTAAGTGACACTAAATATCATGAAAATTATCCATTTTTTAAAATCACGGTTTCGAACGTAGTCGGATACCTTAAGCAAAATTTAAATGTAGGAAAAAAAAGTCGCATGGGGCCAAATCAGGGGAATAAAAAAGATGTCTCATCGCAGTAATATTTTTGCTGGTCAGAAACTGCTTGACAGATAGGGCCGTGTGAGAGGTTGCAATGTTTTGAGCCATCTATTACTCCCCAATTCTGGCCTTTTTCCTAATTTTTCACGAAGTCTTTTTAGTGCTTCGATGTAAAAGTGTTGGTTAACAATCTGACCACTGATGGGAACGGGAACGCACTGATAGCATGAATTTTGGCAATGTTTTGCCAATCGCTGACCTTGGACGCCCAGCAGGTTCATCCTCTTTCACACTGTCCCTTCCCCCTGAAAACCACTTATGCATTCAAAAAAATGTTTAGGAGTCAAAGTTTCATCTCCATAAGCCTCGGTTAATATTTGAAATGTTTTCGTGGCTGATTTCTTGTGTTTCACATGATGTTAATTCGACATTTTCCTCGCAGAATGCAGTTGCACGTTACACACTTAGTCTCGGGTTTTTTTGGGGGGTTGTGTCACACCTTGTAAACATTGGAAATGTCAGAAAACTTTCAAAAATCGCTTTCTTCTACTTTCATTAAAAACAGGAGCATCAAAAAATGTCTTTTCTTCTTCACCTACTTTGAAATCAACTATAATTATGGTAAAGTTAATTAGCTGATTCAAAACTAGAACGATCTTTAAAATTTTCTTCTCTTGAAACTCAAATGTTAAAAAAGTGGTTGACTAAGAAACGGGGAAGAAAACCTCATAATTAACTTTTCAGAATATTGAATTTCTCTCGAAAAGCAACACAGATGCCCACGCAAATATTTCTCATTTCTTCTCTTTTATCGAACTAATGTAATTATAGTGTGCAATTGTCAAAAATTGAATAATTTTTGTGATTATTATCGCATTGTATTATTCTTTGTGTCTTAAACTTCAATCATGATTAATTGACATAGAGTTCATTAATTTCTAAAACAAATTTTCTCAACTAGAAAACTTATTTTCCCCCACAATTAGTTAAACAATAGTAGAACTTACGTTTGAAATGTTATTCGAATTCCCTTATTAGTTCTAGAGATATTGTCACGGAGTTCAAAAGTACACCGTTCAGTTAAGCAAACAATTAAATTTATATTCTAACGAGGAAGCTCGATACAACACTGGACTGAGAACATGCCCAACTGGCGATGTACTCGGCTTTTATACACTTACCGAATATTCGAGAAATATCCAATATGCACTCTAAAGAATGATCTAGATGCATCTAGAACCTAGACAAACAATACATTAATAATGAAAACAAAAATTCCTTTCTTTGGATAAATCTGCTGGGATTTGAACCCGAGACCAGAGGAAATGGAGTCCAACGCTTTGCTAACTGGGCTATCGGAACTTGTAGCAAATTATGTGTGCGGCAATATTGTGGGAAATCATTTGGGAGCCAATTACTGAAATATTTCGAGCAAACACACACACAATTCACATTTCTTCAATTTTGATGAAACTCTAGTTAAAAGATCAATGATTAATTATTAACTGATGAATGGGTTATTAGCTTTTGCTACTTTCAAATCGTAACTTTGCTCATTTTTTAAACTATTGACAGGAAATGCGTGAAATTTTAAATTTAGAATTGTTATGAATTATGGCAGCGTGTCTAAACTTTTTTATTCGTGTACCCCTTGACTTATCATCACTGTGTGTGTTCCATATATTCCCATCCCCATTTTTCATAACTACTAATATTACACTTACAGGTACAGTACATATACTATAATATTACATATGAGAAATTCTGAATTGCATAACATAATATACTATAAGCAGTGGCGCACACAAAGGGGAATTCTTGGGTCCGGACCCCCAATGACCTTGATTTTTTCGATTGATTATAATCCCATGTATATAGTACATAAAATTTGATTAAAGATTTGTAATTAATACTTAATTTTTATTAATTAATGCTAATTATTAACATTAATTAATTAATTAATTGATTTGTTTACTTTTTTTAAACCCAAAAATCAACAAAATCAAAAGAATATGTGATCGACGTATCGGAGCATGATACGAGAATGGTGGGCTTTCGACACTGTCCCCAACCTTGAAAAATTTCTGTATGCGCCACTGACTATAAAATATTGCGTAATATGAGAACTTCTGAATTACATAACATAGAAAATAAGAATTATGACGTCACGGTTTGTCCCCCGTTAAAAATGTTTTTACAATCGCAAAAAGATGTCTTTTCAGTTGTATTCGATCTATCCAACTATGTCCGAATTAGATCTTTTTCCCATTTACCCCATAAGGTCATCTCATGTACCCTTGGAACGCCATAGGATAAGAAATAATGGATCATGCCATGGGATAAGAAATAATAATATAAGGTATTGAAAAATTTCAATATATTACACTTATTTTTTTCGTAAGTGAATCTGTTAATAAATATTTTAAACAATAGCGTTTCGTATAAGAAAGTTCTCTCCAGTTTTAAAATCGGGGGGAAAAAAAGTTATCCATTCAAATCTTGTAAACATGGTTAAAAATATTCAATTGAGTTTTCAGCCAGTATTTGATACACTCACACTTTAGGTAATTTGACCCCAATTAAAGAAACTCTAGCTCAGAAACATTCAAACAGAATTTTACAACTTTTGAAATTTATGTTACTTTTAACTGCGCGAAATTATACCCGAAAGAAAATGACATCTCTTGTGAGAGAATTCATTTTAAAACCAAAATAGCTGTAATAATTAATTTTATCTTTATTGCTGTTTCTTTTCATTTAATTGATTTTTAAAAATTTCTTTTGTTTCTTTAGAAAAGATACAATTTTCATACTGCACCAATAAGAATTATGTGAAAAAAGTTATTGAGGATATTCCATATTCCATACTTACTATTATTAATTAAGGTGAATGTTTGAAAATTATATTTGAAGTACCAAAATTTATGTTAAAGTGAAAAAAGAATCAAATTAAATACTTGTTAGTTCTGAATTAAAAAAAACTTCAATAAGCAATTTTTTTAGTGTAAATTTTAATCATGTAAAGTATAATTTCCGTAGAAAGTCAATTTGAGACCGATATTTTCACAAAAACCATTTCTTACTTCTGCCATTTCCAGTTTAAATTGTGTGTTTGATTTCAATCTCTTTGAAGGAATGAATGAGTGAATATCAACGTCGCACTGATCAGCTACTCGAGGGCTTTAGGCGACGGACCTCGTAATTTTGAACCATGGTCAAGTGACGAGGATGACGCCCGAGCTGGAAACCCCTCTCCTAACTACCACACCACACCAACGGGAGGATTTTTCAGCTCTCGACAGATTTTACGTGCATCGCGCCCCTACACGGCAGATCTTTAGTGGTACTGCGCTCGAACTCGTGACAAGCCGGCCATGATCCCATACCTTGACCACTTTGCTACCGCCGCCAATCTCTTTGAAGGAATCTACTTCCTATTTCTTATATAATTGGATAAGCATTGTTAAATATTATCAGCAAATATGATTTTCTGTTCGTGTTAATGAATTATTATGTAAACGCATAATTTTTGTCACTTTAAAAAAAAAAATTTCGCGGATTCCACGTTTCTACCAGGTACAACGTTTATAGCCAGGCATGATTTATATTTATTTACTAACCGTCAAGCATTCGATTTACTAACGTTGTCTTGATATTATATATCTACATAATGTTTTTAAAATTATTGATAGCTAAATCCTAGACTTAAGCTTTAGATTATATTCAAAAACGTTCTTATAAGTCTCGCTTCTTTATTTAAAAAGGACAGGACATGAATTTCTTAAAAGGGGCCATATCTTTTACTTCCCCTGGGACACCTCCCCTCCTCCTCCCTTGGGAGTCAATTTCAGCAAAACCACTTCTTAGTAGTTTAAACAAGGTAATTTTTTACTTATTACGTCCCCGCAACACACCTCTCTTCTTCCACGGAAGTCAATTTCTATAAAATCCGTTCTTCAACTTTCATTGCAGACCAAAAATCCCGTCTGCCACGTTTATAATAGAAAATAACGATTTTTACTGTGGATTTTTCAAAAATCCTATTTTTAAATTTTCTTTACGTTTTCTTTCTTTCTTTCTTTTCTTATATATATATATAAACTCAAACTCAGTAGCGCAACAGCTCATGAGGGCGAGGTCCTACTTTACCCATCCCAGTATATGTGACCATTGAGCGCAGAGGTGTATGAGCAGATATCCCGGTCAGGTGGTCAATCTGAAGTGAGACCCCAGTGTTTAAGTCCCCAGGCAAGTTTGGTACTCATTTATCGACCCACTACAGAAAAAAAGAAATATTCTTAATATATTTCAAGCCTATAGTTCTAATAATTCAAGAATATGATTTTTTTTGTCTGTAACGCCCCTCATTCCTTTGAGTCTATATCCGTAAAAACCAAGTTAGCAGATGTTTTTTAAACAAACAAACCGTGCCTGCCAAATTTCAGTTCTAATGGTTCCAAAAGAGATTTTCTATAATTACGCCCCCACACCCCACCCCCTTTCCTCAGGAATCATTTCCGTAAAACACTTTCTCTCAAAGGACCTCTAATGAACTAAAGAAACATGTTTATTAAATTTCAAGTCTGTTAGTTTAAGAACGGTAATTTTTGCTTATAATGCCCTCACGAGAGAGTTGAATTTCGCAAAACCTGTTCTTAGCGAATCTCTTCTCAACAAAAGAGACATGCCTCCGAAATTTCAAGTTTGTAGGTCTAAAAGTTTCGAAGATTTCACAATGAATGAGGGAGTGAGTTGCTTTTCTCCTCCATGTATATATAAATACACAGATAGCTATAGAACCTAAGTATAACTATTCAAGATATATATATGTAAGGATAATTAAATTAGATTAAAAATTAAATTCCCTATCTAGCACTTCACTTTTATTTTTTTCCTCACCTCTTCAAGTATCAAACTAATCACCCATTTACTCCCAAACTTGACCTACCCAATAAACATGTCAAATTTCCCAGATCGTTATTTAAAAGCCCTATATTCACATAACTTTCAAGTGCCCTCATGAAATCCGTGATCGGTTTTTAAGTTTTTAAACCCCACTTAAGTTTTTCGGTGGATTCTTTTCTCTGCCTCTTGCGTCAGAATATGTCTAACTTTCATAAAAAAAACCTTTTTTTAAAAAAAGTCTGTTTCTGACTTCAAATCCCTTATATATATATATATGCAGAGAAAATTAAGAGCGGGGGACATTTTTTTTATTCAAATAAGAGCTCAGTTTTTTTAAAAGTTTTTCTTAAGGTATCGAACTACCCTAAAATCATGATTTTTCAAATTTTACAATTTTTTATGATTTTTTTTTTATATAAACCCTTTTTACTTTTTAAAAAAACCAAGTGTTTTTTTTTCCATTCACTAGAACAAAAAATCAAGTATTTTAGTAAAAAAAGATGACATAACTTTAAATAAGACGTAAACTTTAAAATTTTTTCGAAAACAAAACTCAAACGGAGAAACGATTGTCAAAAAAGTTTATAAAATAATTTTTGTATGTTGTGTGTGTGTGTATGTGTGTGTGTGTATGTTGTGTATAACAGTAAAAGTGTTTTTACTGTCAGGTTTATCGATCACTGTTTAATTACAAAATTTACAGTTCTGTACGTGAATATAAAGACTGTTTTATTAAGACATTTCATATAACTAAAAAGTGCTCTAGTTTTTGTAAAAGTTAAAGTTTCTCTTATCCTCAAGGTCATTTTAAAAAGGAATAACAAAGTAATACATCAAAGTTGAAAAATTGAGAATTTGTAAATTTACTATTTGTTTAGTAATTTTTGCCAATTTTTCCCCATTTTTCCCCATTTTAGTAGTAATGATTTATTTTTCTGTTCTTAATTTTAGCCTTTTTGCTTAAAATGTATTAAAGAAATCTGAAAATTCTAAAAAAATATCCATATTTCCATTTAAAAAAAAAGTTGTCACGAGTAGTCTAATAACTTAAATGCTCATATAATTTTTTATTTCATTTAATATACGCACAACTCTTAAAAATTAAATGACTAGTTAATGCCGAAAACAATAAAATGTATCAAGAGTAACCAAACTATGACAATTAGTTTTAAATTCTGTTTTCGAAAGTAATCTGTCAGAAAATTTTTTTAAATATAGATATCATTTCATTCACTATTTTTAACATTTCAAATAGAGCATCTGAAAAAGAAAAAGTACTTCCGCATTAGTTAAATCTGCAGAAAATAAACTTATTTTTCCCTTTCATTAAAAGCATTTTATTTTCTACAGTCGTTGCGTAAACTCCGG
>BMAV01001007.1:0-49289 GCA_019973955.1 Trichonephila inaurata madagascariensis
ATTTTTTTCCTGTATCAGGATCATAATAAATTTTCGTTCCAATAGTGCGACTAAGTCTCAGATCACACTTCCAGATTTGGCGAATAATTCAAGATTTGGCGACCAAAAGATTAAGTTACACCCCTAAAGCGAAAACTCTCATGGTTAATACAAATATAACAAACAAACAAAAGGGTTCTTTATGAGAAAAACGGAGGATGAGTCAGAAATTTCTTATTTCGATTTTCTATAAAAATGTGCCTTTTTAGTTTTTTAAATTATCATTTGTTTTTTCATTATAATGTTCTAATGTTGATATAACTAGGTATCAAAATTTCGCTTTAAAACCATATTACTGTAATACTGAAATTAACAAACACAATATCTTATGTGTATTAAGAGTTTGCATATTATTTTGGTAACAATTCTCCCACATAAATTATTAAAGTGATAGGTGGATCTGAAATAATTAAACTGCTTGGGGTTTGATAATTTATCCAAAAAATAAACATATCAAGTCAAAACAGTAAATTCAATATCATATGAATATCAGCATCTGTACAGGTAGTGTTGAATCTTGTCAATAGGTTGTGCTAATGTCTCTTCTGAAAATAAATCAAACATACGAGTTTACAATAAATCATTGTATTTATTACCATAGTGAGATTTAATCTAATGAAATTAAAACTGAATGTAATTTTAAAATCATAAATATTATAGTCGTTGTTGTTGTTTCATATAGCAAAAGTGGAAATCAACCCATTTACGTATAAGGCCAAGCGCCAAAGCAAAATACTGCATCAAAACCAAACATTGAAAATTTAAAGTTAAGATATGATAAAAACAAAAGGTAAGACACACAAAATTTACCCAAAATCAGTGGCGCAGCATGCCATTAAGGGCCAATGCTTACTCTGCCCATCTTAATTTTCAGGATATTGGGCACTGAGGTGTATGAGCAAATATTCCAGTCAGGTGGTCAGTCTGACGCCAAACCCTCAGTGCGTAGTTCCTAAGCAAACTTCGTATTCATTTATCTACCCACTGAAGGTATTAAAAGTTGGGTCGAACTTTCCCAGCCAGGGGTTTGAGGTACCACTCAGCTGCTAGGCTTTTACACAATTTTAACCGTAAGAATTAAAAATGCGAAAGCCTACAAGGAAAGTAATTTTTCGATTAAGACGTAAGTCTTCTGGCATATTTTAAAAGTATTACAAGTTATTTTTAACCACAGTTCGCATTTTTCCAGTATTTTTAAGCAATTTTAGTAATATTGTTGTAGAACGCATATGTAAATTTTAATGTGTGCTTAGTATGCGACTCTAAGGTGCGTAATAACTTTATTGGGTTAATTTCCAATTTTAATTTTCATTTTTTATATTTTTTTTCCTAAAGTACGTAAGTTCTCCGATTCATTTTAGATTCTTAACTAAAAATTAGGAAGGAATTGCATTAATTAAGCATATTAAATTAATACCTTGTCTTATTTAAATCATTGTTATTATGGACTTCTTAAAATAGGCATTCGAGAGTTTAAATTTTTTGGAAACTCCATCTGGACCATTGCTATTAGTGCATTTTCATAGTTTTAATATTCTGTAATTCTAAACAAAATCGTAATAAATTTGTTTTAAATTTACTAATTAATATTTAACATAAAAACGAAATGTATCAGAAATATTTGTTCTAAGAATTGCATTAAAAATATTTTTTTAATTACATCTTTTGAAATAGGAAGAAAATGATTACATTCATTCTACCTCAACATGTTTCATATTAGCCTCTTTGTTAACCAACAAGATAACAAATTAGCATATTAATTAAGAACATTTCCTTAGAAGAGAACCCACCTTTAACATTCTTCATTCCCAAATAACTTCACTTTCCCACCTTCTTTTCCAAAATCCAACCCTTTTCTTACTAACGAACACCTATTTTCATCCAACAACAAACTGGTTGAGGTGAAATCTAATTATGGAACCCATCGAAAAATACCCCGCTCTTCAAGTGCATAGCTATTTCTTTTCTTCTTGTAGGGAATAAAATTCCCCGCCTTCGCGGCTACGTTTCACACTTTCATTAAGACTGGTGAATTTTCTTGAACCTCCGAAAGGGAATTACTTGAGAAGAAAATTCCCCCGTCTGATTAAAGTGGGGAAGCTTATTGAACTGTTTAAATACATATAAGGGTATGAGAAGGTTTGTTTCGCGCTTTGGGAGGTGTCTGTTTTCGAGAGCGATATTCCCTTTTTTTGATTTTGTTTCTTTTGAACCGATCGGAATGCGTGGTTTTCCCCGGGAAGTCAATTTGCTTGTTTCCTTCTTTGTAATTCTACTATTTAGAAATTGATGTTTTCCTTATATAACCATTCTGTAGTTTAACTGCTGGAAGAATAACAAGATTGTATTTTGTAAGAATGTTATCGTATAGCCCCTTTGTGTCGCATAATTAGTGAAACAGATAGATAATGAAAATCTAATTAGAAATTGAATGTACAAAAGCGTCATAAGAGTGAAACAATAAGATGGGAATTAAGACCTTAATTTATTTTGATCTGATAAACGTTTCCAGAAAGAGAATATTTGATTTAATTGTAAGAGAGGTAGGTATTTCTAAAAAGCGCGCGCGCGCGTTCATCCTGTTTTTACTACATAACTAAGATTTATTGAGTTGGTTTTGAATATATATGATTAAGATACTTTCTAAAGCTGCACTATTTAGAATTTCATATTTCGGATATGCATCTTTACCATTCTTTTTCTCATCTTGAAACATAAAATGAACGTTTTGAATGTTTTTCAAACGTCTAAATGTCATAAAATTGGTCTTTAATTTTAAAAAAAAATTCACATCCATTATAAATACTGATAAAACTTATCAAAGTTAAATCATCTAACAGCAAAAAGCAATGTTATTAGACAAATCATTTAAGTTTTTTTTTTTTTATTTTCAAAAACATATTAACAATAAACTAACATCAGACCGCAATGCACAATAGAAATTGTTTTACTTTGGGTTCATCTATTTGTTCAGGTTATTCTGGCAGGATAGTGCCCGGACTCATGCACTACGACGAACTCTAAATATCCTGAATGGAACTGATATCTTTTTCTAACCGGCAGCATCATCTGATCTCTCTGCAGTTAAAAATTGGGACGCGCATACCACAAGAATATTGAGATTTTCAGGGTTCATTCCTATGCTACCCAGTCGACGGTGTCAGGTCGAGGTCCACGAAATTCATCGGGTTAGAAGCTAGTTTTACGTCTGTCGCTAGCTACATCTTTGAACGCCATGCAGGTGACAGTTCGTTTTGTGTGGCTCCGTTCCACCCCAAATTTGAGGGAAGACATCCTAAGGCAGGGATGGCGAACCATTGGCACGCGTGCCATTGATGGCACGCGACACAATATTTTCTGCTCGTCAGTGATCAAAATGGTCTGCATTTTATTTTTCAAAATTTCAAACTTCTTTATAAAGCATTACGAACAAACGCGAGTGATCGGGGAGCACACTCATTTGTTATTGTTTTGTCTTAGTTACGTTGTAGACTACAATTTCATATGATGTAAAGTTTGTCTACGCATAGCACAGTCAATTACATTAACACGACTGCATTTTAAAGTTTACCTTTGTTATATTTACGAATTTTAACCGTTGTTTAACAGGGATAGTTAAGCAAAAAACAAAAGTACAAGTTAGTAAGTGTAACAGAGAATTTCAAATCTGGTGGACCGAGAAACATGGCATTATTTGCAAATGCAACAAAACGGCATGTGTTTTACGTTCTGTAATTAGTGATATGCAGAACATCGTCTGTAAAATGGTATTTTAAAACAAATCGCAAACTCTCTTGTCAAAAAAAGTGAGCCGCAACAAAAATAATCAATTGTTAAGAAACCGTTTGGCAGATGACTCAAATTCAGCTTGTATTCTACAAAAAGTAACATCTTACAATTCTAATATAAGTTATTTGTCATCCTATCTGCAACAACAGAAGTCACACTAATGTTACTTTAATTTGAATTACACGAATAACTAAAACATTTATAACTATGCAGCGCAAAAAGTATTTTTTCGTAGTAAATAGTTTTGAGTTGCTAGTATTTAGTTTTATTATTTTCCCAATAATCACAAACCAAAATTATTTGACGGCACTTCTATATGTCATTAGACACTTCTTTGGAAAAAGTGGCATGTTGATCCATAAAGATTCGCCACTCCTGTCCTAGGGGTGGTCAGGACACTCCCAACTCTCCGTCCCTTCCATCAACCTTTAGAGAGAATTTTCGTCTAGAGACAAATATTTAGAGTGCCCCCATGCTGCACAGGCATCCGACCTTTTACAAACACCTATGCTTTCTCCGGGACTCGAACCCAGGGCCTGTGGCACAGCAACCGTCGCTAACCACTATATATTCTATACGGCTGAGATTTGTAGTGGATCCGGTTTAGCTAGAATTTATCAAGATATTATTAATGACCTCATTTACAGCATGCCCTGCTGCTTAGAAACGTATAGCTCACCCTGAGTACCCCATTTAATACTGAATAAGCACATTTTTCATGCGTTTTCATTTATTTCTTTAATTCTTTGTACATGAATGTTACCTCTACCAACTGCGTTTTTTTTCATATGGCTGCGAGAGCTCCTTCATGATGTTGCATTTTCTCTTTTCGAAAAGTGTATAAAAGTTTATGTAGAAGAATTTTTAACTCTTATTTTTACGCAGTCTTTTGTTTCACTTTGCAAGATTTTTGGATAATGCTGAACGCATCCATACTTTATACTTTACAAATCGTATCTCATATGGATAGTTTTCTGAAGAATATTTTTGCATACGAAAAAAAAAATCTCTTTTATTAATGTAGGAAATTATATTTTTATGTAGATTTTGGGGCTCGAGGATTTTATGCAAATCAGTCGCAAAGAGCAAGATAGTTCTTCAGAAGCGATAGAAATATTTTGTCAAATAGCAATCCTTGAAATACAGGATACAGTAGTTCAAATTCGCTGAATAAATCTCAGAAGACCTTCACACCTTCTACGATGCTCAGACACAAATATCAGTGTCTAAAATACAAGTATGTTTGAAGATTATTTGCAAGCACTCGCTCATCCTAATTAATAGCCGAAGTAATCGCTAATCACTGGTTCACTCTTCACAGTCAAATCAATACCAAATAATCGAAGAATCAAAACAAGACTTACTCTGTTTCTGTGAGCGACTTCCAATTTTTAGGCCTCAGGGATTTTTCTCGAAAAATCAGCTTGCGTCATCAATTGTGATACTTGTAGATTTCTCCCGTAATTTCCAGAAGGATCCATATGATCACGAACTCACCAAAAATGTTCGTCAACATAGTCACCAAAATTGTTACCAACATGGTCAACAAAAATTATGCCAACTTGGCTCTAACGCCAAGATTTCGCCAAGTTTCCATTGAATTGTCATTATAATGTAAGGAACGGCGTTGCTTACGCGAATATTGCAATTTTAATATGAAATAAATACAGCATAGAGTAATATAAACGTATTATACATCCAGATATAAATCATTTACACTATTTTAAACATTCATTAGGCAAAATTCGTAAACATATTAATTTCTCAATAGGAGCAAACACCAACATTATAGATTTAAGCGGATTTTTAATTTAGAGTATGTTAATATTTAGAGATCTAAAATCATTTCTAGTTTCCAAATTTCAATTACCATTCGCATATATCATCCTTCGTCATTAAACATTTATGTTAATCTCAGGTTGAAATTTGTTTGTGTTTCAGCTCTCCTATTCAGAATCTATGGAGTTATTTAATTGAATATAAATATCTTTTTTAATTTTTAACTTTTATCTGTGCAGATCTGAATTTTTTACGATTTCTGTTGTCAAACAAATAGTTTCAAGTTTCCTAAATATATGCTAATGCTAATTTACATACTTATATCCCAAATAGATCTCAAAATCGCAGTTTTAAAGAAATAGTTTGATTCTTTCATTAACAGGATTAAACTTAAAAGGACGTGATTTGAAAATAATTGACTAAGACGATTGTGTTAAAAAGTACTTGATATCCTAATTTTTCTAACACCATTGTAAAATTAAGGAAGGGATTGCCTTTCATTTTGCTGGCATGCGAATGTGAGATAATTTACATCATAAAAGGCATAGTATAGGCTAATTTACATCATATAGGCAAACAAGCTAGTACCTATGAAAATGCCAAATGAAATTCTTTGAAAATATACACATTGAAAAAATTGCCAATTAGCATAACAAAGAAATCTCAGCTCATTTCACAGGACTACGTCGTATTTCAATTAATTATCCTTTAAAATCCATCAACGTTTGTGTTTAAAATGGCGTTAAAGATTTAGCTTGAATTGCCTTTTATTTCAAAAAATATTACTAATTGTAATTTAATGTAACTCCAAATTTTAATGTAAGCGATAGTTTGCAGGAAATTTTTTAAAACGGGTATTTATTAAACCGATCTAATTGGAAATTAATTAAATATATTTTCCTCAATAATCTAAAACTTCTTTTGAAATAGATAATTTTAACTTAAAAAAAGAACTTTCTACTTTAAGAAATCAGCAAATTAATTTTTTTTAAAAAAAATTAAATTTGGAAATTACTTTTTTTTCCCGAGACATCATTAAACTTTAATTATTCATTTATCTATTAAAATGTATAAAAAATGACCCAACGTGTTTCAAGAAAAATGCATAGAAGCTAATTAATTTCTTATGTGCTATTATATCGAATCTTTTGCAATGTGATATTTCAGATTGCAAAATGCTTAAACAATACAACAATTACGATTTATAGTGTTCTACAAGTATCATTTTTCAAATGATTTTGAACATACAGAAAAATATTAAAACTATTAGTGTTGTTTATCCTAATAGAGTAAGATAGAATTACCGCGTAAAATCCGGCGTATAAAGTGCACCAGTGTATAACGAGCACCTATACTTTCAAGCTTAATTTTTTAAATTTTTATCCATATTCGGAAAATAACGTGCACCCCCTTTTTTACGAAGAAATTTGAAGTATTAGTATACATCGCCCTTATGTTTTGAAGTCATTTATTCGAGGTATTATACCAGACTTTTGACAAAATAGTTTTCTTCTAGAACCACAACTCTTTTTATTTTTTTTAATTCATAAGGCAAGTCAAATCCTTTAAATAAACAGTATTTAGATACATATAGAAGTAATTTTTTTATACTGGTCTTTTTTGTTATTTTTAAAGCTATCGCGCACGCGCGCGTTTTTATACTCAGCGTATAAAGTTCACCTTTAAGTTCCGCGATCTTATTTTTTGTGTTAAAAGTGCGCGTTATACGCCGGATTTTACGGTATATCTACATTTTATAGATTCAAGTCTTTGATGCATTTATTGAAGCATTTCATTTAATATAATGCCCAAGAACAATAGAAAAATTTCTGAATACATACTTTCAAATTACAAAATGTAGCATCATTGGCTTCAAGTTAGAATTGAATTAAGGTATCCGAATATGTTGAAAATGAACAAATTCGGTCACGACAGATATTATTGTTTTTTATTTTATTGAATAAAGTATCTTTTGGCTTTAAAAACATACTTTATTTTGTTTCTACACTACCTAGAGGCAAAGTTGCAATCAATTTTATAAAGTTAGAAAAACCGGAAGTGGGTCTTTGATCTACCACAAAAGTAGGCATCTAAATTTCTTAAAACCTATCATGGTGAATCTGATACCTCAAAATGTTGCACAAATGTATTTCTATAAAACTTTTTGAACCCGATATCTATGTTATTTTCTAGATAATGTACTAAAATATTGCTTATTGAATGAATACTTTTTGAATTATGTCTTGTTATTTAAATAATGGTCTCATAAAGAATGTCACATTTCTTATTATGTTTACTAGAGCAGCTCTAAAATTTTCAAATTTTAATAAAACATTAAAATTTTAGTACATTTCTTAGATAAATGCATCTGATTTGTTAGGAATTCGTCGATATTTCCAGAAAAGAAGCTTATGTGTCATAAACTTTCAGTAACATTTCATTTGATTGATTTTTCCAATGAAAGAAAAAGTAAGAAGAAAGTTGTGTTTTGTTACCAAATACCTTCGATATTAGAAATATGTAGAACAGCTACTATTTTGTAACTTCTCCATTCGCTGGCACTGTGGGAAGGAAAATCTTTGTCCAAAATATCAAGGGTGAGCAGGGGGGATTAACCAAAATGCGTATAATTATATCCTTTAATGGAGGAGAGTTCGGCAAAAGTTAGACCAGTGTTATATATACCCGGCAAGGTTCCAGCAGTGGCAGACTTGGTCAAACTATCGGTTATCGTTACCGTTCAATCCAGTATATAGAGTGTCTAGAAGAAAGTCAAACAACAAGATCCAGAATATTTGGACTTGTCATATTCCCAACAGTTGTCCAACGAGAAAGGTGATGTATAGAAGCAGGACTGTCAGTTAAAATCCAAATGTCTCTGAAGACAAGGTCAGAGGCAGTGTCAATAAATTGCAATAAGTTCAGACTAAAAACGGAACAGTAGTTAATGTTCCTAATCTTAATGTCAAATGTACCATCAGGTGTCTCAATGTGTACGCCACTTCCAGAAATACCACCGTTGTCCACGTCATCAGTATAGATTTTTAATGCCGAATGAGGGTTGCCATGAAATGAAGTACTTTTAATAAGGCATGACACTACCTGACCGGTACATCTGCACACGCACCTTAGCGCCTAAGGTCACGAAAATTGAAATAGGCTCAGTAGGCCTTGGTCCTCATGGGCTGTTGCACCACTGAGTTTAGTTTAATAAAACATTATAATAATAACTTAACATGCTTGACTTTTATAGATTTTTTAGTAAACTTAGTATTTTTTTAGTTGATGATATCAAAGAAATGTGTTTTAAAAGTTTTATGTGTTACTTTAACCGTGTGGTCATTACGCAAGCTCATGCGTGGTCGTTCTAGTTGACACGTCAACTTAAAAGCTCAGTTCTGACGCTAATTAAGATCCATTGAATTTTTGCAGCTTCAGAATCCTTACGTGGCTGTGGTGGGGATATTTGGAGAGTGAGATACCAACTCGGCAGTCATTCTTATCACTTCACCTTGGCTCAAAATTTCAAAGCTTCTAGCCAGCAGGTCTCGTTTTGCTTCAAAGTGCAAGCTAATAATCAATTTTTTAAGAATCAATTTGCAACACCTAATACTTATAGAATGATAAAAATAATATATTGTCTAAATATTATAGCAGTACAAAATTTATTGAATTTCTGTTTTTACCAGAAATTATAATTCGATTGTTCTGGTCAGATAATTTGTTCTAGAAGAATAATTTGGATGAAAAGTCAACTGTGAATGTGTGAATTAAAATATATCTTTTGTATCACCTTATAATTTTTTAAGGAATCTGCTTTTATATCTCCGTTTATTGAGAAAAATTACACAATAAATCTGAACTTGTGTTCTCCAAATTTCGAACCAAAATTAAAAACAATTCTGAACTTTACACAACTTTATATTGTTCTACGATGATCAGACGTAAGACTATGTAGTCTTAAGTCTGATCATCGTAGAACAATTTTTTAAACAGAAGCTAATTATTTTTATTCAAATATTTCCTTTTTTGAAACAGTGAATAATTTTGTTGTAAATTCATTAGAATATCAAAATTAAACAACAATGCATTTAATCAGCAAATGGATAACATTCCAACGTCATATTAGTCCATTAGTACGCAGTTATTCCCCAGAGAAATGTGCATTATACTTTAATTGTTATTACTACATAATATAGCTCATTATCCCATTTTCAGAACAATGCTTCTCGTAAACAACTCAACTCTGAATTGACATTCCATTTGGCCGTCTATTTCAGTTGATTGCAATCAATTAAGGAAATAGGCGCAACACCTTTTCGAATAAACGTAGAATATTTCGGCCTCGAAAATTCGTCTAAGAAAATCTCATTACATCTCCTATAATTCTACACGCTTTCTCATAATAAGGAGACTGTTTTCTTCAATTTAACAGCTCTAAACAAGAATATCGATTCTTTAGCGAGTCTGATATCGATATTACCTGCCGGTATCTGTCAGCTCCTTGGCTTAAATTATTGCACGTCCAATCAGGAACAGCCATTGCTTAGATATATGATATTTAATCAGCGGTTGCTAAGGTGAGGTTGATGAGTTGAGGTGTAATGGTTCTGACATTTATGCCTGGCTAAACAAGAAATTAAATTTTACTGGATGCTGGCATGTATTATATCTTGGAAATAATTTTCTTTGACTTCTTATCCATTTTGTTAACGTCTCAACCTTTTTGAAATTTTAAGTGTTTAATTCTGATATTTTCAGATAGAAAAAGCAGACGTTTTAATATCTTTTGTTCTTAAAAGAATATAATTCTGTAAACTACAGAAATTTTTTTTTTTCGTCTTCTATATTTTTATTCACAATTGACTTTCTTATATGTGAATAACTTTACTTTTTTAACAAAAGTAGTGCCTTTTTCTGCAAATGATACACTTCAATTCGACTGTGAATATGTGAAATTTTACTGAATAAGAAAAATAGATTGTCTGCCATCTTGACTTTATTGTCTTAGTTCCATTAAGCGCTAAGCAAAATTGTAGCTATAGCTTTTTTATTCTGCAATATTTTTTCCATGTAATATTTTATGCGTATTTACACAACTAAATTTTTTGAAAATTTACTATGGCAAGCTGCTTTAAAAAATAATTTGAAATATTTCATTTTTCTCTTTCATATACGAGGGTGAATCCGAAAGTAAGTGTTTCCTGTCGACTGTGGTCAGAGTTATGTAGGAAAGTCAAAACATAGAATGAGACATTAAAGATAAGACATAATTTTATTTTTCCACATAAGTACCAAGTACATTGAGACATTTGCCATACCACTTTATAAGCTTCAAAAAGCCGTCCAAGAAAAATTCAGGGCTTTGCATAGGGAAGACGCGACCAACTTATTTAGCTCAACTTAATCTATCATTGATTCCTAACCACAAATCTACTAATTCAACACAGTGGCGAAACACCTCTCTTAATCTTTGTAGGCGAAAGTAAACCTTATACGATCTCACCTGCGCAGCGAATGTAGCTGCTTCCTACCTCCTTTTGCTTAATTACCAAAACTCTGACTTTGTATAGTCGAACTAATCTGAATATCACGGTTTCTTCTTGAGAAGGGGATGGCTGTGAATTAAACGCGAATGCAAGCCCAAAGATTCCCCAAGAGGATTAGTGAGAGGAAGTGTATAGATTCGTCACAAGCTGTACACCAAAGGGTAAACCATGCAATTTTTTGACGAATGTTTCGTGGAGAAAGATTACACACATAGCATCTTCAAGGAGTGCAAGTCTAAAAGGAAACGGTTTCTCATAATACAAATTAGTAACACGATGCTTCCTGCAACAAAACGAACTAAAACCAGAGTTTGCAACATCTGTTATGCCTACAGAAGAGGCAGCTTTCATATTTGATGACATATTTAATATACACAGCAGTCATGTGTAAACCAGATCAAATCGTCTTTCTTCATGTTCAAATGACCACCAGGAAAGATACTTCGATGATATGTGGGAGAGGAATAATACATGATTAATACATTGGGCTGTATTTTTTCGCTACACACATCGCCTTAATAGATAGAAACACATCGCCTTTCTGCAAAAGGTGTTGCCAAATTTATTGTAAGCTTTTTTTTTATTGAGAACATTTATGACTCCGTCAACCACAAAGTATTACACGGGGGCTTACATAGAAGTAAGTACACATCACAAAGAAGAGAAGGATTACAACATAAACATCCATGTCAGTGCCACTAACCACTATACCGGATGGGCGACTATTGTAAGCTTTGTCCGCAAATCCTCAATCTATTATGTGGTTCCAGCACCATAAGGTTATTATGACAGGAGTGTATTGAAATACCTGGACATTACTATCACAACATATCGATTGGTCATGGCACACAAACACATTTCATAGCATTCAAGATTTCCGAATCTGCCTTCCTTCTGGAGACAGTTAACATACGTCGTGTACAAGATGCCTATTCAATCCCCAAGGAATTTTGTAGCCAGAATTGCAGTCAGGATTGATAACATTTATTAAATACCAACAATATGTAAGAACTACTTTTCTCTTCACCGACGCAATGCATTTATATCGCTTATAGTGGTTAATCATTAAAGTAGTTTCTTTAACTTTTCCTTTAAATATGCATCTTTTCTGTGTTCTCTGTTCACACATTGAACGTCCACTCTAGCACTATGTAAAACACCTTCCAAATCTACTTTGTATTAAGAAATTTATTTGTTTTAGTTCACACTTATATATATATATAATATTTCCAGAGTAATTTAATCTTTAATAGTTTGTCAATTTATTGATGGTCCATTCCTTCAGGACCCACGTTTAGATAATTACTAGTTACCCGCCTAACGGGAATCTTTATAACTACATCTATCCACCCACCTAGATCATGTGATTTGAGCTTCCTATAAATATCGAGGTTTCCTTTTTCTGTTCTTTGTCCTTTACGATGTATCCGGTGACAGTGCGTAGTGTCTTCATTGTCTTTGTTCTACGTTGTGTCGTCCATTCCCTGTTTTATGTTTAAGATGTGTATGATTGTGTATCTCAAGATGTTCAATAAAGATTTCCTGCCACAAAGGACTGTCACATTAAGTATGCAACATCACAATCATAAAAATTGGATCTATTATTAAGAAATCCTTACCGCTGTCCACGCCTTTTATATATATATATATATATATATATATATAGGGGGAAGGTTGGCGCCATCAAACTAGTTTAACCCCACTTATCGGTCCTAAGTGCGAGGTTGTACTTGGATATTTTATAAATTTTTATTTTATAAATTTTTTTAATTTTGTTTGAACACGTTAGAATTTTGTCTTCTATATTCGCCATTGATATTCTGAAATGGGATTTTTATGTTATAGGATTCATTTAGTTTCGATTTTTTTTTATTGATTCCTGTGTTGTGATTGAATTATATATATTTAAATAATATATATATATATATATAAAAGAAATTTGTATAATATTTCAAAACCAGAAATAATAAATAATGAACATAACAAGAAATAACGTAATAAAAATATAAAAGCAAAACATGAAGATTGAAAAAATACAAAAAAAAGGAACTGTAAAAAAGAACCTAGCGAGTCAGAATGCAATTTCGGACTTAGGACCGAATAAGTGGGGTTAAACTAGTTTGAAGGCGCCAACCTTCCCCCTTTGCAACTCGGTAGGAAAACCAAATAAAATAAACAAAAATTCAAAGTATATAAAAAAATTCAAAGTATATAAAAAATAAACCAAAATTCAAAGTATACAAAAACTCACAGAGAGTATTATAAAACCACTGATTAATTTTCGAAACAAATTCTCCCCAATTTCTTAAAGCAGAAAAATCCTAAAACAATTACGAAAAAAAATATTAAACGAAATCTTCCTACTTACAGATCTTGTTCCAAGAGAATCAAGAGTCTTGGGTATCTTTGAACGTATCTTTTGAACTACCTTTTACACTAACCAGCATAGATAGATATCGAGATAGATGACAATCAAGTTTGGTAGGCTTTGAATTGGTTGATTGTCAAAAATGTAAATTTGCTAGGTTCTAATTTGGTTGGTTGTCAAAAAATGTGTAAGATGTTTAAGATGTGTGTGGAAAAGATGTAAACTGTGATATGAGTGTTATGATATAATCTTCACAGCAAGACCACTAACATGCTGACTTTGAAATCCTATTGTTGTGTGGTGGATTTGGAATCAGAAGTAGCAAGACGACTAATATATTTGTGATGAATATAAGTTCTTAAGACAGTGTTTCTCAAACTTTCAATACCCTTTTCAATCACAATTTTTATCGCGCCCCCCTTATACATTAATAAATTACTGAATGCAATAATAATGCCCTTTGACGCTAAACCTACAATACACGATCTTAATTATAAACCGTACAAATTAATAACATAAGTATTAAATTTTGTATATGTTACTTTTAATAAAAAAATTAAGTAATAGGATAATTATTATGTTATTTTTCCTTTCTCTATATAATTTTTAAATTGGAACATATTGCAAAATGCGGTGGCTGCTTAGAAGACAAAATATAGATATCAGCTAAATATAGAAAAAGAACTTAGAGGGTCAATTTCTAAAAAACTTTGAAAAACTTTGCTCTGCAAGACAAGCCCATGGAAGTCGCTAATACTTATTAAACTTGTTCTTAATTCAGTAATAATAAGATAAGTATTAAATTTTTTATATATGTTACTCTTAAGTAATATATATTTTAAGTAAATTATATACTTTTAAGTAATAAGTTAATTATTTTATTTTTCTGTCTCTAATTTTTAAATTGAAACAGATTGAGAAATAATAGTTAATTAAAGATTTATTTCCTTCAAGATCCATTTCTAAAATAACAAATGTCATTAAAAAATAGCCTAATCTATGTTGCTCTTTATCATATCCATTACATCTGGCATCCTCGCGAACGTGCATGTGAGTCTAGGCAACCTAACAGACGTCTGCACAAAACATGTAAAAATGCTGTACTTCGTACAATTCTAGTCAGTCTTGGCCGAATCGATTAACTACCGAATCTCTCTTGAATGTACATTTCATAATTCACGCGTTAATTATAATTCACGGTATTAAGTATTTACGGCAGTGGATTAAAACAAAATCATAGATATATTTTTAAATCACAGCGAGCATTCGACGATAATAAAGCATCAACAAGTACACAGATGAGGGCAAATTGATAGCAAGTTACGAATGGGTTAGGGATCTATTTCAAAATACTTCACAGAAGGGCTCTCACAACTGCCGAAAAAGAGATCTTCATAGATTTCACATCCAGTGACGAAATTAAAGGGCAATTTTGTAATAAATCACTCTTTGAATTCTGGATAGAGGTGGATGCTGAATTTTCTGCACTGAAAACAAAAGCATTTCGTATACTATTACCATTTTTAACAACATACCTTTGTGAATCCAGATTTTCTGCAATGGCTACTTTGAAGACAAAATATAGATCTGAGCTAAATATCAAAAAATAACTGAGTGTCAATTTCTAATTTTAGCCTTCCTTTGAAAAACTTTGCTCTGCAAGACAAGCCCATGGAAGTCACTGATAATTATTAAACTTGTTCTTATACTGGCTGAAGTACCCACTCTTAACACGAGTTTATTTTTTAAAAAATGATAATGTATTATTCTTGATATAATAGCTTAATTGTAAGGAGAGTAAAACCAAGTGCATGACAATGTATACAAAAATGTAAAATGATTTATTGAAATTAATACTCATATTATAAGCGGTTTTGAATGAACTGTAATTTTAAGCCTCGTAGAATTAGCATTTAGAATAAATGTTAAGTAATAAAAAAGAATATAAAATTCTAATGAATAACAATTGTGTAATTTTTTTAATATTTAAAGCGAGAAAGCCCGGGATCAGGTGTGCACTCGATACTAACGTTGATGGTCGCGGGGAGTGATGCACCGCAATTCTTTTTTTTTAAATTATTTTCAATGTACAAGATAAAAATCACAGTGAAAAATTTAACTAAGGGAAAATATACTTACCTATTTCTAGGATTTTTCTATTTGTCTTTCATAATTTGAGAAAATATCCAATAAAACTGAACTAAATTGTTCCAAATGTGCGTGACCTTAATAAAGGACACAAATCACAGACACTTTTTGCTAACATTACAGGAAAGCTATTTGCAAGCAAAACTGTCACATTTTGCTCACGTTTTTGTAATTTTAATATCCTTTGATGATCGACAAATATCCTGTTGAACTTTTCCTTGCTTGTGTCTTTTTGACAGGGTGAAGTGCATTTTGCGGTACAGTTATGGCTTCATATTTTCTTGATAAAGTTCTTAATGTAGCTATTGAAAATTTTCCTTTCGTTTCAAGTTTATTGCTTTTCTCAAATTTACTTTCGCTGACATGATTAATATGCATTATTTCAGCAAGTGTTTCCCTTGTTTGATCAGCTTCAATTTCCTTTCAGAGAGATCACAGATGCCCAATTCTTTTTTAGATTCTGTTCATTTACATTTATAAACCATAATCAGTCGTACAACATCACAATTAAAACCACTAAGTTATTCATAGAGGAAAATGCAGCATGTTCAAGAAAATATTTTTTTAAAAATAGTGGTTGTGCCGGGAACTCGGTCTAAACAGGTACCTTAAGATTCTAAAAAAAACGTTTGCCACTCCCAAAAAAGGAGATATGTTATCAATTCATTTTAGCTCCCATTAAGACTGTCATATTAGAGGATTCTCTGTCAAGGTCTTTGGTAACAAATAAGCAGTTTTCCCAGAATTAACGATTTTTCTATTATATGTTTCAGTACACTCATAAAAATAAATCTTGGCCAATTAATCCTTCAAAGTGCTCAATATGCTTATCCATGTATCAAAAACTCTTTCAAATTGTGAAAAAAAAGCGCAATAGAATTATATAATTTACAACTTCCCTAAAAAAAAGGGATGCAGGCAACCATACCAGTAAGTTCGAAAGCCAGTAAAAGTAATATTTTAAGTTAAAAGAAACGTAATAAAAAAAATCTCTCATCGTAGCATTACAGCAAAGCAAACAAAATATTTTTTTATTTAGTTATAGGTTCAAAGATAGCTAATGAGCGTTCAAAGTAGAATCTTTTATTTTTGATGACCTTTTTTCACCAGATGATATATATAAATCATATCAATGTAAATCTGTATTTTTTATTATATCAGAAAGTATTTTGTTTTTTTTTTCATTCCAGTAAATTAATTTTTAACCTTTTATTTTCGATATGCTCGCCCCCTTGACGGGTTATCGCGCCCCCAGGGTTGATTGAGAAACACTGTCTTAAGAAGTTAAAAGGGTATTCATGATCTAAACAACATTTAAAAATTTTTTTGATATTATTAAATTTATCTATTTTGTGGGTAGTTAAGTTATCATTTCTAAATAAAAAATTTAAAATAACATTTCTGTAAATTGATAAATTTAAGTTACTATTCCATACAGGAATTTTAATTATTTGGAACTTAAAAGAATCTTTTTTGTCAAAAATGTTACTGACTACATTATTGTTAATAAGATGCAAATCTAAATCCAAAAATTCTACCAAATTAGAGTTAAAGTTAGTTTTAAGGGGGTTGAGATAGTCAGGGTAGAATGTAATATTTGGTTTATATTCATTATTTTTACCAAAAATTATTAAATCATCTATATAACGATAAATCAAGTAAGAATCATTAACATACTGGGTTTTTAATTTGAACTTTCGGATTTTAGACATTTTTTCTACCTATACAACTATTTTAAAGATGGGTGCGTCATCTTTGGTGTTCGATTGTTCACTTATATTATGCACTTAATTGTTTTAGAATTTTAATATTTTAATGCTATAATATCTTTCGGAATGCGATGGCGAATAGTTTAATTTTTCAAGTTTAATAGTTTTATTTTAACTTTTTAATTTTTAAATTTTTGAGAATTGGATATTTTCCGATTAACTTACCAAGTTGCAATAGGGGGAAGGTTGGCGCCATCAAACTAGTTTAACCCCACTTGTCGGTCCTCAGTCCGAGGTTGCACTTGGATATTTTATAAATTTTTATTTTATAATTTTTTAATTTTGTGTGAAAACGTTGGAATTTTATCTTCTATATTCGCCATTGATATTTTGAAATGGGATTTAATGTTATAAGATTCACATAATTTCAATTATTTAATAGATTATTAAGTTGTGATTAAATTATATATATATATATTGTGACGTCTCTCGCGTCCTTCTTCTAACATAACTCCTAAGTTCTTTGACGGCCACGATTAATGGCAAAACCTTTCCAACCCAATACCAAGAAGATAAACGGATCAAATATGTAAATGAGATATACTTTAAAAGGATAGAAGCTTTGATGATAAGGAGCGGCAAGTTTAGAGATAACTTAGTGTGGAATCATTCGGATCAAGAGTTAGATGTCCTATAGCTCTGGAATAAGGATACGTTTATATAAATTAAATTATAAGGAAATCTGAATCTTCGCAGCTAAAGTTATATTATAAGTATTACTCAATTGATGAAGGAAGGAGACTCTGCAAAAGGTAATATTTTGTATAGGAAGTTAGATTAATTAGTTAATTTATTATAATTAAGATAAATGATCTAGTTCCGCGATCTGACTTGAATATAAGGTTTAATTGGGTATTAACTCTCACTTTAAGAAAGTTGTCAATTAGAATTAAGTAATATAAGTTATTCTTAATAAAAAGTTGTATTAAGAATCAATATGTCTCATCATTTAGATAATCCCACATCTCAGCTTACGCGGATCCTAATAAACATAGTCATCACAGGATGGCTATGTCCAATAACGCCAACTACTTTAATTCTGGGTTAGGAAATGCAGGTGGAGGTAACGTCCTACCGGGAAATGTACTTTTCAGGGCCCGAGAACATTTAGAGTTCCTAGAGTTAATCGAGAACCAAATACAGTTACTTGAAATCCCAAGTAATCGTCTGTCTATAACTTAAAAAGTCATCTCAGGGAAAGGGGCTCAAGATTGGTACTCGATATTTGGATCGGTGTTGGTGCAAAATAAAACCACGGATTTCGCGCACTCAAGGCTAATTGCGAAGGCTTTTCCCGCGGTCAAAAATAAGAAAAATTACAATCAAAATTTTATGCGTCCAGCAGGGAAGAAATCAGGAACCAACTGATTTCGTATATAATTTATTAAAATGGGAAGTTTAGAATTGGGAATGTCCCAGGCAGGTTGGTGGATCATATTTTTGGTTCGACTCGAACCACAAATCCAGGATTATGTGGAAGTGCGCAATCCACAGAACACGGTACAATTTTTGGAAGTCTTAGCTAAATTCGGAGAAACAAATTCTTTACAAATTAAAAGGAGTTCAAGATGATAATATATAAAAAGACGAGGTCAAAATGCATAGAATGCCTAATTTTGAGCTAATGGTAGAAACTGGAGGAATTCTGAAGTAGGACGTAGACCAAATAACGGTAGAAATAATTTTTTAAAAAGGAATAGCCATCAAAGTAATAGGGGGTTCGAGAGAGGAATAGATTTCAGAATAGTGATCAGAGATTCAACAACAGGGGTTACTCATTTCGAAATGGCAAATGATAATTTTAATAGAGGGACCGTAGAAATAGGGGTTCAGTGAAAATTTCAGTCGAGGCGATAGGATAAAAGGGACGATTAAATATTGTAAAGGTTAAAGATCAACCTCAAAAAAAATATCGACAGAGAAACAATTAAGCTTTCTCCGATATGTATATCACCGTAGAACTTCACCACGTTCCTATTTTATTAAATAACACATTTTTGAAAACCTATGGGACACCGGAGCAGATAAATCATTTACATCGGAAGAAGTATATAGAAAATATTTTTTATAAGCAAATTAAAAATCGCGAGGGCCCCGGTAATAACAGCACAGGGTGCGAAATGCCCAAAAAATGGGGATCGTAGTGAATTTCGCATCAAAACAATTCGAAAGAAATTTGGGCATTTCATGTGTTGACGGATTTAGAATACCCATGTATTCTAGGTATTGATTTTATAAGTGGGTCAGGGTCGTATTAGATTTTATAAAATCGTTGAAAATTCAGATTCTCAAATAAATAAAAGGTTTGGGTTTAACCAATTAAAGAGGGGAAAAAGGGTTGAGATAGATTTATCTAAGACAAAAGTGGGGGAGGTAGAAAAACAAAAACTACAAAATTTGTTTAGTAGTTTTAAAGGTTATTTTCCCGACAAACCAGGTCTTACTCATGTTTTTATACCATGAAATTGACACGGGGGATAACCCACCAGTAGCTTCAAGGCCATATAGGTATGACCGGACAAAGCAAGCAATAGTGATTTTCACATACAAAAATGTTACAAGAGGAAGCAGTTGTTCCAATTCAATCCCATACGCGTCACCTGTTGTGTTATGAAGAAAAATAATGGGTTACCACCGGATAATCCGGAAGCATATAGATTTCGTGACATAGAAAATTAAATTCGTCACAAATAGATTCATTTAGTTTCGATTTTTTTTTATTATCTCGGTGTTGTGATTGAATTATATAGAGATGAATATATATATGATATAAGGATATATATATATATAAAAGAAATTTTGTATAATATTTTCAAAACCAGAAATAATAGATAATGAACATAACAAGAAATAACGTAATAAAATATAAAAGCAAAACATGAAGACAAAAATACAAAAAAGCGGAACTATAAAAAAGAACCTAGCGAGTCAGGAATGCAATTTCGGACTTAGGACCGAATATGGGGGTTAAACTAGTTTGAAGGTTAAACCCTCTTCGGTAAACCCTGGTGGTGTTCCAAAACAAAAACCCAAAGCAAAAATTCAAAGTATGTAAAAATAAACCAAAATTCAAAGTATACAAAAACCCAGAGTATTATGAAACCACCATTTTAAATATTCAAAACAAATTCTCCCACTTCTTAAAGCAGAAAAATCCTAAAACAATTACGAAAAAAAATATTAAACGAAAATCTCCTACTTCTACAGATCTTGTTCCAAGAGAATCAAGAGTCTTGGTATTTTTGAACGTATCTTTGAACTACCCTTACACCAACCAGCATAGACAGATATCGAGATAGATGACACCAAGTTTTGGTAGGCTTTGAATTGGTTGAATGTCAAAAATGTAAATTTGCTAGGTTCTTAATTTGGTTGGTTGTCAAAAAATGTGTAAGATGTTTAAGATGTGTGTGGGAAAGATAAACTGTGATATGAGTAAAGCTATGATATAATCTTCTACAGCAAAGACTTACCAACATGCTGACTTTGAAAATCCTATTGCTGTGTGTGGATTCGGAATCAAAGTAGCAAGACGACTAATATATTTATGATGAATATAGTTCTTAAGACAGTGTTTCTCAAACTTTCACACTCTTCACCAAATACTTTTATCGCGCCCTCTTATACATTAATAAATTACTTTAAATGCAAATACAATGTTCTTTGACGTTAAAGCTAACACACGATCTTAATTATAAACCGTACAAATTAACATAAGTATTAAATTTGTATATGTTACTTTAATAAAAAAAATTAAGTAATAGGATAATTATTATGTTATTTTTCCTTCTCTATATAATTTTTAAATTGGAACATATTGCAAAAATGCGGTGGCTGCTTAGAAGACAAAATATAGATATCAGCCAAATATAGAAAAAGAACTCAGAGGGTCAATTTCTAAAAACTTTGAAAAATCCTTTTGCTCTGCAAGACAAGCCCATGGAAGTCGCTAATACTTATTAAACTTGTTCAGTATTAATAAGATAAAGTATTAAATTTTTTATATATGTTACTCTTTTTAAGTACATAAAATTTATGGAGGACTTTTAAGTATGAGGTTAATTTATTTATTTTTCTGCCCTAATTTTTAAACAAGTTAGATTGAGAAATAATAGTTAATTAAAGATTTATTTCCTTCAAGATCCATTTCTAAAAAGTACAAAATGTCATTAAAAAATAGCCTAATCTATGTTGCCTTTATCATATCCATTACATCTGGCATCCTCGCGAACGTGCATGTGAGTCTAGGCAAACCTAACAGACGTCTGCACAAACATGTAAAAATGCTGTACTTCTGCACAATTTAGTCAGTCTTACGAATCGATTAACTAATGAATCTCTTGAATGTACATTTCATAATTCACGCGTTAATTATAATTACTTGGTATTAGTATTTACGGCAGTGGATAAAACAAATCATAGATATATTTTAAATCACAGCGAGCATTCGACGATAATAAAGCATCAACAAGTACACAGATGAGGGCAAATTGATAGCAAGTTACGAATGGGTTAGGATCCATTTCAAAATACTCTCACAGAAGGGTTTCACAACTGCCGAAAAAGAGATCTCATAGATTTCACATCCAGTGACGAAATTAAAGGGCAATTTGTAATAAATCAATTTTTGAAATTCTGGATAGAGTGTGGATGCTGAATTTTCTGCACTGAAAACAAAAAGCATTTCGTATACTATTACCATTTTAACAACATACCTTGTGAATCCAGATTTTCTGCAATGGCTACTTTGAAGACAAAATATAGATCTGAGCTAAATATCAAAAATAACTGAGTGTCAATTTCTAATTTTAGCCTTCCCTTTGAAAAAACTGCTCTGCAAGACAAGCCCATGGAAGTCACCGATAATTATTAAACTTCTGTTCTTATACTGGCTGAAGTACCACCTAACACGAGTTTATTTAAAAAAAAATGATAATGTATTATTCTTGATATAATAGCTTAATTGTATGAGAATAAAACCAAGTGCATGACAATGTATACAAAAATGTAAAATGATTTATTGAAATGAATACTCATATTATAAGCGGCCTTTGAATGAACTGTAATTTTTCCTCGTAGAATAACTAGCATTTAGAATAAATGTTGGTAATAAAAAAGAATATAAAATTCTAATGAATAACAATTGTGTAATTTTTTAATGTTTAAAGCGAGAAAGCCCGGGATCAGGGTGTGCACCTCGATACTAACGTTAATGGTCACGGGGAGTGATGTGCACCCCAATTCTTTTTATAATTATTTTCAACCGTACAAGATAAAAATCACAGTGAAAAATTTAACCAAGGAAAATATGCTACCTTATTTCTAGGATTTTTCTATTTGTCTTTCACATAATTTTGAGAAAATATCCAATAAAACTGAACTAAATTGTTCCAAATGCGTAGACCTTAATAAAGGACACAAAATCTACAGACACTTTTTGCTAACATTACAGGAAAGTTATTTGCAAGCAAAACTGTCACATTTTGTTCAATGTTTTGTACTAACATCCTTTGATGATCTAATGTAAATATCCTGTTGAACTTTTCCCTTGCTTGTGTCTTTTGACAGTGAAGTGCATTTTGCGGTACAAAGTTATGGGCTTCATATTTTCTTTGATAAAAGTTCTTACGTAGCTACTGTACCTTTCCCCTTCGTTTCTGTTTATTGCTTCTTCTACCCTACTTTCGCTAACATGATTAATATGCATTATTTCAGCAAGTGTTTTCCCTTTGTTTGATCCGGGCTCTAAATTTCCTTCAGAGAGATCCACAACACAGATGCCCAATTTTTTTAGATTCTGTTCATTTACATTTATAAACCATAATCAAGTCGTACAACATCACAATTAAAACCACTCAAGTTATCTCATAGAGTGAAAATGTAGCATGTTCAAGAAAATATTTTTGAAAATAGTGGTTGTGCCGGGAACTCGGTCTAAAACAGGTACCTTAAGATTTAAAAAAAAAACGTTTGCCACTCCCAAAAAAAGGAGATATGTTATCAATTCATTTTAGCCCTTTAAGACTGTCATATTAGAGGATTCTCTGTCAAGGTCTTTTGGTAACAAATAAGCAGTTTTCCCAGAATTAACGATTTTCTATTATATGTTTCCAGTACACCTCATAAAAATAAATCTTGGCCAATTAACCTTCAAAAGTGCTCAATATGCTTATCCATGTATCAGTAAAACTTTTCACATTGTGAAAAAGCGCAATAGAATTATATAATTTACAACTTCCCTTAAAAAAAGGATGCAGGCAAACGCCATACCAGTAAGTTCGAAAGTTGTGTAAAGTAATATTTTTAAGTTAAAGAAACGTAATAAAAAAATCTCATCATAGCATTACAGCAAAGCAAACAAAATATTTTTTTTATTTATTATAGGATCAAAGATAGCTAATGAGCGTTCAAAAGTAGAATCTTTATTTTTGATGACCTTTTTTCAAATTTCAGATGATATATATAAATCATATCAATGTGAATCTGTATTTTTATTATATCAGAAAGTATTTTTGTTTTTTTTCATTCCAGTAAATTAATTTTTTTTTAACCTTTTATTTTCGATATTATGTTTCGCGCCCCTTGATTTGTTATCGCGCCCCCAGGGCGCGCCCCACAGTTTGGAGCAGAAACACTGTCTTAAGCAGTTGCGCGGCATTCATGACAACATTTAAAAATTTTCTTTTGATATTATTAAATTTATCTATATTTTGTGGGTAGTTAAGTTATCATTTTCTAAATAAAAATTCAAAATAACATTTCTGTAAATTGATAAATGCGTTACTATTCCATACAGGAATTTTAATTATTTAGAACTTCTAAAGAATATTTTTTGTCAAAAATGTTACTGACTACACTATTGTTAATAAGATGCAAATTCAAATCCAAAAATTCTAACAAATTAGAGGCAAAAGTTAGTTTTTAAGGGGTTGAGATAGTCAGGTATAATGTAATATTTGGTTTATATTCATTATTTTTACCAAAAATTATTAAATCATCTATATAACGATAAATCAAGTAAGAATCATTAACATACTGTTTTAATTTGAACTTTCGGATTTTAGACATTTTTTTCTACCTATACAACTATTTTAAAGATAGGTGCGTCATCTTTTGGTGTTCGATTGTTCACTCTTATATTATGCACTTAATTGTTTTAGAATTTTAATATTTTTAATGCTATAATATCTTCGGAATGCGATGGCGAATAGCTTAATTTTTTCAAGTTTAATGGTTTTATTTAACTTTTAATTTTAAATTGAGAATTGATATTTTCCGATTAACTTTAACAAGTTGCACAGGGGAAGGTTATGCCATCAAAATCCGCTTAACCCCACTGTCGGTCTCAGTCCGAGGTTGCACTTTTGGATATTTTATAAATTTTTATTTTATAAATTTTTAATTTGTGTGAAAAACGTTGGAATTTTATCTTCTATATTCGCCATTGATACTTTGAAATGGGATTTAATGTTATAAGATTCATATAATTTTCAATTTTTATTAGATTGTTGGTTGTGATTAAATTATATATATTTAAATATATATATGATCGTTTGCGTTAATTTTGTAAACAAATCAATCAATCAACATCACAGTCAAACATAAATAATAGTCATAAACATATGAACATTTTTATTATTTCTTTTAAAATTTATGTTTTAACATGTATTTAAAGAAATTGTCGCTGTGAATGGTAATAAAAACACCACAAATGTTGTTTAGATGGGTTGTGTACGAAATATTACGATATAGAGCAAATATGAATTAAACACTGAATAAACCTAAAAATACGGTCTCAAACTATTTTATTTAAATTCTACCATGTACTCAAACACACAATGATATTTCCAGTCCAAATACTTTAATAAAAAGTATTTTTCACATGTATATCCTACTACACTTACATAAGTGGGAGGTAAGCAAGAATGCGAGTAATAGAAATGAAAGGCATTAGAGAAATGAGATGGAAAGAATGTAGAGCAAAAATAAAAATAATAATAAAGAGAATTTCCGCTATAACAATGCAACAATGATAAAAGATCTGACCTCAATATCTAGATCATGTCCAACCCTGTATTATAGTCAACAATAATAACAAAGTATTTCCACGCTAGTTTGGAGGTAGGGAATTCAAGTGCATATATTATACGTTGGAAAAATAAATGTACCGAGAGAGAACGTTTAATAGAAAAGAAGAAAGGAAAGTTGTGGCATGTTTATTATAATAACACATTCGTAATAGTTGAACTTTTCACTATATATCCTCCATATTCTCTTTAACCGAAACTTCTTTTAGATACAATTATTTTTTTTTCTAGTCACATTAGCAACGAGCAGTCACCTGTAGCATTACATAGTTATGATTCGATAACAGCTTCTTATTTAGAGACTTAATCGGTAAGCAAATGAGTAATAATGAAAAAAAATTTAAGATGTGAATTTGACTTTTAAATTAATGAAATAAACATAATTTAATAATATATTTTGTGAGCACCATATGAAACATGAAGAAAAATTTCGTAATTTTTTGAAAGTTAAAAACAATTTGCTATGAGTATGAAATAAATATACATGAATATTTCAAGACAGAATATTGTACATGAATATATTTTAGTAGATCCGACTACGTTAGAACTCAGATTTGCGTGTAATGGATAATATTTATGATTGCTTTTCTAGTAATCTTAGATATCATATGAGCCGTGGCTCATTTAAAGTGAATACATGACAAAATTATTTGCTAGTGTGTTTCAATGAATGGCCCCTAAATACTTTTGCAAAATGCTTTTGAAAGCTGTATTAATATTTTGCTTGTATATAGCCTGTGATCTCTGTACAGAGTACCAACTATGATTTTTTTTTGAAAAATTCACATTTTTTCAGAGTTACAACCCTTTTGAAATAATTATCGGCGTATTTTCTTAAAATTTCTCCCTTCTGTTTTCGTAAAACATGGATAAACAGATCTTGCAAGCGCATTTCAAAAATTTAGTTGAGCCTCTGTACAGAGGTTTGGAGATGAATACAGCAAAATATTAATACAATCAGAAGTATTTTTTACAAAAAGGAGAACATTTGGAAAAAAAAGGTTATTCTAAGTTAATTTTTTGCCAAAATAGTGCGTATTAAATAATTTTTTTGTCATAATGTCCTTAAAACAATTTTATTCATGTATTCTAATCTAAGTGACAGTAAATATCATAAATATCATCCATTTACACGCTTTTGCAAAATCACGGTTCCGAACGTAGTCGGATACCTTAAAAATAAGTTATCAAATAAAACAATCTCTTCTTACTGTTTTATATGTTAAAAGGCAAAAAAATATAGAAGGCCAAAAATCAACTATACTATTCTTTCCATTTACTAGCTCCACACAAACAATTTACTGCTCTCGACTCATGAATTAAATAAAAGTGTGCTCCTTGTAGATGCTATTATTAATTGACCTCAAAAATATTATACTGGTGTTTATAAATGAATATCGGAGTTTTAACGCTTTATAGTATTTCTTACATTTACCTTATTAGTATAACTCATGCATCGAATGAAAGACCAACTGAAACAGTTTTGTTTGCCTGCATGTGTGCCCATGCGCGTGAAACATGTTAATTTTTTCCCCTTCCCCGCCAATCAGCGCGCTATTAGAAAAATGGTGACTAGGGAACAGAAAGCGTTTTGCCTATCTTGATGCTTTACAACAATGACAATTTCCTCAAATGAAAGAAAGTGAACCAGATAACTTCATTTGGTATCAAGATGGTTCACCGCTTCACTTCCATCTCTCAGTAGGCGATTGTTTGAACATCACTGTACTCGACCAATGGATTTTCCGCAAAGGGCCTTACGATAAAGTTTATTTCGCATGGTCTCCACGTTCACCCGATCTGACGCCATGTGATTTTTATCTTTGCGGGTTCGTTAAAGATTGTGTGTACATACCTCCGCTACCAGCTGACCTTCCAGACCAAAAACAAAGGATTAAAGCGGCTGTTGCTAGAATTACCTCAGACACACTAATCAAAGTTTGGGATGAAATAGCTATCGACTTGATGTGTGCCGTGTGACAAATGAGGCTCACATTGAAAATTTGTAAGCTTGTAAGTAACACTGTTTCAGTTAGTCTTTCATTCGATGTATGAATTTTACTTATAAGTCATATGTAATAAATACTATAAAGCGTTAAAACTCTGATATTAATTTAGAAACACCCGGTATTATGCTGGAATATCCAATACACAAGGGTAGATTTCAGGGCCATTTTTAATCTCTTCGGCGCCCTAAGCACTTCAGCGCTTTATAGCCACATGCCTCATTTCAGAGCATCCCTTCCTTCATAGCTCTTTACCTTGCGAGTTTTAACTTCGATAAATGTTTTAAAACTCTCATACTTTTTTTTGTTTTTCCTCTTAAACAGTCTTCCACTATCAACCACCTATGTACTCGCCGTGTGCAGGACTAACAACAGGCATTCGAAAGGAAAGGATAGTGGTATGGTTTGACTACTCTTGCTCATTTCTTACCTCTCGGCATCATGGACCACCCACCCATCTTTTTGTTAATTATTACAGTAAATTAATGAAATCGTTTTCATTTACAGTATAGAGTATATATTATTGTATGAACTGTTTTCAACTTGTTAATTATCATCCTTTTCATCTCTTATTGCTTATCTATCTGTTACTTTTCGCCATCCTTATTCTGGGTTGAGTCACTGTCATTGTAGTTGTACAACAAAGGCTTCCTCGAACTTTGATTATTACAAAATCATTAATTGCATCATTGTAATCCATTTTCATAGTAATATTTTGATTGCGTAGCATCATCAAACTGTTAGACTTTACCTTTTCCATAGTAGATCTTAAGGACAGAAATGCTTTTCAGGGCGGTGTGGTGCGCGTTTATCGTGGCTTTTTAATTTTTTCTCTTTTTCGCCCTCCACTTAAACCCCCCAAAATCCCTTTGCTCCCTGTGTGGGCACGTGCCTAGCTTGCTCAAGTGGAAAAAGCGTCTTGGCAGATAAGACAAATTACACAAGGAAATTTTTTGAACTGTCTTCTCACAAAATGCCTTAAGATAGTATCTAGGTTCTGCAGTTCAAGCACGTTAAAATGAGTTCAGTGTAATGGAATACTTTTATACAACAACCTCGTGGCCTGGTATTTCAGCAGCTTATGGAAAGCAATTCTTTTAATAATTATATTTCATTTGAAAAATAAAGTATAAAAGTGTACTTAAATCTTTCGAAGTTAACTTTGGCCGGATTATTAATATTTCTGTCGCTTCTTTAGAAAAAACACATCCGTCTGACAGACGGGTACACAATTTATTTATTTATTTTTTGAATTTTACTACCTTAAGAACTATTTGGAATCTCCTTATCGCTCTCAGCTTTTAAATGGAGTAAATTTTTGATATTTAAGTCTTCATGAGGCACAATCTATATGACATACTTATCACAAGAATTGTGACTAGTATTTTATAAAAACTGATTAGAAATTACTTATATTCATGTTAAAATATTTAAAAATAATAATACCAAAAACGAAAAAACTATAGGAATATCCATATGAAAGACGGTGATAGATAAGAAAAATCGCACATATCGTGAGTTGATAAAAATTGCACATATCGTGAGTTGACAAAAAATCGCCTAGTACCACCTCACGTGATCCTCACTGGGTAGAGCCCAACTGAAGATGTCGTCAAGACAGCCCACACCATAAATCACACTACAGCGTTATCTACAGGTATCAAATCAACCATCCGGGTTCGAGAGACGGATGTTCCGGTTAGAGGTTTGAACACCAGTCAATATTTGTTCTCCATGTCCAAACACTAAATTATCGTCAATCTCATTTCATTAAAAATCATTGATATAAGTTATTGAATGTTTGATCAAATATGGCTGATGCACATCAATCAGAATCAAACCCAGACAAAAGTTACAAAAATCAGGTAAAGGGCTTAATTTTAATTTATTCAGTCATTCCTATCCAAAAAGAATCATTTCAAAAATCCATATATTTGTTTTCTAACAGAATATAATCATTTTAAAATTTGGATTTGTTGTTACACTATTACTCAATTTCAAAACAGATTATACATCACATTTTTAAGAGTAGCTCTGTTTATTGAACTGAAAAAAACTTGAACTAAATTTGATATAACACTTGTATTTAGTTCGATGAAGCATGTTTTGCCTCAGATGATGCATTGGCCAATCAATACTTGATGTTAAGTGCCATTCGTCACTAACTCAATCGAAAGTTGTCGCTTTTGGCTCAAATTCCAAATATTATTGATTTGTTTTTTGCTTTGCTATCCATCATATCACTTTCATGTCTTAAAAAATCGTTTTTGATTCTCGAAAAAAATGTCTGCATTTTTTCTGAACATCAACGCCTTCATTTTTTATGCGAAGATAAACATCAAAAACTATGTGGCAAGAATCCCGGCATTTCAGAAATTTTCGGTCAATGTACTATGTGCCAAGTAAATGTTGTACACCAATGTATTTTACTATTGGAAATGTAAATTATATGATTAAATTGCAACTAAAGAAAAATTGTGAAAGCAAATTTACGGTACAAACTGAAAGGCATTTGTACTTTTAAATTTACCTAAGAAAAAATGTTAGAGTTTTATTTATATCCCTAAAATTAAGTTTTCCTTGATGATATAATAATTATTATTCACAAAATTTCAGGTTCCTAATGTCCAATTTAGTTCAGTTATGTGTAGGTTAAACTATACGCTTGCCAAATAAATGGGCCAAAAGCAAATGGGAAGGTTGACCAATTATTTTTATTCATCAACTGAAGCTGGTATACCCGTTCTTTACACGAGAGAGAATTAAAAAAATTAAGCAATACAGATTAAAGGGTAAAGTTTTTAACTGCGAATTTTATGAACTGGCAGATTAGACAAAAATCATATTTACAATTCTAACTCTGTATGTCTAATAGCTGATAAAAAATGTTTTTAAAATTTAAAACGCCCCTTGGGGTTCGATTTTTGAAAACATTTCCTAAGCTGATCTCTGATCAGCAAAAGTAACATACATATAAATTTTGTGTAATGAACGCTTAAAACAATGTAAATAATTTATATGTGGATGTGTAATGCGCTAAATTCTTTTCGTTGTATTCATTTTATGTTAAAATTGTAATACTCCGGCAAGCCACGCTGTTCCAAGACATAATGGCGATTCAATTTAAAACATAGCGCGAAATGTTGGTGATAGTCAAGCGGGCATCATTTTTGGCGCCCCTGTTGTCAACTCTGGCGATTGAATGAACGGTGCAGAAGTTGATATGCTGTAGCGCCACCTAGGGTGCCAGACAAAGAGGATAGCACAAAACCCTTCTCCACACAAAAAGTACATATACATTTAATTTTCATAGTGATTGGTGGAACGGTGTTGAGTGGTTATAGTCATATATACGATCCATTTTACATATATCGATATATATTTTTAGTGTCGTTTTTCTCCTTACGATTTAGTAGATTTATATTTAAGCTTTAGTTTACATACTTTGTGAAATGATTATATATAATTACTTGCCGTTGGCTAATGCTGTTTCTGTTGGTATTTATGATATTGCATGACTATGCATACCGTTTTAAGTTATTGATGTCTAGTCCAAGCGTAATCTTTCGATTGCAATCAAAAAGATTCTTATAACCCTGGCCTATTAATTTTAAAAAAAAAACAGGACTTTGAATTTCAAAACAAAAGCGTTTCATTTACATCCGTAACAAACCTCTTCGGTGTTGAATTCCTCAAACCGGTTCTTAGACTGTCTCTAATCAACAAAAGAAACATTAATGCCAAATGTCAAGTATATAAGTCTAATAACTAAAACACTGGGAATATTTTTTTCTATTACGCTCTCACAAACCCTTCCTTTCCGTCCTTGAAAGCCAATTTGCCAGCCACCCAATTGTATCAGATTCTAATAAAAAATATTTCTGCCAAATTTCGAGTCTGTAGTTCTAATAGTTTCGAGATACCTCGTGATGAGCGAAATAAGGAGTGAATGTGACCCTTCAACAGAGAGAGAGAGAAAGAAAGAGATCGATATAAGTATACATATATGATAAGAATAAATTATTGTTTCCTCTCTGTTTTATACAGACCCGATAAAAAATATCATATGAATTCAGTTATTGTCATTAATTATACTTCTATAGATATAGAGATACAAGGAAATATAGCTTGCATAAATGTAACAAAAAAGTAATAGCTAATATATTACTCCTTACGATGGGAGTTTTGAAAAATCCATAAAAGGATACTAAATAATACTCTGTAACCACCTAAAAATTATTCAAGCATAGCGAATTATTGTCTTCACATATTTCAGTTTTATTTTGAAAAGCAACAACCTTTCACACAAAGAGTTTTTCAGGGAGAAAAAATTAGGAACCCCTAAAATAAATGTCAATTGAGTAGGAAAGATGAAAATGCAATTTGTTACATCATACCATACATGAGTAATTTTCCTCACAAAAAACTAATATTACCGCAGAAGCTGTGAGCAGTTCCCCTACACAACATCAAAAGTAGCTGAATTGTTATCTGTAGATATAAATCCTCAGGAGAGAAATGGATATCGATTCTTGTTTTATTATTCACATTAATCCGATTGCAGATACTTATTCGCAGTTTATTTCTACTTTGAAAGGTTCTATCATCTCATTTTGCTCTTTATTAGGAATAAGAAACTTTTTTCTACCATTCAATACGCATTCAGCCTCTAACATGCATTAGGTTTCCAAAAAATGAATTTTTTATTATTAAGTTTAGATTGTAAAGGCGCCCCCCCTTGGTGCCCTCTCCTAGATTACCAGAGGGAGCTAGAGGCAGGAATAAATGAAGAACCAGAAGCTGCCATAATCTTAATATTACTCTCTTTATTAAGATCTTTAACTTAAACCCCAATTAGATAATAATAGGATATGTGAGGTAACGCATGCGGCTGTTCGCCACAATATATACCGAAATAACGTAACCTGGACCACTATCAATAACTAACTCCTTACCTGCTTTCTCACTTCAATGGAATCACAGACTGAAATATTTAAATGGTCACTCCTACCTTAATGTCCAACAAGTCTTTAATCTATCTGATCCTAGCTGGAAGTTGTGGTTCACTGGCGTGCAATGGTATAAAAACCTTGACTAAGGCCTCTCTGTCACGGGTAACTTCTCTTTGACTGTCACTTAACTTTTTGAAATAATTTCTTCACACTTGCCACACGAACTAACATAACACTTCCCAAATGCTACACCGCTTACTCTAAACTTCTGTTATTTAAAAGCTTCCTACTCTGTACTTTTCCTTCACGTTTTACTTCGGATTGGTTGGAAAAGAATTGCCACACATTTATTTTCTAGCCCCAAAGAACCCAAAAGGATTAGTGAAAACGCGAGCCCATCACGCATCTAATTATTTAATCCAGTGTTTCTCAAACTGGGGCGTAAATTTCTAGGGGCGTGGTAACTCTACGATTATGTTGCGAGTATGTTGAAAACTCGAAACAAAACATTATTTTAAAAAATTATAAATTTACTCGAAGGTAAACAAACTAATACTGGACATAATAAAAATAGTAAAACACAATATTTGCTAATAATATAAAAACACCAAAATATATCAGTACTGCGTAATGTATTTTATAATTTATTAAACAGTTTACCAAGTTAAGAACAAGTTTAATAATTTATTGACCCAATAGCTTATCAGTATATATAAAATTATGCAAAATTAACACTTATCTTAATCCCTTTACCCGGATTAAATTACACGATTCGTAAATTCCACTGTTTTTTACTCGTAGTAAGCGTATGTGGGGAAGCGCACATAGGAGCGTATTTGGTGTGGTGGGGGTTAGAAAATTCAATAAGGCAAACTCTCTGAAGGCAACCTTTGCAAGCACGGTCAAGTTCATTTTATTACATTCCCCAGTCTTTGAATGAGTTTATGGATAGCAGTTCTCACAGTGAAAGATCGCACTTCGGAAAGACGAATGTATCCAGAATTTTTGGGGAGATACGTTTTTAATTTTTATTATTTTTTCTAACATACACGTAAGAGTTAATGTATAAGGTTAGGCAGAAGTCACTTGTGTGCGTTTTGTATTTATTAAATTGACCAATATTAGCAGCCTGTGTGTTTACAAACCATTCAATTTACCTCAGTTGGAGAGCCTTTTGATAGAAAGAATTTACTTAATAACATGAAATACTAATTAATAATTAATTATTATTAGCCACTTTTAAACGACTATTGTTTCTGGTAATCAACTCGAATACGAACCATCTTTCCCAGAATAAAGTGGCTGTTAACTTTTAGAATGGATTAATTATTTATAAATCATTTGAAAGCTGCTATGGGTATGGAATAATGATATGTTTGCTTAAATTAATCGCTCATCATTATTATCAAATTGATAATTTTCTCCGTACTTAATAGTAAAATATGAATTTTGAAAAATAATAATTCCATGGTTTAGATTTAGCCTCGGAGTTAGTAGGTTAAAAAAGTGACGTATAAATACGTTTTATGTTTCTCTTATGTACATCCTGTTGCAACTATTTTCTTTATGTTGTAACTCTCGTGTTGCGGTATTCATTTAGGTACACATGTGTAGAAAGTATAGAAGCAGCTAATATACTTCAGAAAGCAGACTGGAGAAGAGCGGAAAGAGAGAGAGAAATCCATAAAAGAAAATGCAATGGATTAGAAAGATATAGTATAGCAGCGAAGACAGCAAAAATTTATTGATTTGTAAAATAATCAGGAAAAAAAATATGGAATCAGATAGACAGGAGGATGATAATTCACAAGACATAACTCGACTTTCAAAAAATGAATCGTTAAAAGAATGTTCCATGTGAAAGAGTAAGAGTGCTTAGAATAATTTTTTAATAATTTAAATATCAGTTACCAGGGACTGCAAAAATTTTAGTTGAACTCTATTTTATATTTATCATTTAATTTAAAGTAATAATAATCTAAGGCATGTGGGGTATAAAGTAGTAGTTAGTAGAACCAAATATTATCGTTTGCCCAATAATTCAATAAAATACTTTTCATATGCCATTCTGAAATACATGAATTAAAAACATAGTGAATACATATTTTCCGTATCAAATTCTTCAGTTCATTCCCCATTTTTATTAATACTCCTCCCTTAATTTGCTTTAAGATGGATGTAGAGTTTCAAATATACATATAATGAAAATTGTTGTGCATTTGCAAATTGCTCTGATTCTGTATATTTGAAATGTATTCATAAAATAAATGTTTATTATAAAAGGAAGATTACTCACAAAAAATTATGTTCCATAGGGGAGATATCTCTCGGGAGTTATAGGTGAGATATCTCTGTATGCTTCAGCACGAAGAAGTTTCTAAAAACTTCTAAATATCAACTCAATTTACGTTAAAAATTATAAAGCATTTAATGAAATTCTAGTATAATGTCAATTATAAATTGAATGAAATCGAGTAACAGTTCATCAAATTTTCTTAACACAAAACAACTGGAGTGTATAACATAAATATGATCATTAATGATTTTAGAGAGAGAAATACTCATCCAAGCGACTACGGAAAAAACCCAACATCAAGAGTCAATTCTGTTAGACAAGCGAGAAATCCGGTAGGCGTGTTTATACACCCAAAAAGATGACACATCCAAATTTCGCGCTTAGTGCCACCAGAACTTGTAAATCAGGGTTGCTTTAAATGAGTGCTGTTAAGTACATGAGCGGTATTTGGCTGTAAAATTTGACGTATTAAGATGTTAGCCAAGAATGCCTTTAAAACCATTATTAACAGTCACCGAATTTGGTCGTGCAATAAGGCTACGAGAAGGTAGATAGATTTTCTTCCGTGATATTGCAAAAAGATCACGGAATGCACGATTGTTGGTAGCAGTGGTCAAGGGATGGTACTACCTCAAAAAGACCAGGCTGCTGCAGACAAGTGGTCAAGGTATCGGATGGAGGCTGGCCTTTATCATTTGTGCTCCGGAGCCCAGTACCACTCAAAACACCTGCCGTAAGCGATGCACGCTACATTCGTCGAGAGCTCAAACATCCTCTCGTTGGTGTGGTGTTCTGACACACTGAACTCATCAGGAGTCATAGTCTGGGGAGCAACTTTCTATGACAGTAGGAGCCCTCTCGTGGTTATCTCAAACACACTAACTGCAATTTGTACGGAGTTTTCCAAAAGGATAACGCTCGCTCTCACCCCGCTGTTGAATGCAACGTACTCTACGGAGAGTTGACAAGTTAATTGGCCAGCGAGATCGCCAGATTTATCTCCAATTGAGCACGTATGGCTATTATTGACGACAGCTGCGGTAAATTATCATCTACAGCCAGCACTGACCATCCCAGCAGCCATATCAGCATGAAAAAATGACATTCGACACTTGTATGTTACAGTACACTCACGCATGCATCCAAAAATTCTGAGGCCGCACAGGCCATTAATGTAACAGTTATTTTACAATTTAAATGTATTTTTTCGAGCTTAAATTAACTTTGGAATCTTGACATTTTTAATCAATTAAACATGTAACAAGACAATTGCATTGTCCAAATTTCACATTTCCAATAATTTTTTCTTGGTATTGGGATTTTTTCCGTCAGTCTAGTACCCCTGTCAATGAGCAATATTGATTTATTTTCTACTAATTTTATTTAAGCAGGAGTTAATTTTAAATACAATGAGGAAAATATTTATATAATAAATCTAATCTTATTTTTATATATATAGTTCTATATAATTCGGAAGAAAATCGACACTCAAATTTAAAATAAAATTAAAAACTATTCTCTTAATTAAAACGTTATGATTTTACTGACTAATTTTAGAGATAGAAAAGATAACCTGTTTGAAGAAAACAATAATTTACAGAAAGTGGCCTTAGCTTTGTGAGATTGACCACTTCAAAACCGATGTTATTCAAAGTCTAAGTTAAATCCGTATATGATTATGATGGATGTTTGTTGCTATTAGATTCATTTAGTTTCGATTTTTTTTTATTATCTCGGTGTTGTGATTGAATTATATAGAGATGAATATATATATGATATAAGGATATATATATATATAAAAGAAATTTTGTATAATATTTTCAAAACCAGAAATAATAGATAATGAACATAACAAGAAATAACGTAATAAAATATAAAAGCAAAACATGAAGACAAAAATACAAAAAAGCGGAACTATAAAAAAGAACCTAGCGAGTCAGGAATGCAATTTCGGACTTAGGACCGAATATGGGGGTTAAACTAGTTTGAAGGTTAAACCCTCTTCGGTAAACCCTGGTGGTGTTCCAAAACAAAAACCCAAAGCAAAAATTCAAAGTATGTAAAAATAAACCAAAATTCAAAGTATACAAAAACCCAGAGTATTATGAAACCACCATTTTAAATATTCAAAACAAATTCTCCCACTTCTTAAAGCAGAAAAATCCTAAAACAATTACGAAAAAAAATATTAAACGAAAATCTCCTACTTCTACAGATCTTGTTCCAAGAGAATCAAGAGTCTTGGTATTTTTGAACGTATCTTTGAACTACCCTTACACCAACCAGCATAGACAGATATCGAGATAGATGACACCAAGTTTTGGTAGGCTTTGAATTGGTTGAATGTCAAAAATGTAAATTTGCTAGGTTCTTAATTTGGTTGGTTGTCAAAAAATGTGTAAGATGTTTAAGATGTGTGTGGGAAAGATAAACTGTGATATGAGTAAAGCTATGATATAATCTTCTACAGCAAAGACTTACCAACATGCTGACTTTGAAAATCCTATTGCTGTGTGTGGATTCGGAATCAAAGTAGCAAGACGACTAATATATTTATGATGAATATAGTTCTTAAGACAGTGTTTCTCAAACTTTCACACTCTTCACCAAATACTTTTATCGCGCCCTCTTATACATTAATAAATTACTTTAAATGCAAATACAATGTTCTTTGACGTTAAAGCTAACACACGATCTTAATTATAAACCGTACAAATTAACATAAGTATTAAATTTGTATATGTTACTTTAATAAAAAAAATTAAGTAATAGGATAATTATTATGTTATTTTTCCTTCTCTATATAATTTTTAAATTGGAACATATTGCAAAAATGCGGTGGCTGCTTAGAAGACAAAATATAGATATCAGCCAAATATAGAAAAAGAACTCAGAGGGTCAATTTCTAAAAACTTTGAAAAATCCTTTTGCTCTGCAAGACAAGCCCATGGAAGTCGCTAATACTTATTAAACTTGTTCAGTATTAATAAGATAAAGTATTAAATTTTTTATATATGTTACTCTTTTTAAGTACATAAAATTTATGGAGGACTTTTAAGTATGAGGTTAATTTATTTATTTTTCTGCCCTAATTTTTAAACAAGTTAGATTGAGAAATAATAGTTAATTAAAGATTTATTTCCTTCAAGATCCATTTCTAAAAAGTACAAAATGTCATTAAAAAATAGCCTAATCTATGTTGCCTTTATCATATCCATTACATCTGGCATCCTCGCGAACGTGCATGTGAGTCTAGGCAAACCTAACAGACGTCTGCACAAACATGTAAAAATGCTGTACTTCTGCACAATTTAGTCAGTCTTACGAATCGATTAACTAATGAATCTCTTGAATGTACATTTCATAATTCACGCGTTAATTATAATTACTTGGTATTAGTATTTACGGCAGTGGATAAAACAAATCATAGATATATTTTAAATCACAGCGAGCATTCGACGATAATAAAGCATCAACAAGTACACAGATGAGGGCAAATTGATAGCAAGTTACGAATGGGTTAGGATCCATTTCAAAATACTCTCACAGAAGGGTTTCACAACTGCCGAAAAAGAGATCTCATAGATTTCACATCCAGTGACGAAATTAAAGGGCAATTTGTAATAAATCAATTTTTGAAATTCTGGATAGAGTGTGGATGCTGAATTTTCTGCACTGAAAACAAAAAGCATTTCGTATACTATTACCATTTTAACAACATACCTTGTGAATCCAGATTTTCTGCAATGGCTACTTTGAAGACAAAATATAGATCTGAGCTAAATATCAAAAATAACTGAGTGTCAATTTCTAATTTTAGCCTTCCCTTTGAAAAAACTGCTCTGCAAGACAAGCCCATGGAAGTCACCGATAATTATTAAACTTCTGTTCTTATACTGGCTGAAGTACCACCTAACACGAGTTTATTTAAAAAAAAATGATAATGTATTATTCTTGATATAATAGCTTAATTGTATGAGAATAAAACCAAGTGCATGACAATGTATACAAAAATGTAAAATGATTTATTGAAATGAATACTCATATTATAAGCGGCCTTTGAATGAACTGTAATTTTTCCTCGTAGAATAACTAGCATTTAGAATAAATGTTGGTAATAAAAAAGAATATAAAATTCTAATGAATAACAATTGTGTAATTTTTTAATGTTTAAAGCGAGAAAGCCCGGGATCAGGGTGTGCACCTCGATACTAACGTTAATGGTCACGGGGAGTGATGTGCACCCCAATTCTTTTTATAATTATTTTCAACCGTACAAGATAAAAATCACAGTGAAAAATTTAACCAAGGAAAATATGCTACCTTATTTCTAGGATTTTTCTATTTGTCTTTCACATAATTTTGAGAAAATATCCAATAAAACTGAACTAAATTGTTCCAAATGCGTAGACCTTAATAAAGGACACAAAATCTACAGACACTTTTTGCTAACATTACAGGAAAGTTATTTGCAAGCAAAACTGTCACATTTTGTTCAATGTTTTGTACTAACATCCTTTGATGATCTAATGTAAATATCCTGTTGAACTTTTCCCTTGCTTGTGTCTTTTGACAGTGAAGTGCATTTTGCGGTACAAAGTTATGGGCTTCATATTTTCTTTGATAAAAGTTCTTACGTAGCTACTGTACCTTTCCCCTTCGTTTCTGTTTATTGCTTCTTCTACCCTACTTTCGCTAACATGATTAATATGCATTATTTCAGCAAGTGTTTTCCCTTTGTTTGATCCGGGCTCTAAATTTCCTTCAGAGAGATCCACAACACAGATGCCCAATTTTTTTAGATTCTGTTCATTTACATTTATAAACCATAATCAAGTCGTACAACATCACAATTAAAACCACTCAAGTTATCTCATAGAGTGAAAATGTAGCATGTTCAAGAAAATATTTTTGAAAATAGTGGTTGTGCCGGGAACTCGGTCTAAAACAGGTACCTTAAGATTTAAAAAAAAAACGTTTGCCACTCCCAAAAAAAGGAGATATGTTATCAATTCATTTTAGCCCTTTAAGACTGTCATATTAGAGGATTCTCTGTCAAGGTCTTTTGGTAACAAATAAGCAGTTTTCCCAGAATTAACGATTTTCTATTATATGTTTCCAGTACACCTCATAAAAATAAATCTTGGCCAATTAACCTTCAAAAGTGCTCAATATGCTTATCCATGTATCAGTAAAACTTTTCACATTGTGAAAAAGCGCAATAGAATTATATAATTTACAACTTCCCTTAAAAAAAGGATGCAGGCAAACGCCATACCAGTAAGTTCGAAAGTTGTGTAAAGTAATATTTTTAAGTTAAAGAAACGTAATAAAAAAATCTCATCATAGCATTACAGCAAAGCAAACAAAATATTTTTTTTATTTATTATAGGATCAAAGATAGCTAATGAGCGTTCAAAAGTAGAATCTTTATTTTTGATGACCTTTTTTCAAATTTCAGATGATATATATAAATCATATCAATGTGAATCTGTATTTTTATTATATCAGAAAGTATTTTTGTTTTTTTTCATTCCAGTAAATTAATTTTTTTTTAACCTTTTATTTTCGATATTATGTTTCGCGCCCCTTGATTTGTTATCGCGCCCCCAGGGCGCGCCCCACAGTTTGGAGCAGAAACACTGTCTTAAGCAGTTGCGCGGCATTCATGACAACATTTAAAAATTTTCTTTTGATATTATTAAATTTATCTATATTTTGTGGGTAGTTAAGTTATCATTTTCTAAATAAAAATTCAAAATAACATTTCTGTAAATTGATAAATGCGTTACTATTCCATACAGGAATTTTAATTATTTAGAACTTCTAAAGAATATTTTTTGTCAAAAATGTTACTGACTACACTATTGTTAATAAGATGCAAATTCAAATCCAAAAATTCTAACAAATTAGAGGCAAAAGTTAGTTTTTAAGGGGTTGAGATAGTCAGGTATAATGTAATATTTGGTTTATATTCATTATTTTTACCAAAAATTATTAAATCATCTATATAACGATAAATCAAGTAAGAATCATTAACATACTGTTTTAATTTGAACTTTCGGATTTTAGACATTTTTTTCTACCTATACAACTATTTTAAAGATAGGTGCGTCATCTTTTGGTGTTCGATTGTTCACTCTTATATTATGCACTTAATTGTTTTAGAATTTTAATATTTTTAATGCTATAATATCTTCGGAATGCGATGGCGAATAGCTTAATTTTTTCAAGTTTAATGGTTTTATTTAACTTTTAATTTTAAATTGAGAATTGATATTTTCCGATTAACTTTAACAAGTTGCACAGGGGAAGGTTATGCCATCAAAATCCGCTTAACCCCACTGTCGGTCTCAGTCCGAGGTTGCACTTTTGGATATTTTATAAATTTTTATTTTATAAATTTTTAATTTGTGTGAAAAACGTTGGAATTTTATCTTCTATATTCGCCATTGATACTTTGAAATGGGATTTAATGTTATAAGATTCATATAATTTTCAATTTTTATTAGATTGTTGGTTGTGATTAAATTATATATATTTAAATATATATATGATCGTTTGCGTTAATTTTGTAAACAAATCAATCAATCAACATCACAGTCAAACATAAATGGTCATAAACATATGAATATTTCTTATTATTTCTTTTTAAAATTTATGTTTTAACATGTATTAAAGAAATTGTCGCTGTGAATGGTAATAAAAACACCACAAATGTTGTTTAGGTTGGTTGTGAACGAAATATTACGATATGGAGCAAATATGAATTAAACACTGAATAAACCTAAAAATACGGTCTCAAACTATTTTATTTAAATTCTACCATGTACTCAAACACACAATGATATTTCCAGTCCAAATACTTTAATAAAAAGTATTTTTCATGTATATCCTACTACACCTACATAAGTGGGAGGTAAGCAAGAATGCGAGTAATAGAAATGAAAGGCATTAGAGAAATGAGATGGAAAGAATGTAGAGCAAAAATAAAAATAATAATAAAGAGAATTTCCGCTATAACAATGCGACAATGATAAAAGATCTGACCTCAATGTCTAGATCATGTCCAACCCTGTATTATAGTCAACAATAATAACAAAGTATTTCCACGCTAGTTTGGAGGTAGGGAATTCAAGTGCATATATTATACGTTGGAAAAATAAATGTACCGAGAGAATGTTTAATAGAAAAGAAGAAAGGAAAGTTGTGGCATGTTTATTATAATAACACATTCGTAATAGTTGAACTTTTCCCTACATATCCTCCATATTCTCTTTAACCGAAACTTCTTTTAGATACAATTATTTATTTTTTTCTAGTCACATTAGCAACGAGCAGTCACCTGTAGCATTACATAGTTATGATTCGATAACAGGTTCTTATTTAGGGACTTAAGGGGGTAAGCAAATGAGTAATAATGAAAACAAAAATTTTAAGATGTAATTTGACTTTTAAATTAATGAAATAAACATAATTTAATAATATATTTTGTGAGCACCATATGAAACATGAAGAAAAATTTCGTAATTTTTTGAAAGTTAAAAACAATTTGCTATGAGTATGAAATAAATATACATGAATATTTCTAAGACAGAATATTGTACATGAATATATTTTAGTAGATCCGACTACGTTAGAACTCAGATTTGCGTGTAATGGATAATATTTATGATTGCTTTTCTAGTAATCTTAGATATCATATGAGCCGTGGCTCATTTAAAGTGAATACATGACAAAATTATTTGCTAGTGTGTTTCAATGAATGGCCCCTAAATACTTTTGCAAAATGCTTTTGAAAGCTGTATTAATATTTTGCTTGTATATAGCCTGTGATCTCTGTACAGAGTACCAACTATGATTTTTTTTTGAAAAATTCACATTTTTTCAGAGTTACAACCCTTTTGAAATAATTATCGGCGTATTTTCTTAAAATTTCTCCCTTCTGTTTTCGTAAAACATGGATAAACAGATCTTGCAAGCGCATTTCAAAAATTTAGTTGAGCCTCTGTACAGAGGTTTGGAGATGAATACAGCAAAATATTAATACAATCAGAAGTATTTTTTACAAAAAGGAGAACATTTGGAAAAAAAAGGTTATTCTAAGTTAATTTTTTGCCAAAATAGTGCGTATTAAATAATTTTTTTGTCATAATGTCCTTAAAACAATTTATTCATGTATTCTAATCTAAGTGACAGTAAATATCATAAATACATCCATTTACACGCTTTATAAAATCACGGTTCCGAACGTAGTCGGATACCTTAGTATATCAACAAAACAATCTCTTCTTACTGTTTTATATGTTAAAAGGCAAAAATATAGAAGGCCAAAAATCAACTATACTTTTTGGTTTATGTTTATTTTTGTCTTAAACTGCATATATAGAGTATCTGCGAATAAATTGGACAAAAGGTATTTTTGTTTTCAAAGCATATCACACCGAAAAATTCGATTGAAATGGATCACGATTTTTAAATCAATTTATCATTTGCGTTGCTTAGAATTTACAGTATGCTTGTTTATCATAATATATATCTTCCCTTGAAATCTTTACTCTTTTTTATCATCAATAAACCAAAAAAATTATTTATTAATTTCCATACATAATGAGAGCCATAAAGTCTTAGAAGCGCCTAACATATAAATAATTTCTGCATTTTTATGCACTTCAGACATGTTTTTATGAATATCCCTGTACAAATATCTAATTTTTTCTCAAGAATTTAGATAGGTAGACAGAATTTTCTAAATCTAAATAATGCCTTTTTTGCTTAATACCCCATACATAAAATAAAACGTTTTTTTTTTTTTTTTTTTTTTTGTAAAATGTAGGTGTACGAATTTGTTTAACATTAAAGATACCTTATAACTTATGTAAAAAAAGAGGATTGCATTCTTGACCTTTTTATCTTGCTTCAGTGATAGTGTAATAATATGTACAGGCTAATTTCTGAGAGGAAAAATGTGTGTGTGTGTGGACCGTCTGAATCATCGCGTCTATCATTAATGATTAATCTATGATTAATGATTTTTCTTTTCACTGCAAATGATATTTATAACTTATCCACAGGACTAATTTAATTTATATATATATATATAATCTCGATTACTTAAACCATTAAAAGGAGGATGCATTTTGTGTGTGTGTGTGCAAATTTTAAAGCAATGCATTTAAATTTGGTAGCTATGAATATTTACTAAAGAAACTGGTTCTTATAGAGAATATAAATAATACGATAAAAGAAAATACAAAAATATTTATCGAAATAATCATGCTAATTATTAGAAAATTATAGTTTTTTTCAAAATTCAGAAAAGATAGTTTTCTTAAGTACTATTCATGACTGAAATTTGGCTAAAAAATACGTTTTATAGTACAGTAATAAGATACGCATATTGCATACTAAAATATTTACCACTTACACTTAGAAGTTAAACTTTTAAAGTGATCTCTTACTTTTTTTAATTTTATTATCGTTCTAACTGTTAAATGAATAAATAAAATCTATCGTGATGTGTGTGTCTGTTATATGGCCATTGAAAAGTCATATATTTTTTGAACTCCCATATATTTATATGTGTGATATTCTAAAATAAAGTATTTATTGTAATGTTGTTTTGATGTTAGCATATTTATATGTGACTCAAATTCTATGAGAGTCAAAGGATGACCGAGTTTATCTTTCTATTATATATGGAGTATATATATATATTACCCATTTTTCGATTCATACTATTAGTTTTCCTCTCTCTCTCTCTCTCTCTTCTCTCTATATATATATATATATATATATAATGTTCAAAATGTCAATAGCTAATAAAATAATTTTATTCATCCATTCAAGTTCAAATAGACATTTTTCAACTTGTAGTGGATGACACTTGATATTAATACTGTTTTTTTTCAAATATTAATTCATTAATTAAATCTGGTTAATTAATTTTAGTTTTATATGGGGGGAAATTAAATTTATTCCGAATGAAGGCAATAGATGACGACAGTACACACTGATTATTACAAGAAAATTTGCTTTCTATTTTCCCACTTAATATTGTGATTCTGATATTTAAAAATATAATTTTTATATAATATATATATATATATATATATATATCATATTTATATTAATTGTAAATTATTTAATAAAAAGAATTAAAATAAAATTTTCTTTTGTGACCTGTAGAAATTGACCTTATTTTTTTATGTTAGTTGTTAAATTACGCACATAACTAAAACCAGAATAAAGAAGATAAAAAGCAGGAAAATGATTGTTAGGAAAATACGAGTATCTTTAAACAGCAAAATTTTTGACTACTTTTCTATTACATTAATGTATTTTATTATTAATAATAAACTATTTTATTAATAATAATTTTGATCAAACTTTTAGTTAATATTATTTTTCTGGTGGAATTGCCTCAAATCTTCTACGTGGACACCGATGGAGAAACATTAATTGAACGAAAGAAAAATAACAATTAAGGGAAAGAAAATTATTGGCTTAAGCATCATTGTGACACTCGACGAACCAGGATCGTTTCTTCTCTTCTGAAGTAATCTTGAGAAGGGCACTCTTCTACTCTACCGAAAGTTCTGCAGAAATTAAGAGAACTTTCACAAATATCTCATTTCTTGAAAAGAGTATTTTCCCGATAGTGCCGTATGTAGTATAACAGAATAAAACCAAATTTCATTCATGCACAACGTGTTTTCAAAAACCATTGTTGAAGTGTAGAATAAACATTTGCATTTATTTCGATGTTTGCTTTTTTTTTTGCATGTGTCTCATTGTGTTCGTGTGCATCTGAGGGTATCTCTCTATAAGTGTTTACATGGAATCTCATTATGCATGCATAAGTGAGCTGCATCAAATTTTCATAAGCACGTCATATGGTTTGGGCCTTGGGTAGCCTAATGGTTAGAGCATCGGACCGGAGGGCCTGGGTTCGATGCCCGATGCCACCAAATACCCTCCGAGTACACACGGAGTACGTGTTGGTTAAATCAGTGGGTCCGAAGCAGAAACCATGAGTGCAGGGGGCTGGTGAATATTTCCTTCCCCTTCCAGTTCCATGCCTAAATTGTGGAAGGTGGTGTCGCCATCCATCTTGTAGATGTCCAACCTGTCTCAGGGTCTAGCAACTTTCATTCCTTCCCTTCAGGTGGGTGAGTGAATATTAAAGACTCACTGTTCAGCTACACGAGGGTTTTTGGCAACGGACTTTGGAATTTTGAACCACGGTCAAATGACGAGAACGACACCTGAGCTTGCACCTCCCTCACCTAACTGCTACACCAGGACGTTTGAGCTCTCGACAGATTTAACATGTATCGTTCCCCTACACGGCGGGTCTTTAGTGGTACTGGGCCAAACTCATGACATGCCTACCATGATCCGATACCTTGACCACTGGGCTATCGCAGCCTTTCCTTCTCTTCGGGAAGGACACTTATACTTTTACACACCAAATACTTTTGTAACGTCATGTTTATAGTTCTGTTGTCAGTATTATTGTTTTTCAATCCCATTGGTGTAGCTGGGGATAAACCAATTTCATATGAACCTGAATCATCAGAGGGCATCAATCTGACTTGGTTTTCTGTCTGTCCCAATTTTGAATCACAGTCAGAGATGTCGAGAATTATATCTGAGCTGCCACCCCATGCACGCTACAACAACGTGAAGACTTTGATCCTCTACAGACGAACATTCATCAGCTCCTATGTAAATGTTTTGTAGTATCCTACATTAATTTATCTGTCTTTTTATATTTATATCTTTTTTTTTTGATAAAAACATGACATTTTTTGGATTGATATTTGAGAATCATAAAAAGCATGTTCCATACTTAAAACTTGTTCCTTACTTACTCTATTAAAACACTATAGGCCAGGGATGGTGAACCATTGGCACGCGGGCCATTCATGGCACGTGACACAATATTTTGAGCACGCAAGCGATCAAAATGTTTTGCATTTTATTTCAAAATAACAAAGTTCACTATGATGTATTACGAGAAAACGCGAGTGATTGGTAGCGGTGCGGCGAGGAGCACACTCGTTTTTTTTTTTCTTGCCTTAGTTACGTCTTGGACTACAATTGTTTATGATGCAAAGTTTATCTAGCATAACATAGTTAATTTCGTTTACATATCTGTATTTTAAAGTTTATATTTGTGTTCTTTTACGATTTTTAAGTGTTATTTAACAGGGTTAGTACAGAAAAAAAGAAAAAAAAAAAGGCAAGATTTTAAAATTCAGAAATTTCAAATTTAGAATGAAATATGGCATTTTGAAAATGCGCAAAGGGGTTTCCCGAAACGGGGTATGCAGAACATCGTCTGTAAAACGGCATTTTGCAAACGCAAATCCTCTTGTCAAAAAAGGAACCACAGCAAAGAATTGTTTTGAAAACCGATTGGCAGATGACTCCCAAATGAGCATCATTATACTAAAAGGGAACATCTTACAATCCTAATATAAGTTATTTTTTCATCCACAAGCACACACACAATCTGCAACAACAGAACTCATACTAATGTTACCTTAATTTTAATTACACGTATAACTAAAACACATTAACAACTCTACAGTGTAAAAGGTATTTTTTATTATTAAATAAGAGTTCTGGATTCTTAGTATTTAGTTTTACTGTTTTCCTAATAATCACGTCAAAATTATTGACGGCACGTCTACACTTCATTAAACACTTTTTTAGAAAATCCATAAGGATTCTCCACCCTTGATATGGGCTATATTAATTTTTAGAATCGTAATAAGTTTTCATTACGACTACTACCGCGATTAGATTGAAGTTCACCAAGTGTGTGACGTCTCTCGCGTTCTTCTTCTAACATAACTCCTAAGTTCTTTGACGGCCACGATTAATGGCAAAAATTTTCCAACCCAATACCAAGAAGAGAAACAGAACGAATATGCAAATGAGATATACTTTAAAAGTATAGAAGGTTTGGTGAGATAGGACGACAAGCCTAGAGATAACTTAGTGTGGAAATGTTTGGTATAAATGTAAGAAGTCCTACAGCTCTGGAAGAAGGATACGCTCATCGCCATTAATTATAATAAGGATTAAGAAAGCCTGAGTATTCTCACCTACAAATAACATAATAGGAATCTCTCCAACCTAGGAAGGAAGGTGACTCTATAAAAGGTAATATTTTGTATAGGAAGTTAGATTAGACAGTTAAATAAATATAATTAAGTGATCTAGTTGTGCGATCTGACTTGAATATTCAGTTTAATTGGTGGCTTATTCTCACTTAAAGAAAGTTGTTATTTAAAATTAAGTAATTTAAGTTATTCTTAATAAAAGTTGTGTTAAGAATCCAAAATGTCTCATCTTTTAGATAATCCCACACCTCTAGCTTACGCGGACCCCGCAAGACATAGCTATCGCAGGATGGCTATGTCTCAAGTGTTAAAGGTTGGCATTTCAATATTTTGCAGTAAACCAGTATTTCTCAAACTTTTACTATTTGCGACCCAATATTCAGTCATAATTTTCATCGCGCCCCCTTCCACACAATTACAACGCATTGAATTTAATAATACAATACTTTGAAGCTAAGGCTACAATACGACTTTAACTCCTTAAGTGCCGCCGGCGTATATAAACGTCTTACTCACCAAAGCATAAATTTTCCGGACGTATGTATACGTCTGTCCGAAGTACGATCTTTTCTGTGTACTGGCATTCATAAAATTATTCCGAAGTCTTTGGAATGCAGCAAAAAGGCCTTGACAGTGTTTGCAAATAATTTACCTATTTCAGAGGAGATTTGCTTTTTTATATTCTTTTTCTCCTCTTCCTCTCCAATTCATCACATGCACACGCCTGCGTGGGAAACGGTAGCGTTGGAGAGTGACTCACTTATCTTTTAATCAGCAGTTATGGGGTTAATTATAAACTGTTCAAATTATCAAGAGAAGTGTTCATTTTTGTATATAATTTTATTTATGACAAACCCATGGGGTCAATGGTAATTATTAAACTCATTTTTAAATTAGTATTCCTAAATTAATTGTAAAATATAGTATGCAGTACTAATACATTTATAAGTGTATTATATCAGTGTAAATGTGTATTTATTTCTCATTATGTCAGAATTCACTGTTCTTGATTACTTTCAGTAAATTAATGATTTTTTAAATAATCTTTTGTTTTCGACTTTTCAATATGCTCGTGCCCCCCTCGTAGAGTTAACACGCCCCTCTAGGGGACGCGCCCCACAGTTTGAGAAACGCAGCAGTAAACGATACGCACTGTTTCTACTTAGAACAGCCACAGAATAACTGTTTGGGGTCTCACACCCCGACCCCCTTCTTCCGAGTTACCGAACATCTAATAGCGCGGAAGTTTTAATCGGTGAGGGCTCCATGAAGAAGACTAGACCTAATTCCATCTCTTCCTTGATGAACCTGAACCGCCTCCAGAGAAGGGTGTCCGCTCCACGGGGCTATTTTCCGGGCCCGGGGTTGATT